>CM075287.1:10487628-10961535 GCA_037672795.1 Lagerstroemia speciosa
ATGCAAATAGAGATGTCTAAATCCTGCCTTTTCACTGGCCCATATAAACCCTCCGGAGAATTTTGCCAACCCTCTGTCAAGAGGAGTGAAGCAGTCATGCAAGTTGATCCATGTGTCCTGCTCTTCCACCAATATGACTTTCCCCTGCCCCGTCCTGATATCAAACTTGAGCAACTTTATTTTTGATTGGGTTCTATTTACTACCTGAGCCACGAGACCATTTCCATGCATCCAATTAACTCGGGCTAGGTATTCGTCCTCGTTGTCTGATCGCTTTGATCCTCCGCATTGAAGATCCATCCATGTAATGGGGCCTCCAGCAGAGGGAACCACTCCAAGACGAACGCTAACATTTGAGGCTCCTGCAAAGGGATAGGAGTGATCTTCCTGTGCCTCAGGACCAACCGAGCTTTTTCCCTGATGCATTATCCTGAATAGAGGAACCTCAGAAGAATCAACTTGTGTGAACGCAATGAATCTGCTGTCCAATGACCACCAGTATCCATTCTTCCGATCCATCTCCTCCTGAAAACATATGAATGAATATAGACAATATTAGACCAGAAAAAACAAGGGTAACTCACTCTGGAGAAAGAAACATCCTTGTTAATCATATATGAGAGGAAATGCTTACCTGAGCTATATACTCTGCGAGACCATGAGTCTGAAGTACATAAAACGATGGTGTCAATATGCAGAGCAGATGTCAGAAAGAAGAGACTGAAACACATCTAATGTTTAGTAGTGTTTACCATGCCATTTTCTGCAGCACCACTAGTCAGCTGTCGTTGTTCATTATATAATGCATGTAGAACGTGCAATTCGCAATCTCTAACAAAAGCAATCATGCTGCCATCTGGAGAAATATGTGGATCAATAATTGGTGAAGATGGTGAACTTGAGAGCTTAAGCTCTGGATTTGGAGAAGATAGATCTTGGAAGTATATCTGTTTATAGGGGGGAAAAACAAGTATCTTAGAAGAAAACTGAATAATTACAGGCAAAAAGCAAAAGCAACTGTCCATCAGAAATGCAGGCATCATTCTCCTGAAACACACAAACTTAAAAAATTAAAGCTTAAGACTATGAGAGAACAAAATGCAGAGAACAAACCCCATTATGCAGAGGCACCATGATTCTTTTCTTCTTCGAACTTGTTTTGACCCATTCATACCTCGTAACTCCCAGGCCACGCTCTCTCAATCTCTCCCTTCTCAACTTCTCTTCGGGTGATATGTTATTCTCGTCGAGCCCGCCATCAGGGGGACTAAAGAACAATTCTTGCTTGCAACTCTTTAGATCAAATGCAAAAACCTTCCTATTCAAGGTCTGATCAGGACTAAAGAGATAAGTCACCAAACTGTCATCGGGACTGAAAGTGATCAAAGTTGGTGCAACATATCCAGGCAAGGGATGTGTCACTATCTCATCAATGGGGAAAAGAATGCAATCTTCGACAGTTTGTGCAGCTGTGCTGTCAGTTACAGGCATCGCGTGCGGAAAGGATCTTGATCTTTTCAACTTCTTTCTTGTCACATCAACTAATTGCATTACAAGAGAGCCACCTTGCTACTGATGAAAAAATAACAGAACAGCAGTGGAGCATTATTAGTGTGTAGATTAGTCTAATCTAAAGCAAATATATTTGTTCTTCAGTGACCAGAATTCACATTTAAACTTGGTTATCTTATGGACAGTAAATTAATCAATATAGTCATGACCCAGATACAAGCAACTTTCCTTATCTCAAAGCCAATAAGAAAATGATGGCAGACAGAAGGATCTAAGACCATACAGCTACATTACTATAGCCGTACACTTGAAACTGAGTTCATCATGAGGAAGGACAATAAAAGAGAGAAACATCTGCTTGAATTTTCAAAATGAAGTCAACCAAGTATAACATTTGTCACAACTTTTTATCTGCTTCATCCATCTTTCCAGCATCTTCAAAAACTATGGTCAGTGGTCACGGAACAATTACCAAGCCTAAACGTTTAGCTTCTAGGATACAAAATTCAAGAAATTATCCAGCTAACATTCCTCAATGGAAGTTGAGAAGAAAAGGAAGAAACAGAAACAAGGAAAACTTCAGAGAGGAAGAGAGGAATCTGAGAGAGAAATCAAGAAAGAGAAGAGGATGAGGAGTAACAGTATCAGAGGGTAGTTGTCAGCCTGTTCATTTACTAACCAATTCAGCCTTCAATTACAGCTCTTACAGACTCAAACGACTAAACTGCCATTTACTGCTCTCATTCTTTTATTACATATCAGACCTAAGTTATATCATGGCGATTGAAAAAGCATCCTATATTTCTCAGTTAAGCTGAGATTCCGCTCCCTTAATTCCCCGTTGTCATCCACTGTGAAAACTGAAGTACAAGAGATACTTCAACGAGACAAATTCCAGAACTTAGATCTTCCCCACTTCCCCATCTACCAAAAAGCAAGCCGCCAGAAATCCATATACAGTGAGCTAGCATCCATTAATGGAATGATTATCGCTATCGCTGCCTGCTAAGAATCAGCAGGAATCAGCTCAAAACGCTAAATATCTGCATCGTGTCAGCACGCAAAGTCCAAAGCGAACGAAAAGTATTCAAAAAAGTGCTCGACGCAGCTCCAAAAGGTTCAAGGAATATCGCAGGAATGGAACCTGCAAAGGCAGCAGATGTGATCGGCCGAGAAAGCGAGAATCTGAGGGAGGAGATTCGAATTTCGGATTCCAACCGGAGTTGGGAGCTCGCGGGAGTGCGGAGAGAGATTCGGACGAGTTTTAGATGAACCGGAGACTGGAACCGGTTTCTGATTCCGAGGAATCGATCGGTGTCGAGGGGAAGCAGAGATCTAACGATGCGCTGCTGCTAGTTCTGGGGAATCTGCTCCGACTCGAGGCAGTTGAGGAATCGAGAGAGATTGAAGAGTGGCTTCAAAGGAAAAAGGGTAAATGGAAAGAGTTTAAGAAAAATTGTGGATAGGAAGGAAGAAGAATTTTATAGCTGGCTCTGTGTTAAATGGATGATCCTATAGTCGATACGCAGGTTGGAAAGTTAAAAAAGAATTTTTCCAGAGATTCCAGTCCGACCACAGACTAGTCTTAAGATTCATTTCGGTCAATCCGAAATACTGTATGGTGCAAAAAAAAAAAAGCTGGCGCTGTTTTTACCATGGAAAAAAAACACTTTTTTTTTACCCGTAGATCGAAAATATCATGCGATTTGACATTGTTAGTGCCAAAATAGAGATACTGTAAAATACCTATCCCAACTTATAAATGATGTGAAAATTTTCACCCGGTAACTTACCTCGAGCCGGGTATCTTTTTTCCGTACTCGGGTGAGGGGTCTCGGGCTTAACGGACAATGAGTTTCACACTCGGGCCTGGCGTGGTGTGAGCCCACATGGTTGGCTCTGATACCATGTGCAAATTTCCACCCGGCTCACAAGAATTTGAGCTCATGTCCATTCCAAAAACTCAATCTGATAGGATGGTGGTACTCACTCCCTTATAAATCGAACTTCTTTTTGTCATTTATCCGATGTGGAATTCATTCTCAACAAATCAGATTTCAATATTATAATTATCTAGTGTGAAATTTATTTCTTCACGGATCTTAAATTTTATTTATATTAGTTAAATATTCTGTATCTCTTTATTTTCTTTTCCCCGGAATGCCTTGGAGACCACGAGCTTTGTTTTTAACTAAAAATATTGGATATTAGGATTTTATATTAGAATACAAAGTTAATTATCGTGTACACAGAAAAAAAATTATGTTGATTATATTATAAATTTAATGTCAACTACATTGCATGAGTGTTTTTAAGGTAGAAATAGATTACCTTTGGTTCCGTGAGGGCGACGACACAGATCCTGTCGTTTGTCTATGTTCTGCACGGATCAGAATGTTGGACTTTTGTTCCCATGAAAATCATATAAAATCCTAAAAATAGAAATGGCATTATGTGGCGGGTGACTGGACCGTCTCTATTGTTGTTCTCCTTTTTATTTTATCAAAAAGTGCAAGCAATATTAGAGAATAAGGGATCTGTAAAATTAGATATGTTCGTAGGAAACACCATAAAAATTTGAAACTATTTTATATCTAATTCTTAAGTAAATTTAAAAATTCGAGTGTTGTAAGTGAAGAAATTGGAGTATTGCTATCGTTTACGAGACTGGCTTAACTTGAGGTTGTTTGATATTAAGTGTTTGTGTGTGTATATATATATAGCTAAATTTTCACTGAGTTGTATCGCATAAATAAGGACAAATATGAACAGATAAAAAAGTGTATAAATAGTTTGCACCACACAACATTCTCGAATTAGCTGAATTGCATATCGAGACTAATCTGCGATCGAGTCGCGATTCTCGAAAAAATTTCCGTTGACATTCTAACTAGAAAATTGATCCTAAGGTCACTTATGTAGAATCTAGTGAGAAAAATACTATGACAACAAGCAACCTCATGTTGGTAAAAAGAAAGAATATATATATATATATATATATAATTACTTTAAGTCACAATAGAGTAATTTTGGTTTTTTTTTTAATTTTGAAATTTTCCTTTATATCTCCTAATATTTTATTATTATTTTAAATACTTTAAAGTAATTACCTCACTATTCATTTTTTATCTTTTTCTTCATGATGATTTTTATCGCTATTTTTCACGTACCGTATTAAAATTATATGTAACTCTTTGGGCGATACATTATTTGAATTTTCGAGTTCGATTTCTATTGATAAAAATTTGTAGGTTTATTTTTTATAATTATTTTGAGAAAAATCATAATCGAATGTTTGAAGGCTTTCTAATGATTCAAGCCCGGCAGGTAGGCTGGGTGGGGGTGGGGGCGTTCTTACGTGGACCAATGAGAGCTGTCCACGGAGTAGAGCTCGCCATATTCCTCATCCCATCAATCATAGACTGGGCCCCATCTACGTTAGGATGATGGATGTCAATGATTACCATTTAATTGCTCACTTTTCAAATGGAGGCGGCTGCAAGCATCCCTTTAATTTTAATTTTTAAAAAAATTAAGATAAATATCTCGGAAGTTGCTTCATATGACTAAACGATCACGACGGTATTTATCCGGAGAATGACACGCTTCTACATGCGACTGGACAGAGAACGACACGATCGAAATCAAATGTTGACGTCATCTGGATATCCATCTGTCAAACTATGGGAATCGAATGACTCACAAACGGGCCGTGCGATCATTTATCTTGTAGGTAGACTTCATGCCATGAAAATAGGCTCGGCTCGGACAAGAACTGAAAGCTGCGGATGAGATAGCGGAAGACGACACGTGTCGGACTCTCCGGTTTCTAAACTTACGAAGCAACTCACATTTGGATATGGAAGTGGCTCTAGAATTGTCGACATCGACATCGGCTCCTGGTTAGTTGAGGGCTCGAGCAATATTCTCACGCCAGATACAAACGCCACACCGCCAAAATCAGTCGTTCTGTTCCTAAAACATTTCGGACTTGTGGATTCCTTTATCAGATGTCCCATTTGAAAGTATACAACTTAAACTCGACTGAGCGCACTCATTCCTGCAGTAGCGCACTCATTCCTATCAAAGCCTTTTGAAGATTTTTCCTCTTGCTGGTGATTGCATCGTGTCCCAAATCGACACATTTATTAATGAAAGTGCTCCGGGTTATGCAATGATTCAGGCCCATGGAGAAAAGTGCCCACCTGAGCCCGAAGCTTATGTATTCGACCGATCCCCGAAAGTACCCGTCTCTTTCCTCCTGAACAACCTCACTGAAGCACGGAAAGAGCCCTCCATTTCCGATTGCTTTGAGGCCACTATATCCCCTTCCTTTCGGAATCGAAAGGTATGGAGCATGCCGCATTAGAGATTAAAAAAACTTACTGATTCTGGAGAGTGAACAGCAGCAAATGTGGTTAAGATTAAGAAAGGCATTGGGCAAATGGTGATCGGATGGCTCGATACGATGGATCAAAATACACATGATACATATAACACCATGCCAATAAATGTGGACTTATCATGTACACCTATCTTTATGGGTAGGCAGCTTCATCCAAATTGTTACATGCTGGCCACGATCTTCGGGAGCTCGGCCTCCACCTCGGGTTCCCCATCAGATCCTTCCACGGTGGCCTGCAGAAAAGAGACACCATCAGCATCATCTTCTAAGGAAAACTTGCAGTTCTCGGTGAAGAGGATAAATGAGACGACGACCTCCTGGTTCTTCAGTTTACTCTCTGCAAGGTAACGGTCAAAGGCTCCCTTTCCATAGAGGATCTTGGCCGCGGCTCCTTTACCATCGATGCCAACAGCCTCTTCATCAACTACAACTGCATCTATCACATCGTCCCCCGCGCGGACATCGGGAATCTGAGAAGAAGAAAATCGATTTTTAGGCGGGCAGGTACTTGTTGACTCGAGGAGAATGACTCGTTACTGTGCAGGCCTGCGATCATCAGGCCGAAGAAAGAAGTTGTCAGATACCTCGTACATCGCATCCATAAGAATGCTTTCAAGGAGCGATCGCAAGCCTCGAGCTCCAGTGTTTTTTGCTATCGCTTTTTTCGCAATTAATCTGAAGGCACTGTCGGTGAAATGCAGCTTGACCTGAAGAGAAACCATATGAGGACCGAAAGCATTGTAATTTATTACTAATAGAATGGAACTTCAGCTTCCTCGTAAACATTAGTGATTGTTGTCTGATAGAACTTACGCCATTCATTTGGAACAACTTCTTGTACTGCTTCCCCAAAGCATTTTTTGGCTCTGTTAGGACCTTCACGAGAGTTGCGAGCAGTGTGAGATTAACTAACTCATACAGATTTATTTTGTTTTCAAACTCATTAACGCAGATCTGAAACAGCCCGAGTTTATAATAGAAATTTACCTGAACAAGTTGGTTTTCTGTTAGAGCTGACAAGCTCACGAGGATTGGGAACCTTCCAACAAATTCAGGTATTAAACCATATGAAATAAGGTCGCTACTCTCCACCTACAGAATTGAGCAGCATCAATTAGACGTACGTATTAATCAGTTTCCTTTGTTGATATGTTACATGAAATGATCAGTGAAAGGAGAGGGAGAAAAGGGAATCCTTACAGTCTCTAACAAAGATGATGTTATGGTAGCATCCGTGACCCTGCCAGTTCTCATGTTAGCTCGTACTGGAGCACCAAACCCAATTGAAGAATCTTGTCGCCTGAAAAGATTATCAACAGAAAAAGAAAATGGTTTCAAGAAACACATTAAATATTCGAAGAAAAGCTGCAGTGCAGAAAACAAATTGAGATTAGACACTACCTCTCTGAGATTGTCTTCTCCAAGTCGATAAATGCACCTCCACAAATGAAGAGAATATCCTTCGTGTCAATCTATCATGTACATAACAAAGAAAACTGTAATCCGACTATGAACAAGGAAAAGGGGGAAACAAAAGGAAAAAGGTAAAGTCAATAGGTAGAAGGTGCAATGAAACTACCAAGTACCTGAATATTGTCACCTCTAGGGTGTTTTCGAGCACCCTTCTCAGGGACATTTACAACCTTCAGAAGAAAAGAGAACATTTAGCCATAGAATGTGGACAGCTATTTATTCAACTCGCACATAACATGGAGATATAAAGATTTTCAAGATTCTAAATGCCTATTTTTGGTTAATACATGTCTATCTGTTTGACATAGAGTGCTTCAAGATGGGAAAAGAATACTGATTTCTCAACAAGCCGACTTACAGTTCCTTCTAACATCTTCAGCAATGCCTGTTGCACGCCCTCCCCAGATACATCCCTACTGAGATTGATGCTCTCAGCCTGCAGAGATAGGGATGGTAAGTTTGACTAGAAACATAAAATGTTAAGACGAAATGGAGATTTCAAATTGACAAAAAACAATAATGGGCCCAACCTTTTTAGTGATCTTGTCCACTTCATCAATGTAGACAATGCCCTGCTGTGCAGCTGCAACATTATAATCAGCAACCTGAGACATGCAAAATGAGTGTCATAGCCTGGGTTGCTCCAGACAACACATCGATTATTATCAGACCACAACAATCTAAGGACAGCTACTACTTAGCCAATAAGAATTCACCACAGACGCGGTCTATGTCATAACTTATAACCCAACCCATGCATGAAAACAAAAAAACCTTCTAAAAATTACATATAGTTCACACATGCCTCTTGTACAGGGAAAGAACTTACTGTGAGAAGCTTGTGTAATATGGACTCCACATCCTCCCCGACATACCCTGCCTGCAAATCCAAGAAATGCCATTGATAGTTAAAATGATTGGATCTGTCTTTACTCATCGCCCCACTCAAAAATAAGAGGGAGAGAACTTCAAAATGAAGAATTTAACAGTATGAAGAACAGCTGAAACATTTTCTGTGTACAGCAAGCAAAACTTCAAAGAGAAACAAGCTCAGATGGCATGACTTGATGGGTGGAGGGATAACAACATATAATGACTTGCCTGAGTTAGTGTTGTTGCATCTGCTATCACAAATGGGACATTTACGAACCGAGCAAGGGTTTTGGCTAGCAATGTCTTCCCTGTCCTTGGCACAATTGCAAATAAGAATAATGAGGAGCAATCATCAAAGGAAGAATGAAACTTTTTTGAATTTACATCGTAAAATTTATTGTATGGATAGCAGAAAATGACCTGAGCCTGTTGGTCCCATGAGAAGAATATTACTCTTCTCAAGTTCCACAGAGTCATCCTCCGTTACATCTCCACTTCCATTCCCCTGTTCTCCAGCTGGCCTAACTTACAATATTTGTTAAAACAGTGTTAAAACAACCAAAGGATACTGCAGAAACTCGTCATTTGTAGCAGGTAACACTATATTCAATCCCCACATGATGACTTTTTTTAGTCCAAAAGCACAAACATCACTGCAACTGCAATGAAACTACTGTAGCATGGAAAACAGAAAAGAACAACAAAAACACATGAACTATCAAAGAATCAAAATGCATAAAATGAAGTTCATCACATTATAAACACAAACAAGAATTGCTGAATGTTTGTCGAGAATAGCCGCTTCCTGATATACTACCACATTCAAAGCATAAATTCACAAGGTTTCTTTTACTGGAACATCGATCAAAGAGCAAACACATCACTACCAAGACATCTATTTTGATCACCTCTGTATAGAGTCATGATAGATCCGCTTGTAGTGATTGTAAACTGCCACAGAGAGCACCTGCAATATTACTGCAAGTGGTTAAAACGCAGCATCCGCAAGCCAATAATAAAAAAGTTTCATTATTCAGTAAGAACGAGAGGTCATTCGCGAAGAAAATCAATTTTATCCCCTGCTCTTCTCAGAAAAAAACGCTCCATTCTCATTAGAATTGCACCTCAATCTCAAAACTTCCGGCATATTAAAGCACGAGTATCAAAACGTCACCTTCTTGGCTCTTTCTTGTCCAATGACAAACTTGTCGAGGCCCTTGCAAATCTCCTTTGGCGTCGGGAAATTATGCCCCCAATTCGACCCGCCCCAAGACCCATCTTTGGAAGCTGAAGAAAATCCACCCGCACCGGACCCACCTCCGCCCGACCTGCCAGGGATTGTCCCGGAATCGCTAAGTCGCACCGTGACCCCTCCACCAGGTGGCTGCCACACCTCAGGAGGGTCCCCATAGGAGTTCACAATACCCAAACTACCGCTCCAATTCCTATCATAGCTGTAACTCGATCTATAATTATCGCTTAATCCCCTATCATCACAGACGCAATCCCCCCTTTACCGGTCGAGCTTGAGGCAATCTTCCGCTCATCGAGGAGCTGCGTGCCTTTCTCGATAAAATCGCCGCGAAGAGAGACGGGCTTGAAGGAAGTGAAGTGGTAAGGAGAGTGGGTAAAGATGCTGTCCAGATTGGAGCTGCTCGTGCGGTGAGAATTGGCCATGAAGCATCGGAACTGGGAGACCGTGAGGGAGGCAATTTCTCTGGAGGACCTGGACTTGAGCGCCGCGGCCATTGTTGTCCGTCTTAATCTTTTTTCTCCTGGGAAAAGGTGAGAGAAATAGAATCTAAGGCAAGCAGAAATTAAGGTTCATAGCGTGGTCGGATTCACGAATTGACAGAGGGCTCGGAAAGAACGGAGAATCAATTTAGATGGGTGCATGCAAGATTTGGATTGAGGGGTGAAAGTTTGGAGATTTTTTGCTGGGAGAAGCGAAGAGCTAGAAGACGGAAGAAGGAGAGGAGATATTGAATAAAAAGACACTAAAAAACAATTTAAAAAATCTAAAAATAAAACGGAAAAATGTGATCGCGAGAAACATGAGCTCTGAAGAATAATATCTAGTCAAATATTAAATGGAAGCTGGTCGGGAAAAGGAATTTGCGGGGTGGAATCGCTCTTAATATGGAAGTTGGATTCTCACAATTAATTTTCCTTTTTATCTTTTTTCCTTTATCTTATTGTAATTTCTTTTTACGAGAAATATGTAATAAATACGTCATATAACTGTGCTTACACAGTATCGTAAAATAACATGATTTATTTATTTTTAAGATTATTTTATTTATTTTTATAATTTTATCAAAAAATTAAAATAATTAGATTTTATTAATTTATAATTTTTATATAATTACAACTACGTGGTTTGTGAACTCCACAACATTGAACCTAATCCTGTAACAGCCCTCAGGAAACTACCCAGCCACGGTTCACGAACCGGCCGGTTCCGGTTTGGAACCGCCGGTTCCCGTTCCATGGAATGGGGGACCGACCCTGAACCTCCTCTAGGACGGTTCAAGGACGGACCCGAACCGTCCGGTTTCAATTCTGGACCACGGTTCCAACCGGTTCGGGACTAGGGTTTCAACTGAATCAGGATCACCAATTTGAAATCCATTGGTTTAAAAAAAAATTTAATTGAATGAGAAACTTCAAACACAAGACTTATTTGTGTGCATAGTTATCTAACTATATATTGGGTAAGGGCTTCTCCATTTTATAAGCAACTTGGAGAGCTCTTTCTCCTCTTCCCATCAATGTGGGATAACAAGTGAAGAGGAGAAAAATGGCTCTTTGGAGACTCTTTGAAGAGAGAAAAATGGCTCATTGGAGACTCTTTGAAGAGTCCATTGTTCCACATTGATGGGAAGAAGAGAATGGACTCCTCAAATTGCTTATAAAAAGGGAACACTTTTACAATTGTTTAATTACACAAAATTATTAATATTAATTCTTAAAATTTAATCTCATTTGAGCTTAAAAAACTTGTGAGATGTTCATATTAAATTTTAATTTTTGATTTATCTTTTCATTTCACGGTTTGGAACCGCCTGTTCTGGGCCGGTTCAGGTTCCGGTTCGGAACCGGCGGTTCCGCTTCCTATGAAGGTTTGGAACCGGCCCTGAACCGTCCCCTTCATGGTTCGGGCCGGTTTCGGCACGGTTCCGGGTTTGACCGGTTCCGAGCCGGTTTTGATCTGGACGGTTCAGGGTTGATTCCGGGCCCGAACCGGCCCGGGGCCACCACTCGGACTAGCCGGATTCAATCGGGACCTCGTCCTCGTCCTCGTCCTCTGTGCCTTCATTGCGGGAAGAGCCACCATCATCGCTGAATTCAATCGGGACCAGCAGCCAGATCTCCCACATTAGATCTAAAATGTATCGAGCCGCCGCACCACCCCATGTTCTCCCAAACACGTCGTCACATAACCTCCACCTTCCTGATTGACGACCCTTTCGTCTATTTCGGCGTATTCAATGGTCCACTCCTTGGGCAAGGTGAAGGTCGGGTTTCTCGAGCTGGTCAAGAATGGTTCGATCAAGAATTCAGGCGATCTGGATCCGATTCCCGGGTTGCAACCTCAGTTTAACGCGATCTTTTGCACGCTGATGCAGTCGGGCTCAGATTTGGAGTTGTTGAGCTCTCCGAGGAGCTATAAGATGGAACCTTCTGTGCTGGAGTCGGCCGATGGAGGCAGTAACTTCCCTGTCCGGTGATAGGGAGCCCTGGGAAAGGGCTTAAGAAGAAAAGGAGCTTCAATCATCAAAGGATGGCAACGGTAACTTGGAGAACAAGGTTGATGTCTGCGATGGGATGAATGGTTTGGTACCGAAGAACGGTTCCTATCTGGGCAGCGATAGGCAGGGGACAAAGCAGGTGTGGAAGAAGCAAGTCTGGGTGGTTCTGTCGCTGGACTTGTTCGTCGAGTTTGATTCTGTTTGGTGTTTGTTTCTGGGTTTGCAGGGGATTTCAGTGCACAGATGGTTGAAGAAGCAAAAAGCAAACAGATGATTCCTTGGTATTTGGATTTTGATCGAGTATGCTAATGGAATTGTACTTCCAGATCAAACACTGATTATGGATGGTGAGGTTAAAGTGAAATTGGTAAAAATTGAGTTTGTAGTAATGGTATTTGCAGACGGGTTTCGGCTCTCATATCTCTTCGTATAGAGTTCTTCACAATCACAGGCACGGGTTTGTTTGATCTGTTTGACATTTGTACGATCTTTGGATACAAACCTTGCAGTCAATACAATCCTGCCCTGTTCTTTCCATCCTGCCCCTTCAATCTTGATCAAACTCTTTTCCCTGCTGATCAGCTGCTTGCTGAATCCATGCCTGCTACATTCTTGATTAAGTTACTACTATCTGTAGCTACAGACATACATAATCGATTCAAAGGCCATGCATCGAAAGTGATGGAACTGAAGCCTGTTCGGTCTTAGTATGGAATGTTCGAATCTGACCCACGAAGGCATAATCCACTTGAACTAGGAAACTTGCGCAATCTCAGCTTGGAGATAACAGAGCGAGGCTTCACAGCCCATGGCAATAACTGAAGACCCTTCTACTTTTTCTCTAGTATTCCTTTTCTGCATCAAACCTGGGACAAGGAGTCCAATCGATGAAACGAGGTAGGAACAAAAGGGGCGTGGATGGAGGCTGAGAGTGATACCGTTGCACATTAGCTCGATGTGATGAAGGGTGGAGTGGATGGATGGTGGACACCTTATGCATTCCTTAAGGATGCAAGATCTGTTCATGTTCTTATCAAGAAAAGGCATTCGAGTGCTCCCTCTGGGGGTTTGATCTACTCGGTCTCGGGTGTGATAACGATGGCAATTCGAGCAACTTTTATCAAAACAGTGGGAACTGGAAAGGTAAAAACATGTTTGATAGACCCACTTGCATGATTTGGTTAAGAAATTTAATGCGATTGAAAGGGAAAAAACAGGAAAAGGAAATATGCAAGACGTGACCTTACAGAGACATTTACATCCGTTCGTCTATACCTTAAGTGCGTAGGTCTGGATGGTTGAGACAGGGCATCAAATCATAAATTTGAATCATTCCACTGATTCGGTTCGAATTATGCTCCATGCACAAATTCATACCTTCGAGTTTGCAATATATGATATGCTGGATGAAATCTGGGAAACCATTTTCTAGAAAATTTAAGAAATCCCTATCCAGAAACCTTTTCTCTTTTCCATCATGTACTCACCACACTCATACCATATTAGAACTAGTGAGTGAGCCACTAAAAGATAGTGCTCATGTCCAGTTTAGAAGCTTAGATGAAGTAACGATAATCCACGTAAACTGAATTCAGGATCTCTTAAATCCACATAAACGAAGATGTCATTACATTGAATCCTTTTTTTTTTTATTATAAAGTAGCTGTAAGTTGAACTCAAGATTTGTTCGAACTCGAGATCACTTATCTAAGTCGAAGACGACGATAACTGCACCAAACCCGGCTTTAGGACGATAGTATTAGGGATCATCTCCGACCCTTCAACAACTACATGTATACGCAGTTATTATTTGCACAACGACCTTTGGATGATGGTAGGACCCAATAATCATCAACAAAAGCAAGATTTTCATCGTCGTGGGGCCACTGGTTACCGTGTTCGATAATTTCATCGAGTTTATTGGATATTCCTTTCCCTTACATCTACTGTATTTTTGAATATGAAGTGGTACTTTAAAGAAGGGAATTATTAAGGTAGGTCACATTTATAAGTCATCACACCAGCGCAAGAAAAGAGCGGAAGCCCTCTGCATTTCCTTGTGAACGCGAAGCGCGCGGGAGCGTTGTCTCCATCTGCCCACTTCTCTCTCTACAGTACACACACAGACATATATATAAATATATATGTATGTGTGTGTGTGTCTATAGCTCTCCGACCATATCTCCTCCGACCGACACATATTCCATAGGAGAAACATTATTGCCGGATTACCATGAAACTAAATCCCCGGATCAGTACACTGCTGGAAGCAGAGGAGGAAGAGGAGAAGAAAGCGGTGCTATTGTCGGATCATCTCCGGCAAGACGAGGAGGAAGAGGTGACTACGACCCCGAAGCTTTCCCTGTCGTCGTTCCCGAGGAAGCCACCCGAGCCGCCGGGGATGGCGACGCCACCGCTCTACACCGCCGTCTCCATCCCCTTCCAGTGGGAGGAGGTTCCCGGTAGGCCCCGCCCCTCCTGCAGCGGTGACTCGAAGCCCCCCAGCGCCAGGTACTTGCCTGAGCAACAAAGGCTTTAACCGGAAAACAAGAAGAAAAAATGATTCTTATTCTTTTCCGGCAACACATGAATAGGTGCTTGGAGCTTCCTCCGAGGTTGCTGAACGAGGCTAAACTCACGAGCATCCTTTCCCCGACAACAGTCCTCGACGGGCCCTACATAGGCCGCTCGCTGCCGGGCACGTGGTCGTTCCGGATCCCCAGTGTAAGGGTCACGGGATCAGAGGTCAAGGACAAGGTGTTGTTCTTCGGGTCCGGTCGCTGGAGCTATCCCGAGGAAGACAACGGTGACGGTAAAGGAGCCGGTGATCCATCCTTCATTTTCGAGAGCGGTGACGGCGGCGGAAGAAGCCTCTTCCCGCTCAGTGCCGGCGGCGAGACGAAGGTGAAGATAAGGGCGGTGAAGAGGACGAGCAGCTTGTCAAGACTTTCTCGCACCAAATCACACGTGTTGGTAAGTATAAGCTAACTCATAGCGCGTAATAATTTTAGTCGAGATTAACACGAATCCAAAGAGCCCATGCTTTCGGTCCATGTAGTGCTTAATCTATAAAAAAAAAAAATGAATATTATTACTTATTAATTTAGATTTTTAGGTGAATACAAGTTCGAGATTCTGGTAGATTCATGTAATTTTAATATGATATCAGAATTGATTATTGTAAGAATTTATACCGCTTCAGATCAGGTTCGTATTTATACGGTTTAGTATACCTGATTAATGGCTTTAATTAGCAACACAACTAATTGAGAAAGGTGACTTCGGTGCAGGCAAGCATTTATGGGAGCATTAAGCAGGTGGTGCAATGGAGGCGCAGGCGGAAGAAGACTGGTGAGGAAGGGTTAGGTTAGGTTAGGTTAGGGTTAGGTGGCTTTCTGACATGTCATTCACATCGCACCTTCAATGCCAAGCAAGAGCAATAGCCGACCGTTGGATCTGCTGACTCCTTATCTATTCAGTCAACTCTAATCTGCTGTTATTGGCTGCTGCTCTGACTCTTGTAGATACAGCTCAATGGGGGCAAGTGTTTGATTTTCTTATCCTTTTACGGTCCTATGTGGCTAAAGGTGATTGGTTTGACTTTTGTTCACTTTGACTTTCTCGGCCGATATTTTCTCATCCTTATTTTAGGTTGGGAAGAGGACCGACAATGATGAACATTAGCGGGGCTCCCATTTCCGATTTATTTGCCCCCTTTTCCCCTTTTTTTAGTCATAATTGAAAAAAAAAAAAGAGATTCAACCAGAATAAATTTAGACGGTTCAATAATTTTTTTTCTTAAATTATAATTCATCCCTTAATAAATTATTCAATTTAAATATAAATTAATTGAATCTTATTAAATTCTCATATGAAAAGAGCCATATAATGAAAAATGAAATATCACTTGCTATATTCAAATTGATTTAACATCTACTACAACTCAGTTTTGATAAGTATTTATTTTCTCAAATTGCTTCCCCATCGAAAGGTATAACACGGCCAACATAATTTTTTCATTGACCGAGATTCGGAACCACTAATGCTGCGGTCCATGCTGCGGTCCATGCTGCAACGCCATTTACACGAGTTCAGATTCCGGCAATAGCAGCTCCAAATGTGCAACCATCAACTTGAGCCAACACGCGTATGAACCAATTTTCGAGTCCGACAAACCAGATGTCAACTGCAAAACCTGATTTTCAGTAAGAAATGACCGTCACTCTTTTAAGTCTTTTACAAGATTGACCCAATAAGTTGTTCTGAAAACCAGACATTGCTATGATTCTATTGTCAAGGACAAGGAGGGACACAAATCTAGGGACACCAATTCCATAAATGAGCAGTAAGTAATGAATGCATCGACTGTAAGATGTATCGGATATTGAGACATATACAACATACATAGTTGCAGCTAGTTATACCCACAGTGAAGATCTTCCCTCTGAAATGCAGCAAATAAAAGCAGAATTGACAAACCGTATTCCTCGCAGAAGACAGATGAATGAATAAGCAGAACTTGTCTCGCACACATTTTTCTTTTAAACTCTGTTCGTATTAGTCAAAAGGGGCTTCATCAGAGTCGGTGATGGGAACTGGGATGAACAGTTCACGAGCAAGGATTGACTCAGGAGGAAAATAGAAACCATCCCATAGTCCAACCGAGAAGGAAGCCTGCACCGGTGAGGCCAAAGCCCAACGCAAGAGCAACAGCAGACCTGCACTTGCCACGCCTTCTCCTGCCCTTTTTATCTGGTGCTCCATTCACTTGCATCTTTCCTTTCCGAGGGACCCAAGACAAGACTCCTGGGAAAAGATCAGGTGCAGGGAGAGTTCCATTTTTGAGCTGGAGGTAGAGGCTCTCAAGCTGCAAGAGCTGGAGCCACTGTCTGTAAGCAAAAAGCTGAGATGCTTGCCTGAAGAAGAGAGTAACAATATGCTCTTTCTCAGTGTATGCTTTCTGGGCCGCTTCCTCAGCCTTCCTTGCACGTGTCTGAGAGTGGCATAGAGCTTCTAATAACTGAGATGTGCTAAAATTGTCCTCAGGATGTTTCTGCTGATTTGTTCGATCCTCAAGGGTTTCAATACAGCTGCCACTACAGACGGAAGACAAAAGTGTATATATCACTGTAGCAGTAGCAGCCACCAGCAAGTCAAGAGTCAAGACTTCATTTTGTCAGCCACTAATGACAGTTCTAGAATTGTTAAAAGCACGGATTACGTAAAAGGAACTAAATTCACATTCACAAAATGGACAATTCTGGAAAAAGGATATTGTGCTTCCGCGAAATTAATCACAGTAGGTATGCAACTATATATCATCATTGAGAGAGCACAAATAAAATACCTGGATGGCCCATCCAAAACATTATGAATGCAACCACTATCACAAGCAGTGCAGTCTCTTCCATCTATATTCGGTGAAGTGGGAAATTCCTGAGTCCTCAGACCTCTCTTCGATATCAAATCTACAGCTGTTCGGTTATCAATATAATCTAAACAGTTAGATGGCTGTTCTCTCGAATGCTTCTGCTGAGGTTCTGGAAGATCACAGTTCTCAATACATTCAAGCGATTTCTGAGCAACCAACAAGGCTAGCTCGTCCTTATTCATGCTTCTCCACCATGGTTCAGCCTTCTCACTTCCCATCCACAGCGAATCAATATCAGGAGACAGTTTCCTGGTCTGTGTAGCGGCCAAACAGTTTAGATTATCTGACTCTAAATCCTGAGAGTGGTGTCTCGATGGAGGCAGGAGAGAAGGACTAGTATCATCCTCCATACGCGCACAAGCAGCAAATCCTTTGGACTGTTGATCCTTACAGAAGTTGGTTGTTCCAGTCACATATCCAGCGTTAATGGCTGAAATTTCAGCCTCCAGGGTATTTAGCTGCTGCTGTAAGTCAGGTTGCATGAGCAACCACCATTTTGTATCATGTGGTTGATGCAGGATCGTACCATCGGAAGTGGCGGACATATCTCCCAGAGAGCTGCACTCCAATGTTGGAGATGAAGTTGAAGGATGATAAGATACCCGGTTGGAATCTTCTGCGATGGACTGCAGGATGGGCCTACAACGCCACAAATCTCCCACATCTGATGCTTCCATCACCTGTTTTCACAAAAATCAGATGCATTAGGTTCGCTGATTGAAAGTATTGAAATAGGAAACATTAAAAACAAGTATCTGCCAGTATGCTACATCATGCTGCACACACAATTCAAGCAAAAAGTCCAAAGAGTCTAGCAAATTTCAGGGACATCATAACTAAACAATTGAAAATTATCAAGAGAAAAATATATGGGTATAAGAAAAAGAAGAAAATTTATAAAGACAAATAATCATCAGATTGGATAGTTGTACCGTGAAAATACGAAAAGCTCCAAATCATCAATTCAGTCAAGCAAAATGATGCCAAATCAAACAGTACACGAGTTTGTGGACAACTACAAAAGGACTAAAATGTTGAAATTCCTGCAGGCAATTCCAATTTTACGGGGAAAAGGCAAAAGATCTCTCTCTGCAATCTCAGCTTGAAGGAACATGGAGCGCAAACAAAACGAATTTTACTGGCTACTCTGCTACTCATCATCCAACTGCAAGGTCATAAGAAACTGAAACACGAAACAGGTTGCTATATAAATCATAATAACCGTACAGCCATGAGCTATTTCAAGGAGCACTCAGAGGGGGAAATACGCCATTTTCTCCACAGTATTCAGTATGAATTATTGTGATTGAAAAAACCTCTACCCAGAAGTCTCAATCCAAGACGACAATCGTCCTCGAATCAGCAGACTTGAACCCGGAAAAAGCAAGTAGATCAAATTCAGAAGCATCCGATAAAAAATCAAACAGTAACAGAGCATTCATTCATGCGATGCCTCCAAAGTTAAGCACGGGTGCAAGTTCTTTTGGGTTGATACGCTGTGAAACTTCCTTAAACGAGGGGTTCACCTCAGAAGTCGCCGGAGGAACGCCGGAGGGCTTCGTGGAAGCTGAGGATGATGATAACAAGAGATCTCCAAAGTCGGCACAAGAAACAGAGACTTCATCGCAACAATCTGATTGATATTTATTGTGAAGCCTGTCTTTTCCCTTCCCTCTTTCTTGGCTTTTACATCACTCTATCTGTCATATATAATTTCTACTTTTAATACCTGCAGCGCTACGGGGCCAGGCCCATGGTAGTCCTGGCCACGGGCCGGTTTGGGTCCAGGGCTGGTCTGGAACTGGTTCGAAACCGTCCTCGAACCGTGAAACTTAAGGTTCTGGGTCGGTTCCGGTAGTTCCAGAAACCGAAACTGACGGAAAATATATATAATTTTTAATTTTCAATTCAAATCCCGCTAATTGTAGGTTTTTTTTATAATATAGAGTAAATAATTATTGTATGATATAAAAGTAAATAAGTTTGTTGTGTAAATTAATATTTAAATCTTGATATTGTTAGAGTTGAATATTAATGATTGTAAAAATTTTATACGTATCAAGAATTTAACTATGATTTGTATAACGAACTCGTTATTAAATTAAATTTTATTTAATTTTAATAAAAATAGAACCAGTCGGTTTAGAATCGGATGGAACCGTAGTTTCAAACCGGAACCGCCTAAGGGAAGGTTCAAGGCCAGTTTCAAGGGGCCACGGAATAGGAACCGTGGCCAGGCCTAGCCCATGGTCGAAGCTGGTGAATGCTGATGTGATATATTTATGAAATGAAAATTTATTATTTATGTATTTGTTAAATTATAATTTTTTATATGTTTTTAAGAAAATTTTGGGATGTAGAAATCAAATCTATATAATCATTGATGACATGTCAAATTTTAATTGGATGGATGCATCATGTTATCATCGATACATGGTATAATTGCTTATGGAAAACTTTCTCCACTCTATCCGTTGAAATAAATGATTACTAGAAGACTTGCCCGTATTGTGCACGGTGTGTTACTTAAATAATAAAATTTATTTAAAATATCTATTCGTGCTCAATTGAAAAAATTAATTATTTACAATTAATTTTTCAAGTAAAAGTAAGAAATGGTGAAAAATGAGTATTTATATCAGATGAATTTACGATCATGACCCCATTTTATTCTAATATAAGGGCTATCAAAATTTCAACTAAGGATATTTTAGAAAAAGAAAAAAACTACACCAAAAGGAGGTCTCCCCTTTTTAAAGTAGTAATAATAGATAGATTTATTCTAATTTAAGGGCCGGCAAAATTTCAACTAAGAGTATTTTGAAAAATGAAAAGGTAATAATAAAAGGAGGTCTTTTCTCTTAAAATAGTAATAGATATAGAAAAAATTATGAAAAGAATTTGATTATATAGTATTTTAAATACAATATCTGCAACCTATGGGCTGCGCTTACTGTCAGGCCCGGCCCATACCTGGATGCTGGGACGAAAGTATTAGGAGAACGGCCCACATGGCAGTTGTAGGCTTATGGGCTAGCTTTCCAGCCCAAAAAAGGAAGCCCAATACGCACTACTTCAACGCCGTTTCGCGACACCCCTAAAATAAAACTGGAGAAGAGGATAAAGCTTGGGTCTGGAGGGAACAAGGGAAAGTACGGCCATGGCTACATTCGCACTGCGCTTGCCTCTGGCATCGTCTTCTTCACCTGTAAGCCTCCACCTTCCCTCTTCATTCCTCAGTTCCTCTTGCTTGTCAAGCCGAGCGTCGGTGATAAATGAGATTCCTTCTTGCAGCGGACGGAGTTAGGCTCGGAGAATCGGGTCGCAGCGAAGTTCTCCCTGAGATCGCAGGTTCTACAGCATGAATTCTCTCTCTCAATCTCCCTCGCTTTTCCTCTTGTGTTTCGTAGTTAATTTTTCCGTGGTTAACAATTCGTTCTTGGATGTGTTTCTTTGTAGGCTAACCCCCAACCTCAGGGCGGGCGCAGTCGGAGGGTATGGAGGCGGCGAAAGTTGGTAAGTAAATGAAGACAAATCTCTGATCGACTGATTTTCATTCGTCAATTCAGATGGCGAGCTCTGTGAATTGAAATTTAACTATGAAAAATGAGACTGCCACAAGTGACTACCTGCGCATTGTTTTTCTTAATCACTCTTATTCCTCCTAAATTAGCATATGCATTTTCTGAAATCGGGGTTATCTTGTCAAGAAGAATGCTAAAGAAAAGGAAACTGATCACGTCAAAGTGAAATTCCTCAGTTTGCAAGATTCCGAACTGACAAAAGTTTGAACTTGTTCTGGATGCAATGCCTGTCAAGCAGTGGCAAAACCAAGGAAACTTGCATTTCTTCTGGTTAGATTGGGCAATTCTTGTATTTCAAATGATATCCTTCTTCTGATTGTGTATGTTCATCGGCAAAATGAAGATATAGCTTCTGTAGAATAGACAGTTGCAGAAAATCCCATTGCAGTAGTTGGTTTGTCTTAAATGAGCTTTGCTGTTGCTGATGCTGCTAATATGCAAGACCAGGTAACCGGTGGCTTTCACCATGTAGTTAATAGTGGCATGGTTTGGGGCATACAGACTAATTTGTGTGCATGACTCGCCTCCTTCTGTTGGGTAGGTGGATTGATGTGAATTATCCAGTTAAAGGATGAAGTGCATCTGTATCAGTATTTTTCCTGATTTTCATCTGGGATATCATTAGCAGGCGGAGCTCTAGGCTTATGACGAGTCCTTGAGATTTCAACTTTTCATGGAGGGAAAAAGATTAATCTTCTATTGTTATTATGCTGTAGTATCCATCAGATTCCTCCTGTTTTACTAGCCAATCAAGAAGGATTGAGCGATTCATTTTTCTTACAGGCGAAGAAAGATGACATGCTGGTGAATCACATAGAACGAGTTCCATTCCTCGAGGAGCAGGTGAGGAAGATAAGGGAAGGTGGCAAGCTCTTAACCATGGACATCGAGAGGCTCTTGCTCTCGGAGGACAACCGCTTCGATTTTATCAACGAAGTTGCAGCCGAGGCCAATGAATATGTCGAGAACAACCGGGATGAATACGGAGGCACCAAGAAAGCAATCCTTCACGTGCTCAGCAACCGCATGAACGACTCCGGGTTCTATCGGCCTGAGGCATATGCGGAGTCCGACCCCTTCAAGCCTGGGCCTGGTTACTTGAAGGAAGAATTTACTTGAATTTTTGACTGATGTAATGAGTCTTCTTCGATCCTTTGTATCGTTCCCTAGTTGGCCTTACATGTATTTCCTTACATTTGCTCAACTGGATTGATATCGCAATAAAGTTTATTGAGCTTTAGAAGAAGCCTCGTATTATGGGCTTTTACAGGTACTGGCAAGGTAAGACATGGAGAGGGTATACATACGACGCCGCCTTGCGCCGAGGCGCCGGTTATTTCTGAGATGAAACTATCTATAAAAGACAGAGACATGTAGTTAATAGACTTAGTTGGGACACACTTTGCCCAGACACACCAGATACCATTACGATCATTTTTGGACAATAAAGAATCTCTTTTGCATCCAGTCTGGGCAGGAACCTTCCATGGATGATCAGGGGTTGAGCTTGTTGCAGCCTTGTTTCTTCCTGGGATCATGCCTCGGATTCGCACAGACATCGTCGTAGTCCAACAGCGAGCTCACCTCCAACACCTTCCTAGGAGTACTCGTCTTTCCATGAGAGAAACGAAACAAAGTATCATCACAAGTACAGTGTTAGTCAACCTCGAAGGAATCGCGATGTTTCACATCAAATCGAGGCAGCTGACACAAGACCACACATGGATGGACTATTTCCATGATGTAAAATTTTGACTAGGGTTATCCACAAACGGAAGCTAAGCTCCACATTTCCTCCAACTTCTGCCTAGAATATTGCATGCATGACTTCGCATGTCCATCGTTTCATATCAAATTATATATAATCCCAAGTTGCGTGCTAGAGAGTTCGAATTTTCGGCCATGACCCTGTCAGCCTAAGGATCCTATCGATCGGGATAACCATAGAAGTTTCTTTCATGTTCAATGGAGCACTAATAAACTTACAGTACATGCCTTGTGAATAAAAGATCGAAAAACTTAATAACCCAGAAGAAAAGGGCGTTTGATGCATGTTACATTGCCTTTGATATAAGATGAAAAGTTCTGAGTCCGACTTTTATACGCTCCTTTCATATACTTGTTTTTCCTCCTACGGACATGCCTTATAACCAAAAAAAAAAAAAAAGTGGATAGCATCTAAGTGTACAAGATATATACCTTGACCCGAAGAAGGTTTCTTCCATCTACTCCATGAGCTCCGCCTGGATAAAGAAAATAACGTACAATAGCTTGTATTATTATCTACAGTAGTTCAATAAATCATGCTAATCAATTACCAATTCTATTTAAGTATTAAAAAGTGGTTTGATTTTTTTTTAGTTAAGACTTCATATATCACTCAATTTCTTTTGTAATCGAAAAATATGTGATTACCGATTGTATTTAATGACAAATAAGTCGAATTCAAGCTCACCTGAAGACAAGGCAAGTGTGATCAGAGAAGAGAGAAAGAACGTTATAAGAAGTATCTTCACGAACAACCTATAGGGAGCAGCCATTTTTGAGGAAGTACCCTTCTTTGAGAGCAAGCTTGCCGGTTATTGTTGGAGCTAGGGTTTTGTCTGACTGCAACGCGATGCTGGGAGGGAGACTCCATGGATTTATATAATTAATGTGGATCGACGACTGCACTGATTGTGGTGGGAAGGCAAGCCACCTTCGAAAGGGCAAGCGGGCAAGCATTAGATTAATGTTGAAGTGAAATGATGATGAAATGCGTCATTTACGACCCACAGAGACAGACAGACGCACAGAGAAGTCAACTCCACTGTTCCTTTCTGACATCGAAAAAGATAGCACTTTGGGGATCCATAGTGTTTGTATATGGAGACAGCAAAAGAGGAGAGAAGAGAGAAGGACCACTCGTAATCCTCTGCATGGCCTCCTCAAATTCTGGCTGTTTTCATCATTGTTTTGCCTTTTGATATGTTGGGTTTCTGTCGGGCCATTATCGCCTTCTCCTATGCTTCTTTTTCTCCTAACTTTTGTTTCTCCATTTAGTTAAGGAGTCAAAAGTATACTTTCTCTTCCAAAACGTTTTCTTCGCGTAGGTGGCGGATAACTTCACTGTGACAAAGGTTCTTTGTTGAATGATTTGAAAAATTACAGTAGTTAATTACATGATAAGTGATGAAGAAAGGTAAGAAAACATAATATCATACAGTTATACGCATTTAATCTGATACGAGATGAGATTAATATTTCTAATATTTAAAATCTTAAATCATCGTAATAATTTGATATCTGAAATCTTATAATTTCTTAGTAAACTTGGAACTTTTGTTTGACTACAGACACATCCTACTGTAAGAGATGTGGAAATTTAGGATGGTATTAGAGCAAATGACTACCTAGGTTAATGTCTTGATAAGCCTAAGAGGTGTGGAACTCGTAATCATTAAGTTCAAGTGCAGAAGAGAAAACCTGACTCGTTGTCAGCCATCCCCTCTCGCACGAGCAATGAAAAATATATCTGGCTCATGGTAAGCGGTTAGTGATGTCTTGGCTGTTTCATCCCAATTGTATAAGAGACTTCCATATTTCTATTTCCTTTTAAAGAGAAAATAACAAACAAAAAGCTTCAAATCGTCTCTTGCAAAGTACTTGTCTAGACTCATAGTCATGAAATTCATCACGTCATTTATAAACTTAGCTCAAGTACAAATTTTTTGTCATGGTAGGTGCAACCGTGTTTACATGAGCCGTTCGATGGTAATATGAATCGTTGTCTATAGATAATCGACTTTACATGTCACTGTATAATACATTTCTTGTATATATTTTTTTAATACTATATTTATTATATATAATTCCTGATAGGATTTTTCGATGTTGTTTCGTTATTTGTGTCTAACCACATGATACCACAAGATCTACTATTTGTAGATCCAATCAAGAATAAGATTTGAAGGGGTTATTCAGGAGAGAGTACTGTGATTCGTGTGAATATCAAGTAACAGTATTGACGTACGGTTACATGTTAATAACATCCAATCATTTTAATATTTTTTTTAAAAAATAGATCATAAAATGAAAAGGACAATGGTAAAATATTTGGATTATACCTATTGCATACAAGATATTCTCGTTATTCATGGAAAAAAAAAAAGATTTGTACTTTGAAGGGATGTCTGTGCTTTTGGTCCTCATACGTCGGCTTTTCGTGTGGTGAAAAGGAGGAGGAGGACACGAAAAGTGGTGGAGTTTCTCCCCGGTTGAAATCAATTTACTGTTCAGAGCATTTGGGGCAAGCAAAGGTTGAAGTTTTCGGTGTACCAATTAAGCACTAACAAAAGTAAGTGCGGCTGGTTTGATGCTAGCTAGTGCGCCTTAATCTATTATTGACCGGGGCGGGGCCTAGCTAGGTTACGAAATCGTTAATTTCCTTTTAATTTATGCGAGTAGAGCAGTAGACTTCAACGTTCGCGTAATTTAATCCAACAGTTCAAAAGTCCTTCCAGTAGAGTTTATCGGGCTGTGGGGCTTATTAAGTTGGTTGATGCGCTTTGGGAGCTCCGAGTACCCCGGATCAACCATCTAATACCTAAGTCGGTGATTGATAACGGGTGTATGGGTCGATAGGGTAAGTGAGACCAAGCAAGGGTTTGATACCCGATGCTTGGAGGTCTGGGCACAGTTATAAACTCGATTACAGACTGTCAAGGAATTGACGTAGCGTGACCTCATTCGTAGTGTCATTTCTAAGTATGGGCATTTACATCAGGTCAATGTGGCAAGTATTCGACTGGCACAACCTATAAGTTGGAGGCCCGATATATAAGGTCAGGGTTGCACGTCTTGTAGGGTACTACAGACCGACGATGGTGGTGACTGTCACGGGACCGGTATAATCCGCACCACTACTGTGAATTTACGCGGGGATTCATATAGAAATCTCTCGGTCTCGTGCTGCTAGTCGGGTACACAGGAGAGTCGAATACGGAGAGTCGGGGTCAAGTGATATAGGGGGCCTATGCCTATATCAAAAGGGAGAGGGCTAGGGGCCAGTTGAAATGATCACAGGAAGGAAGGAACTCACCATTTATTCGTAAAGTTAAAATTGGCAACAAAGATTCATCGCATGCAGTCAACGTTTCAGAGATTTTTAATGGGAAAGAAAGTGAGGGGTGGATGGATCGGTAGTGCCATGAAGGCACTCTTGAATCTCTCTGTCCATTAGATGGCGATTTAGTGTACTCGGTGGCGACAACTATTTGTTTCCAACCTAACCCATCTATCCGAAGCCAATCCCGATGTTAAGAAGAAAAAAAAAAACAAGCCTTAATTACAGTTGATACCGCTCTTATCGTGTAACGCAGAGATCACGAGTTCGATCTTAAAAGTGGGACTATCCGTGCCTTGTTATCGAGAAAGTCTTTTACGTAGCAAGTACACTGGTTGGTATCGTTTTCGTCATGTGATGTAGAGATCATAAGTTTCGACAGTGAGACTTCTCACGCCTCTTCTATCCCTTGTTGCTTCAACCCTTCTTTACAAAAAAAAAAAAACACAAGGAAGATGAGTAAATATTCTTGTTGATTGTTTATTTATCTATATCTTTAGAGATGTACATATTTTTCGATATGCTCCACCTGTTATCCAGAAGTTTCTAGACCCGATTAACTTAGATTGGAAAGGGATCGTCTCATTAAAAAAAAGAGTTCATAATGACAAATTTTGTCAATCGATAAGATTTGAATTGTTAGATATTTTTGAGATTAATTTGTATAATATGCAAATTTAAATTGTGGTGGCGCATGGAATTGAACTCGTGGTGAAGAATGGTTGAGAAGATGAGGGAAGAAACTTCTGTGGTGGGAGTCCCATAACCAAAAGTTCAATATTGGCACACCTTCTAGTTTCCATAATCTCTGCTTAATTCCGACACGACATGACACGGTATGACACGGTAGTATGAGGCTTTCAGTTGGTACACAACCAAAGAGACTTTTAGGTCCACAAACTCGAATCTGGATGATGATTCAACGCTAGGCAAGGTTGGTGCATGTGATTTGCCACCGCCATTACAGAAAGTAATGAGTTAGGTTACAATGTACTGGACAGAGTCTACCTGGTGATCATTCACGACACTATTGGCCGACAGGTTAGCTCATTGAAAATAAACCATTAAATAAATAAATAAACAAAAGCCTCATCGCAAAATAGACAGAAGTGGACTGAAGGATGTTTCTGTGCACTACCATTACTCCTCCATCAGACACCAATTGATGATGGCATTCACTGTCCCTTTTATTATCGTCAGTTTTCTGAGGTACAATTGCTTCCTTGTAATTGAAAAAAGAACAGGACAGAAACCCGAGCACTGACATCGTATTGAAAAAGTGAGTATAAAGAACCCGTGCTCGTGCGAAGCACAGCTCGCTGACTGTGTCATACTGAAACCCGAGCTGCTGAAAACAGAGCCAGAAAAGAGGTTAACAGGTAAAGGTTCTATATACATTGAGCAGCGATTCAAATGCAAGTGGTAAGCTCTAGTGTTTCGGATAAAGGCTATGTTGCCCAGGGAGACTTAAATTCAGTCGGCCTTCTTTTCCTCGGCACTCTTCAAAAAGGGCCAGTGCGCCTCGCAGAGATCCAACGGAGAGAGACCGTCCTCGTCTTTGATATCCGTGCTTGCATTATGCTGCACAAGGAGCTCTGCAATCCCTTCTCGCTCGCAAACAGCAGCGTAGTGCAGTGGTGTTTGGCCCTCATTGTCCTGCATTGAGACAGAAGATGAAAAGTGAAAAAGGCCTCGCTTGTGTAAGATGCTGAATCAATCCAACCATGGGGATAACTTCTCCAATATTTGCAGCATCTTCAAATGTTTCAAAAGTGTTACGCGGTGTGAAAAAAAGTAGAGATATCCATGCACGTGAGAGAATCGATCTAACTAACCATGCACACCCGCGAATCACTTTAACTGACCAAAAAAGGAGATTCGATTGGGAAAAGTATCGATAAAGAAAGATCTCAAACCATAAGCCTGCAGGGAAACTTGTTAAAATGTACCTTGGCATTTACATCAGCACCTTTACTGATAAGCGACTCAACAACATTTAAATGACCACGATCAACAGCCCAGTGCAACGGGGTCCGGCCCTCGCTATCTGAAATCAGGTCAAAACTGCATCAGAATGCGAGAAGACTGTAAAATAACAAAAAGTAACCCTTTACAAGCCTTTTGATCCTAAAAACACTAATCAGAATTATATGCTTACAGGAAACACAATACCAAAACAAACCAACAAATTCATTTACATTCTTCAAACTAGCAAAAAGGATTCAAGAATCAAAGACAGAAAACTGTAGAGCTTCCAATCAACAAGGACGGAACATTACCTTTAACATTGGCACCAACACCACCATCAATGCATTTAACAAGATTATCAACTTCGCCTTCTCTGGCAAAAGCATGTATAGCATCCATTTCCCTGAAAGAGACAAGCATCTATAACCAACACGAAAGCTGCTGTAGAGCTGCCTGGTCATTATAAAATAAACATCTCAGAGAAGTACATTCCTCTAGAAAAATAAACTTGCCTGAACTAAACGAGGAAAGACAAACTCAGTAACCCAAGCACAAATAGATGAAGTGAGAACAAGTTCTATAGCAATGCACCTAGCATACTGCTAGATGAGATTGAGTTGGCCAAGTAAGGCCTTGAAGATAAACAAAAGCATAAAAATAGATTGAATTGCAGGCAAAAGAGCTTGAGATGGACTAAATCAACCTAAGCCATGGCTAGATGAGTGATGTGGAGAGAAGCCAATTTTTCTAGATAAATGAGTGAGAATGACAGATCAGATGTGCACAACCAACTTCAAGGATTCAACTCTTTAGTAAATTAAAGCTGTGACTAGCACTTCCAAGAATCTTACAAGTCATTTGCAGTTTCCTCGTAGATGAATGTGCTAAAAACTGGGCCCATCGGCCCTTTAGCTTCTACACTGGACCCATCGCCATCCCCTCTCTTACTCTTCTAAAGCATAGATGACAGAAACAAGAGTAAGCAACAAAAGAAATGATAACCAACAGAGATATCCAGGAAGTTGCACATATAGTTCGAACTCACTACACCCGATCCAGCAGCCCAGGAAGGATAGAGCTCTGTCACAATGTCAATGTACTTCTGCATCGCATCTTCAGGAGGCATAGCACCCAGTTTATTCCATGCTTGCCTAGGAAAATCAACTTGACTCGATTATCTGCTCTCTCTGGTGCAAAACACCACCCGACTTATAATACAAGAAATCCATAATTTAGAAACCAACAAAGAACGGAAATTTTAAGAACCCACATACAATTCTATCACGAATAAAGAAATAAAACTGTTCCTAATGCCAGAACTTTGTACTTTCTTCGTTTCGTGGTGCAAATCTGTAATTCCTAATTGATAGAATCCTACTTGAATAGCGAAGCATACAGAGCCATGCTGTTTTTTTTCAAATACAGGATCACACTCTTGGAGAAAGCAAAACATCATTAGGAGGCGTAGAATATAAATCAATTATGAAATCAACAGTTTAATGACCGTTCCAACAAAGGAATTTGCTTCTCATAGATGTTTTACTAACCGGTCTTCCTTCCTTGGGTAAATTTAAACAACATAATCTCCATAGTAATGGAATTCTGACAACAATTGGTAAAAGCAAGAAAAAGAGGAAAGAAAGAATCCTACCACTTAGCTCTTGCCGTCATTTTCAAAGCGGATGGCTGAGGAGAACTACACGGGCCTTCAGTGGCGATTTTATAGAGTGCGTAGAGCTGCAGCTGCACATCGTTGGAGACCTTATGCGAGAGCCGATCCGCGGCCGCCGCTGCCACAAAGGCCGTGGCCGCGCTGAAGGCCTCGTCCAGCTGGGTGCTCTCCACTCCCTCCCAATCACTGCCGCTCCCCGCACCATCCTCATTCCCGACAAGGCTCTCGTTCCACAAGCTTCCATGCTCTGCAACTAGGGAGTCCGCGTCGGCAACGGAGTCGGGGGCCTCCGCCGTCGCGGCCGACTGCGAGCTGGGGGATGAGGAGGAGGAGGAGGCACGGGCGATGGAGAGGTTGTCGTCCTTGAAGGAGGTGAGGATGGAGATGAGCTTGGCGAGGAGGTATGCGAATATGAGGCCTATGAGGATCGACTGGAGGAGCTGCTGCCAGTCGGCCATAGCTGTACGGAACGGCCCGATCCCCTGACCGCGGAGGAGGGTCAAACGGTCCTTCGATACGGGAGGAGATTACGAAGGAGGAGACGGAGGTGTTCAAAACCCTAACCTACTGTGTAAGCATCTGAGAGAGCGCGGAGAATGAACGGGGAATGGACGGGTTTGAGTTTGACGGTGGATGGAGCCGGAGGATGCAGCTCTCTCTCGCTCTATACGTATATACGTGTATGTATTTGTAGTGTATTTTAGGAGTTATATCACATTAATATATCTAGAAATTCAACATCTATAATATTACTATTATATACAAACATTTTATAAATTTGATATATTTTTCGTTTTTCATATTTACCCTTAATGTAATTTATATATTGAAGTATATGGTATTTATACACTCTATAAAATTTTTCAAATTAAAAGTAAAACAGTAATTTTAATCATATTTGGCTCATTCTATACCCACTATCCTCACATCAAGCAAAACTTTCCTTTAACTATTCAAGTTCTCATTTCTCAGTTTATTTTTATAATTTTAATAACAAAAATATGTCTTTTTTGAACGAATCATTTAAAATTATAAACTTAAAAAATGTAGAATTAATATAATATATTAATAATAACTAAGAATACTCAATATATTATTATAAGTTAACAAATTTTAAGGAATTAAATTACACGATATTATAAATAAATAATATAATTTATGATTCATTCTATCATTCCACATTTATTTATTTTAGTTTTCTTTGCGTGCATTGGAGTGATTGATTCCTAGTACTTGCTAATTCAATCATAATCAGTCGGGTCCTTAACTCTATCAATCATTTTCTCCTTTCTTTTCTCACTCATTAACTTTTTGTCGTGGCTGAATTAACGGTCCGTTACGATTTGGACTTATATGAAAAACGGAGCAGAATTTATAAAATATAATAAGTTAAAGTTAAACTTATAGACTTGATATAAAAAAGTGACAAACTTATAAAATCTATGCTGCAATTTTTTGGAATTATAACTTAATAATTTATAGTGTTAAAAATGTCAATAGAGGTTAAAAACTTATAGAAACTGTAGACTTCTCGGGTCTTTTTTATTTCCTCTTTCTTATACCATTTTTAGGCTTATGTATCTCTCTTCTGTAGATTGAAGAAACAAAAAATAAAAATTTCCTGTCCTAAATTATCCTGACACAAAAAAAAAAGAAAAGGAGAAAATACTGGTTAAGCCTTCCTGGCCACCTGGGCCTAAGGCCCGCCAGCATTTCCTTTTGGGGGGGTTGGGTGGGTGGGCTTTCGGCCTATTTTGTCCATCGCGTCGAAAAGCAGTCAAAGGGTATTGGGCCACCAAACCAGACAATCTCAATCTTTTTGCACGGTTCTTTTATTTTTATTTTTTTTTCGGGGCAAAAAGGTGATTCAGTACGTCAGAAATAATAATTAAAATATGAAAAACAAGTAAATCAGTATTAATCATCCGATCAGTTACCATAATTCATACTAATCAAAACAATTTCATTGATTCTTCCTTGTCACATCATTACAAGGTAGGATCATCTAAAATGTTTCATTCCGAAAGGGTGCGAAAGCAAGAGAGGACCAAATAGGAATCGAGAGTTATGTTAATAAGAATTAAATAAGCATATCTTGGCGGCGACATCTCAATATATATATATATAGGAATCGTAATTACTTTATTTTTTTATATAAAGAACAGTTTATTCTCTCCGAACCTAAAAACACTACAAATTCATAAGGCAATAGATTGGGAAAAAAAAAGGGATAAAGACATTTATTCTTCACAGCAAAAAAAAAAAGACAAAATGCTACTTAAAATGTCCCGGTACGTGACCAAGAAGGGTTGGACTGAGTGGTAAGCAGCTCGGTGCCGCTTAAGGAGGTCTCGGGTTCGAGACCTCACGTACGCAGACACCCCTCTTGGGAGCCTCACCCGCCATTGCCAGGCGTGCGACCCGGGGCGACCAACGGATTAGTCAAGTATGGTTGGCTGAAAGATGCCATCTCACCGCTGGTGGGACCTGCTTGGATACCGTGGCTGGCGACCAAAAAAAAAAATGTCCCGGTACGTGGAACAGTTGAGGTAAAATTTTCAACAGAAAAAATTTACTCAGGTGAGGTAAAATTTAAAGACTAATATGACGAATTTATCGAGTAAAATATAATAATTTAATAAAAATCAGTTAAAATAAGATGAGTAGTACATAGTATCTCATGAAATTTTTCGAGTTGAGAGTGAATCTCCGGCCCCGAATCCATCCACGAGGATAGAGTTACAGTGGTGACGTGGCACCCACGTGCAAAGCAGTTGACATCTAATTTTCTCTTTAAAGAAACAAAACGACGAGAGTTGACATCTGAATTTCAAAGTAGTTTGAATTTTGTGATCACAACTGTAACTTCTGAAGGTTGGTTCACTTCATGTACTCTTCTTATACACACATACGTACAGACATACATACAAATATATATATATATATTCATTATAAGAGAATCTGTGAACCTAAATCTGATCATGAGGAAAATATAGGTTAAAATGGTGCCGCGTTCCGAAAACCAAACAATCCGAAAAATAAATGGGATGAAATCGAACCTTCCGTGGTATATGACTGTAGATCAATCCGATAGTAGTATTATTAGAAGGGTTGTTGCCTTGTAAACGATTTGTCTACTACTGACCTGGCTCAACCCGGTTAATTCGATATATTTTTCTTTTAATTAAAAAATTAAATTCAAATTTTATAAATAAGAAAAATTTAAAATTAAATGAGTTTTATCTTTTAATGATAATAAAGGAAATGGTGCACTCTAAGAACAGTAAATCAAGGAAGTGGACTGGAGGGACATTTATTTATTTAATCATAAATCAACAACTAGATAATTTTGTCGTTGAATATATGTACAATATATATATATATATATATATTATCCATATCGACCAGACAGACATCATTCACCCATGCCCGGATACACCAAGTGACGTTCATTATATGAGCGTTGTTAATTACATATACACACATGAAATAACGATTTTACCCTTCTTTTTCCATCATCTTATTTCATCTCACTTCAATTCACCTTTTTAAAAAAAAAACTGTTATTTGTGATTTTCTTCAATCTTGTCACCTTTAAACAATCCTTTTAGATCCAACCCGAAATCTTAATTGCACTTGTCGAAGATTTTCAACTGTGTTACATGATCCATTCATAAATCAAATTTAATGATGCTTTGCTACCCGATAAACACATACATACACACATATATATTGTTAATGCTTCTTCTGCAAGTCCTCGTTCTGTCCCATTGATTAAGAAGTAAACTTTCTTCAATTACACATTATACTATCTTCAATCTCAAAATTCAAATATAAAATTTTATTTAAATAAAAAAAGGTCAAATTATCTGAACCGATTCACATCCACCGATCCTCTTCTCTTATACAACCGCAGGCTTGTGTTACTGAATTTATATATATATATATGTGTATATATATATAGTTATCACCAGCAATATAATGTACCCACATCGCTACGTTACATCATGAACTCTTCCATGTTAGCGAAGGATGGAATACGAGAAAACAAAAATGTTGCATAACTTTGATATCATCCATATGTGTGTAGAGAGCAGAATCGTGCATCAACACTCCCATCTCACGCTTTAATTAGTTTAGATAGAGAAAGCTATCGGTTGAACTCGATCGCGCTCAAATTAGCACGAACACAGTTAAATGTTTTATACGGTCGATAAAAACCTAGACACATGCTATATATGAATTAATCCACCGTGAAAATATATCCGACTAGCTCGATCGATGCATGAGTAGCTGTTTCTTTCAGCTTCATGCACACACAACAGGAACGACAGGGACCACTTGTGAAAAAGAAAAGTGAATTGCAACATTTATTATTGGTCAGGTAGATGCATCTAATTAGCAGATATCACTCTTCAAAGGCATTAAATTAGGGCACGATTTTATATAACTCGAAAGAATTACAAGATACATGAAAAAATTAACAGTCAAAAGACATGATAATTGTAACAGTATTGCCATGTCGATACTGAACTTGTGCCATACCCAGAAAAGAACTGCGTGTTCTCATGAAAAAAAAAGTAAGAAAGCCCTAATTAACAAGTTAAGCACAATTAACACATAAAGCAAATAATGGATCTGGATCGTTAGGGCAGATGTTCAAATTCTGTCCAAGGAACCCTAGCTAGGGTTGAATTTCCCAATTGTGTATATGTGTCAGAAGAGGTAAAGGATCGACTGTCCTAGTTGTAAACAATATCACGATTTTAATTCTGATTAATTTGGGGCAGAAGATTTTGGAAAAGTACTGAAGGGACGGAGGGAGCCATGAGTGACCATCCATCTTATTTGAGATTCTTCGGCTTCTACCTGAGCCGGATGGTTCAAGGAGGGATGAAAGAGGGATAAAGGGACTCGGGAGTCAGACAGATGAGAAAAGAACTAGTGCGAGATCGAGATCAGTAGTAACAGGCCCTGTTTCTCGGCCAAACAAAGAGATTTAAGTTGTCTGCAAAACCTAGGCACACGGTAGAGTTCGATGTTTATTTTGGTGAATAAGAAGCAAAGTAGATACGTGGAAGCTGTTCACCTGAACGTGGAAATCGATCGAGCCACGCCGACGACTTCAACAGGAGCCATGGATTAACCGCGTGGAAATGCTCTAGCAGCTTCCGGTGCAACGCAGATGATAAGTAGAGCCTCCTCCCATAATATTGCTTGCTCAAATGAGCATCTCAGAACAGCAGCTTCGGCAACTTCTCGAGATCAGACCGGAAGATTCGATTCACGTATTCTATCGTAACCCATCTCCTATCCGGTCGACTCTCCATCAAATCGGTAAAAACTCTCGATGAAGAGAGCGTTATCGTATAAACCTTGTCGAGAGTTGCTGCTGGCCTCTGCTGTGATCTGGCCTCATGCTGCTGTGGTTGGAATACTCATTTGAGCAAGAAACATTACAAAAGGACTCACAAAACCCTTCTTCTTCTAACTCTCTCTCTCTCTCTCTCACTATCCACAGAGAAATAAGAAGAGAGTTATATATATATATATATATATATAATTCTTTTTGGAGTGACCTGCTAAAAGAAAATTCACTTTTAACTTGGATGGATATCTCTAGTTCGAGTCTTGAATAATCGCGAATATTGATATCAGAAAAATTTTACCATTTAATATATCGATCTTGCTCAAATTTAAATTTAAATTAATCGTGATTTATTAAATAAATTTACGAATGAACGACCTGCATGAAAAAAGGTTTATTAAGATAGCGAGCTGGAAGGGAAGTACAAATTGTCAACAACTATTTCCCACTCTATGCTAATAGGATGGATGTCCGCTGCCAGTACTATTTATAAAAATAAATAAATAAACTAACATTGCTCGATGAAAGTTGAAAATGATTCGATTGCACCCTCTTGCGGTTGAGAGATCCGTCATGACGTACGACATTGCGGCGCGTCAAACCCTACTGTAATATTGTATTTCGCCGAAGAAAATTGGCACGATATACAAAGGATCGGGGAGCCCGTTTGATCCCCGTCATTTGAGGGGTATATTTGGGAGGAAAAGTGTGGAACGTGGTCATGATGGGAAGTTTCCGGCAAAACTTCATGTGCCTCTCATCTTCCAATCGTGGCCCCTGCAGTCTCAGTTATTCCAATTGCCCCCCTGAAGTAAAATAAAAATAAAAGATGCATAGAGTCACATTAAAAAAGAATCAAACCCATAACTTCTTGATCGTTAATCGAGGGTAATGAGAGTTGCATCGAACTGAAATTCAGATACGGATCTAGAAAATTCGTTAAACGACAGTAAAAAGAGGGATATAACGGGTCAGTATTCAACAAAAAAAATAGACAGAATCACGCAAAATATGTAATATTTCATGGATTTTTTCGAGTTGGGAAGACAACCGGCTCCAGCGCATCCCCTGAATCGATCGCCGTCGCAACTCTCCCTGTATATTTATTTTGGTTGGTTGGAGATGATGAAGGCGATGGAGTATGCGGCGCTGATGAAAGAATTGTAGTTGTCGATGGAATGGCAGCTAAAAGGGGGCTCTCATCCATTCATGGTTCCTAATTTTCTCCATTGTATTCCAACCACCAATTTAACTGGCAACCCTTATCGGTTTAATTTAATTTAATTTATTTTATTTAAAAAAAGGTGCATTTGTTTAGTCAATTTTGTTTTACAGACCACAAGCAACCGATCAGATTCAGATCCTCTTATCATGCCGACTTCCCTTTCACTGCACTCAAACTTTATCCTCATTTCATTTATTATAACAAAATTCAAATAAATTAAATAAGATCAATATAAATCTTCTTTTTAAATAAAAATTTAAATTTAAATATTCGGAACAGAAAAAAATTCACGATTAGGAGAAATTTATCCAAAAACAGGCCGATACACTCGAACCCGAAATTAGTCGAAGTCGAATAAACTTTAACACACTGGACTGTTCATGGCCAATAAAAAATATAACGAGCTGGCTGTATAGAAAAAATAATTTTCTAATTGAAGACGGGCTCCTGCAAAGTACTGTCGGAAATGAGTGAAATGGCAATTTTTTTTTAAAAAAATTCTTTTAATTGCACGATTAAGATGGAGTGCGTATGAAGTTTAGTAGATTAAAATCGAATTGAAATTTAGTTAAACTAATGTTATTGTACTGTTCTTTTTATTTTATCTTGTGAACGGTAATACTCAGTAAAAATTTCGAAATTTTACCGCCGTTGATTCCAATGAACTCGTATATATATAATACAAGTGTACCGTGGGGGGTACGATCTTTATCATCAACTTGTATAAAGTTCCGAATTCAAGTTCCGAGGATAAGTCGGCTCGAAACAAATCAACATGTAAACAGTACAGACGTTTACTAATACACAGCAAACCTCTTTCTCTCTCTCTTTTTTTTTTTAATAGCGAATCATCGTACACCTGTTTCCTTGTCATATGTTACCGTCCAAATTGTAAGGAGAGACAAAGAAGGCAGCACGTTTCATTTTCAAGCACATCGATACGTGCCCTAGCTGCCACCAAATTAGCTCCCTCCCACGTTCGACACATTCATTTTCCACGACTTAATCGCGTTGTGATGACGACGACGGATCTCATCGACCGCCACATCTGTGGATTTTTATCGAACATGCGCGCACATACATTCATACATGAAATGATAACGATGAGTTGCTTCTATCAGTGATAGCCTATGTACGCACAAAACATGCAATGATAACAGGGAGACCTTTTCATCGTCAGTCATATTCACAGGTCACATGTATGGCTTATACTCGTTCGTACTCGCTAGCCCGATGACGAGGATCTCGGGAGAGCTGAGCTCGACCCCAGAATTGGCTCGAAAGGACAAGATTTTAGGGATGAAACAGTACCGCAACCGTGGAATTCTACTATATCGCACGTCGTGTGCTGTTCTTTTTTCTTTTTCAATTGATTTGATCTGGCTTTTAATAATGCAGACAAAACACTGAACTAACACTTGACTATTCACTTGGAATCAGCTTATGTTCATGTCGTGGACATGTTTATCGACGGCACCCCGGGCGTTGTTGCTTGGATTTTTCTGAGTGTCACTTCCGTCTTTCAAGGATATGGCCCTAACTAATGAAAAAAAATCTAGACAGTCCCATCTCGTAACGATGTGATAAGAAAAAAATTAATTAAAACGGTAATCACGAAAAACAAAGAATTAGGATGAAATAGTGGAGATATTTTTATTTAAAATTTTCAATTTTTATCGTCTAATATTCACGTCTAAATATCTAGTGGATCCTACTTAATGCAAATTCAGCTTGATCCATACAAATAAGAAGTAACAATCTCTCAATCACGGGTTTTGTCGGTGAATTATTGTCATATGTTTTGTCCCGTAGTGCGAATTATTGTACTTGTGTCGGGAGTGCTTTATATTATTGTCCTGTAGACTGAGTCATTGCTTCCTTTTTAAGCACATGAGTTGTTGGAAAATGTGATGTGTAAGCAACAACGTTTATCAATAAAATTTGTTCTATAAATATTCGGTTTCTCGTAGAAGTTAGGATAAGAAACATCTCCCTAGAATATCTTCCCAAATATTCCTCTCAACATCTTCTAACTCTTCCGAAAAAATGCCGGAGTAGATAGCACGAGTTGAATCCATCTCAATTTATCCAACTAGTAGCGATAAATTTTATTTTTAAATTGGAAGGATGGGCAGCAAGCAAGGCTGCAACTTGGCTGCGTGCCGGCTGTCTCGTCGGACAATTTTTATAGTTAAAATATACAAATCCAACTGACTGTCCTGAAAACTTTCCACACCATCCATTCCACGGAGAAGGATGTGATAATTTCATGATTAAATTGGATTTTTTTCCCAAAAATTCGGCGACAAACTGATATTAAGATGCGGAGGTTCCGATGTATTACTCATCGATCATTTAATGGTTTAATCAGATGGTTAATAGTATGAACTTTTAAAAAGAATTAACGGATCACAATTATTTTTCACATGCCAAATGATCTAGTAACTTAATCGTACATTAAGATGTCGAACAAATGTCGCAAATATTCCATTTCAAGCTTCATAGGTAAAAATGAAATTTATCGGGTACACTAATAAAAGGATACATCACAACTCGATCAAGATCATGCGTGAAGTGTTAATGGGAGGACGTATATCTGTGACTTAATCAATTTCTTTTTTCAGTTTACACCATCTGATATTTATAAATTTAAATTTAACGGATAATGACTAATCAAATATTTTGTGTAGAGTCCTATGTAATCTCGAATGTCATACTGCTTGTGGGTTGAAAAATTCAGATAGAAATGTACCTAACTAAATCCCAAAATGTTCCACAGTTGCAACGACCTTTCCGAGCATCGGAGACAGATTGAGATTGCAAGGACAGGTACTCTGCCTAAGAAAACCGGGACTGGATGGGAATCTCCCGTTCTCAGGTGAAAATCCTTGGACTAGTACGAAGAATGTCGATCGGATTTCACCCGCATACGTCATATGCTATCGATCGAGCACGAGAAACATCCTCACGTGGGCAAAAAGAGGAGCTTTTATAATGGCATCAACAGTCGGGAGGAGGGCCCGAGAGTAGGATAATTATTGTCAAGTTGAAAGGATTGGACCCGATGAAGTGATTTAATATGACAATGCCCGTCCTACCTGCCTACATGCAGAAAAGGACTCGAACCGGCCGGCTACAGCCACCCTTCTATCTTACCGGACATGTGAATTTGCAGTGCCAGTACACGAGTCGGATGCTAGAACAGTTGCGAATGAGCATAATGAAGCGAACACTTACTGACTTGCTGTGTCCTCGGACCATGTCCAGTCGCATGATTGTCACCATCGTCTGTGCAAAGACAGTAGGCCCAGCTAGGACCAGGCCCAGACCCAAAATAGCCTCTCCCATTAATGTTAATTCGTTGCCCACGAGGGACAGTCCTGGTGGTGGAATTTTGGGAGGTCTTTCCTGAGTTCAAATTCTCAGAGACGCATTTCTCATGGGTGGGAACTATACAGCCCTCAAGCCTATAATGTTCGTCTGTCTTACTCGACACATATGGTTTGCGAGCTAGTTCGTATTCTGTAATCAGCGGCTTAAATCTACTCCTCTGTATGAACGGAGAGTTTTTATCTTTTTGGCCGACTTGTCTGGAGACCCAGTCACGAGTGTTTAACGGCTATGTAACGGGAAGATATCTTGTGATACGGCATTTATGTGATAATACCGACCAATAAAATTTAATTATGTCTATATTTTTCAATAAATTTTAAAATTTAAAATAATCTCGAGATTACTTAAATTTGATTGGTTGATATCACTACAGGGAGACTATCACGTGACGATACTGTTGTACAAGATATTTCCCTGTGTAACCGACAAATTACATGTTATATATTGATATTACAAGTTAATGCGTATTTAATATACCGGTAATTTCTATCATTTAAAGTAAATCCAAAATATTTTCCAGTTATAAAAATTATTTCGATTAAATTTAGTTTTTATTATTTTTATAATTTCATTAATTCATCATATTCTATATAATCTTTGCGATCATTTTAACTGTTTCTTATGATTCTCTTAACTATACAATCACTTTAACTATTTTTGCGATTCTCAACTCCTTACAGTGTTCGCAACTAACATAAAAATTTTATTTTATTTACCAGAAACTCTTCGAGTTCTTCGGTTCTATTGCTTTTTCATTTGATTTACACTACTCATTTTTTTACCTCCTCTAACATTAAATTTTATTTATTTGATCAGTTTATTATTTCCTTGATCAGCTCAAATTTTTATAATAAAATAAATAATTCATAATTCTATGTATAACATGGATCGCTCTCTAGTATATTTGTATAATATATATATATATATATGAGATATTTGTGAATGTTTTTTCTGTTGTGTTAAATTACTATTATACATCTTGACACGGTATTTTGACTTTTTTTTTCCTTCCCATTCGTCACGTAACGAGCAAGAAAGACATAAACATCGCATTGGGTTTACAGTGCACCGGGAGTATATACTTTCCTACCCATTCTTCACTCGCGGAAAGAGCAAGGAAAACATAAGCATCGTATTGGGTTTACAGTGCACCGGGAGTATATACTTTCTTCCCCATCCTTCACGCACGGAAAGAGCAAAAAAATAAAACATCGTATTGGGTTTACGGTGCACCGGGAGCTTATACTTTTCAGTGCCTTTTGACCGCGTCCGTTGTTATCCTCGCTCTCCTCAGTCCTTTGCCTCCTTCTCTACCCTCCTCAAGAGGACCAAACCGGAGAGAGAGATCGCCAGTCCACCAAATCGCTGATCGGAACAACCGCTTCCTCGATCAATCGACCGATCGGATCCTCTTAGGCTTCCAATGGAAACCCTGAGCTCCTACATATCGTACGAGAGGCTGAACGGGATGGCTAGCTGGGTGGGAACCAGCGTCGCATCCGCCTTCTTCACCTCCCTCGAGCGCTGCTCCTGCATCAACCTCTCCACCTCCGAGGACGACGCCGACGAACCCTCAGAGGCCAACGACTTCCCGCTCATGACCGGAAACTCCAACTCCAACTCCAACTCCACCGCCACCACTGCCGAGCCCCGCGACGTCTCCAATCTCCCCGTCTGAGTGCCTCTCCTCCCTCCATCTCGGTACAGCTCTTGTCCTTCCATGCAGATGAAGTTCGCTGCTTCGCTTCGTCTCTGCCCGACTCGTGTGTTCCAGTAGGCTCAGTCGCTGGTCTGTTTCTTAGCGTATGAAATCGTTGTGCTTTTGACTTTCTTTCTGTTTGGACGAAATCCTGAGAAGCTTCATCAATTATATGCAGTGACTGGTTGTTACTTGATATGAAAGGTTGACTTTTTGATGCTTCATCAATTCAGGGCTTACCATGAATCCATACTAGGCGCTAATTAGTTTCAGCTTTGTAGAGAAGAATTGCAAGTATTGGGATATCCTATGCCGAGAAGGGAAGAATTATTTGCTGCAGTATCGAGTTAGATTACGGCTATGCTTTGAAGATTCATCAAATCAAAACAATTATATGCTCTAAAATAGTGTTATCTCTGGAAAGATGCACCCAACCTGAAAGTGCTTTGAGCTAAGCAAAAGACTTGGTTTACTGGCTGTTGAGTTAGATTGGCTTGAGTTTGAAGTTCTGATTTCTTTGGTTCTTTGATTGCCAAGCTTTATCCATTTCATAGATTGTTAGTATCAAGTTCGTTATTGGGTTTTTCCTGGGAAATATTGACCCCTCCACATTTCTTTCATTATGCTTGCAGTACTACAGGACTTTTTTTTTTCTCTCTCTCTCCCCCTCACTCTTTTTAATGATGAGGAGTTTGTAGGCTTTTAGTTAGAAGTTCTAGGATGAACTATTAGAGATACAAAGGTTGAATGAAATTCTGGGCAAGACCTTTCCTGGCCTGGCAAGTCTCTGTTTGCTTCTGGTGAAATAAGGAGCAAGTCTTTTTCTTCTAGGTCCCTATGGTTGTTTGGTGCAAAGGACGGCTTCCATTCGGTCTGAAAGATGTTATAAATTGAATATCTGTGTAGGATCCTTGATATTGTGGAAGGAAATATTTGGACATAAAGAGTTATCTGGAGAGAATCATGAATGATTAAAAAGACCAGGCCTGCAAGAGTGAACTTACGCTTACAGGGGAATGTAGTCTGACCCATACGTTTGACTTTATAAAGCTTACAAATATAGTTCTGGCATTATTCTATGTCCTACCACTGGGTCGTTTCTGGTGTCTTATGGGACTGCTCTTTCTGAAAGTCAGCTGGATTGGCAGTTGCTGGTATTAACTCTCATGTTATACTTATATGTTATTCAAGCCTTTCTGATTTCTGAAGGCTGAAGTAGATGGTCAATCTATTTAATACATTCTGGTGTATTTCATAGACATGGTAAAGGATGACACAAGATGGACAGTGTATTATGCTTTGAGGCTAAAGAAATCAATGGGATAAATCAGTCTGATTGAATAACAGACTGTGATTTTGTTAATGGTCTCTGTATTCCTGTTTGAAGCTCTCTGCTTTCTTCTTCAAACCCTTCTCATAGACTCAGATCCTGAGGTGTCCTTTTGTGATAGATAGAAGAATAATTTCAGAGAGATTCTGGTGGTTGCTTAGATGAATGTGTTGTGGTGTGGTGGCAGAGCATAATCACTTGGGAGCTCAACGAGATTGCCGCAGGTTTTTTCAGGTGATAATATTTCGCCGGTAAAGAAACCGTTTTTACCTTTTACAGGGGCTCAAGATTCTTGGGATTCTTTCGGGAACTATTGTGGGCATGAAAATTGCACTTGTCCAAAATTGCATCTGGGACTGCCGGACATGGATTTCTTCAGCCCACACGCCTTCCCTTCTGCATGCATGTGAATTTGATGGAAACCAGCAGCAGCAACAGTTGTAGGATGGATGATAACGTACACTCCGGGGAAGGGAACAATGATAGTAGTTGAGAAGGGAGCAATTTACTGGAAGAGTAATGGTCTCCATCGGCGTGCCTCTGCTGCGGCCACTATCATAGTCTCCGTCTTCTTCTTCCCTCCGCGAAACGAAAACCTCAATTAAAGCAGAATCGTACCCCCAACGGAAGGCGGATCGAACCCTTAGCAAAACCGAATCAAGCCTTAACCTGAACCTATCGAAATCAAATCGAGGGCCTTTGACTAAAAAACCTTTGCTGATTTCTAATCTAGCTTTGCGCTACTGCTCTTGGAAACGTACTGCTCTGATTGAACATTTTTTATGATCTTTTTTATGGAAATTTTGCAACTACTAGAAGGAGAAAAAAGGCATGCCCATGTTCAAAAAGGCCTTTGCCCGGCCCACTAAAACTAGCCCAACAACCAACTCGATTGCTAATTAATTTCAAGATATATTTCGGCTGGTTTGAGATATTGCGTGGTGTTAACAAAAAAAGAAGAGGCCAGTCCGGCACGATTTTTAGAGAAGTTTATGCTTTGAAATTTGGAGGAATGTATGAAAATACTGTGTGTAATAAAAAATTCTTTAAAAAGGTTTCTTGTAAGATATTTTCGTGTACACTGTGAAACATGAGATCTTAATTTTGTGAAGAGATCGCATCTTCTACATGTGATCTCTTAACAAATATATATAGTTTATGTTTATCAAATCTTATTTTTTAATAAAGAGATTGCATCTCTTAAAGATGTGATTTTAGATATAAATAAAATCTTCGTTTTTGTATTCAACATTCATTTTTCTATTAAGTAAATATATATTGTAAAGAGATCACATGTTGATGATATGATCTCAGTATAAAAATGAGATCGCATATTGAAGTTGCGACCTCTTAATAATGTAAACATAAATGTTTTAATCGGGAGAGTTTTTAAAAAATTATTTTCTGACCGTATCGTATTTTTATACATGTCTAGTGAAATTTGCATATCCGTCATCGGTCAGGGAGGCCAGAAAATTTTGGGTTAACTCAAACCCGTACAATCCGAGCGGACCGGTTAGGCCGGTCCTACTGATAAGAATTCTGGTTGGATCGATGACCCAATGCCTCGGCCGGTTCGTTCTGATAATTCTACACGATAAATATTGCGACTCGGTGAGTCAACTCGTCTTGGTTTTGCAGAATCTCTGCACTACTGGATGTTCTCTTTCGTTCTCGAACTGATTCATACTCTGCATCGAATGATTGAGCTCGAATCCTGAGATCCCAGGCCCGAAAACCCGTACCTCAGACATGGAGGAGACCGCCGGAGGACCAGGATTGCTCTACGAGAGGCGTCGTCATGCTTCCCAGCCGTACACCTCCAATTACCCTCCCCAGCAGGTCCTTCGATACAAGCCCGCTGCAGCTAACTTTTCTTCCATTTGATTGCTTCTCTGATCGCTGATTCAACCTCTTTGTTGACATCCAGAACAGCGAGAGCTCCAGAGGCGGTTTCCTCTCCTTAATTTCAGCGAAAGGTAGCTCAGAATATTCACTTTGATCGTTGTTGTTTGAATTAAGGAACGGAAAAAATAGATCGTCGTGGATGGTGATTCGTTTCCAGCTCGATTTCTTAAGTATATGTCTACCAACTTCCTTCACTGCAAATTTATCTGATTGAGAGGATATTGTATTGTACTGAAGGTGTTGCCCAACTCAGAGAGAAATGGTGTCAATACAAGCAACCGAAAAAATTAAGAAAGATGGTATCTCTGTTCATCTCCTCGAGTGGCGAATGTGTAGCTGTGGCTGCTGGTAATCAAATAACTATTCTACAGAGGAAGGACGACTATGCGGAGCCCTGTGGAAGGTTCATGGGTAAGATAAACCTTGATCTCTTCTTCGTGATGAGAGAACAAGTGAAGACTGCAATGAGACACACATCATCATATTCACTGATTCTTAAAATGTTTTCTGGCATTCTCTCTCGCTTTTCCCTTTATATGTTTTCTAGAACTTTTTCACCGCCAAGAATTTGTAGTAGAGTTACTTGTACTTTAGGGGCTTCGGCTTAGGATTCTGTCATGATTTATGGCTTATGTTTCAGATCGTAGCTTCCATACGTTTACCCAGGGAGCATGGTTGGGACACCATGATGTTCTTGGAGTTGTCGACGACAATGACACTCTTTACTTCATCAAAGCAAATGGGGAGGAGATTTCAAGAATTACTAGGAGCAGTCTTAGAGTTCCTCTTCCAATAGTGGGGCTTATTGCGCCAGTTGATTCGGATTTGCAGAGGTTTCCTTTGTAAGTGTGGATCCTCTCTTTAACTCTTCTCAAGTTCACCACTTTTGGTTTAACAGAGATAATTCCAGGTCCGGCTTCACTGTTGCTACCTCGGATGGTTCCTTTCAGCACATTGAGATCGGTGACACGAGTGCCTCGATTTCTTCTGCATCTACATCAGCTCTAAAGAAGCATTTCCAGAGTATCGTGTGTCTTGACTACCACCCTAAACTTTCTGTGCTTGCAGCTGTGGGTAGTCCTACTGGAGGCACAGCTATATCAAAAGGCAATTCTGGTACTTTTTGTTGCATTGCCAATCTCCTTCCTTTTATATCTTTTAGGTGCTAATTCTTTATGAAAAGGCCATCGTAAGCTAGATTTGCATGCAGAAGGAGTCATACTGCGGGCAATTATTTCTGCATTTTAAGGGATAGCAAAGATTTGACGGCTTCTTTTCTTACTCAGATTATTTTGAGTTATTTCCAATTCTTTTTCCCTATATTTCAGGATGCTATTCTCTTGCTCTCTGGCTTAGAAAGGGCAATGTTGATGGGGATCAGATATTTGACATTCTATTTGACAGTTCCTATTCAAAACCAGAAAGTTATCAAGGTCAAATGTCATATCCTAAGGTGTCAATTTCTCCAAGAGGCACATTTGTGGCTACATTAGATATGAATGGAGACTTGTATGTCTTTAGGACTGATTACAAAAGCTTATCTCTTTCGAGTGTCTCTTTTGGAGAAAAACTGGAGCCAAGAGACCTTTTAAGTGACATAGTGGACTTCACTTGGTGGTCAGACCAAATTCTCACTCTTGCAAAGCGGAATGGTGACCTTCTAATGGCTGATCTGACAAGTGGGTTAAAAGTGAAGGGCAACGATCATGCATATCACCTACCTGTCCTTGAAAATCCTGCTGAGCTCGAGGGACAAATTTTTCTTTTAGATACTACATATAAGGAAAGACCTCATTCATCTACTGGTGGAGGAAAAGAAGATTTTCAAGTTGTAGTGCAGAACACTGAGTATTCATTCGATCATCTAGACGTTTCCAGGTTCCAATGGAGCTTGATAACATTTTCAGAGAGATCTGTCCAAGAAATGTACAACATATTAATTTCTACCAAGAAGTACCAGGCTGCCCTAGAGTTTGCAGATGCTCATGGGTTGGACAAAGATGAGGTTCTGAAGTCAAAGTGGTTGAACTCTGATCAGGGACCAACTGAAGTAAGTAACATCTTGTCAGTGATCAAGGATCGGGCTTTCAAACTTTCAGAATGTACTGAGAAATTTGGATCAACAGAAGAAGCTGCAAGGGCTATGCTTGAATATGGTCTTCTCCTTACAAATCAGTATGTCTTTTCTGATTCAGATGATGATAGCGATGTTATCTGGGATTTTCGCATGTCTAGGCTTGAGCTTTTGCAGTACAGAGACAGATTGGAGACATATATGGGCATAAACATGGGCAGGTACAATCCTTTTAGATGCTGTGCATGCTTTCAATGCTTCTTTATGCATCTCCAAATTCTTACTTTCTTGCTTTTTAGTGTCTGGCACTCACCTGCTCTTTAGCTTTGTTATGTGAAATTGCTATCCTTTGCTTGATAAGTTGAGGTTCACCAACTAAAGACACAAAAGAAGTTTTAATAATATCGGCACTTAACAATCATCCTTGATTCGATTTTGGCTTTTAGTTGTTAAACATGCTATGTTTTCAGTTTGATTTCGAATTCAACATTTAGAATGAAGGCGAAACAGGTGCTAATTCTTCTTGTTTCTGTTTACCTCTTCCAATTTAGTTGGGCATATGTAGTGGCCATTGTTTATTCACTTTGTTGCAGTATGGAGGGTAAAGGCTTTCCAGTTGATGCTCATTGGATATTTTTCTTGTCATCCTTTGAGATGCGAGAACATTTCCCTCTCCATCTCTCTCTATGCTTCATATTATTTACTAATCTACAGTGGGAGAACCACAAAAAGAGGAACTATAGTTCTAATTAAGGCATTTAATTTCATGATCTGGGAAACTATTTTACCTTTTTACTTGATGACAGTCTTCATATTTTAACAGCAGTCATCTTTTTATTTTTAATAATTAATATTTTAATAACAGCAGTCATCTTAGGTTCGTTGTTCATTATGATTTCTACTGACTTCATCCTCAAATGACATAGTCTTGTGCAGGTTTTCTGTGCAGGAGTACATCAAATTCCGCAATATGCCTATCAATGAAGCTGCGACAGGGCTTGCTGAAAGTGGAAAGATTGGTGCTCTTAACCACCTTTTCAAGCGTCATCCTTATTCACTTGCTCCCTCAATATTGGAAGTATTAGCTGCCATTCCTGAAACAGTTCTAGTGCAGACATACGGGCAACTTCTTCCTGGGAGTATTCCTCCTTCTAGCATTGCCGTAAGAGAAGAAGATTGGGTTGAATGCAAGAAGATGATGGACTTTCTAAGCAGAACGGCTGGAAATAATCAGATCCCACTTAAGGTTAGAACTGAACCGATTGTGAAGCGATCATTGGGATATTATTGGCCATCAACTGATGAACTCTCAAAATGGTATAAGAAGAGAGCTTTAGATATTGATAGTTTTACTGGGCAGCTTGATAACTGCCTCTGTTTGGTTGAAATTGGTCTGCAAAGAGGCATCAGGGAGCTGCAGAAGTTCCATGAGGATATAACATATCTCAACCAACTTATCTATGCAGATGATTCTGATGGACAATCAAACATCAGTCTGAGTCTTCTTGTGTGGGAGCAATCACCCGACTATGAGAAATTCAGGATGATGCTCAAGGGAGTTGGTGAAGAAAATGTTATCCAGAGTCTATATGATAAGGCAGTCCCATTTATGCGGAAAAGGCAATGTGGGACAGCCTCAACTTCTGAAGATAATAAAGGCCAGTCATTTTTAGTCAGATGGCTGAAGGAGACTGCATCAGAAAATAAGCTGGAAATATGCTTGACGGTCTTTGATGAGGGATGCAAAGATCTTGAAGCGAATTACTTCTTCAGAGATGAGGCTGAAGTTGTTGAATGTGCCCTGCAATGTGTATATCTATGCACCAGTACAGATAGGTGGAATTCAATGGCAAATATATTATCTAGGCTTCCGCGGACACAAGGTGATCCCTGCTTTTTATGTACTTCAGTTGATTTTTTACATTCTTGATTTTGTCAACCGTATGGCATAATCATTGACAAGAGATGCCTGTTAAAAAAAGAAGAGCCATAATAATTTGAAGCATATTGATGACAAAATTCTTAAACCCATTATGATGTCAAACAGGAAAATTACAAAGAATACATACAGAAAATGGAGAGAAAATTCAGGAAGTTATATATTAGATTGATAAATAAACATAAAATCGAGAAGTTATTAGTCTGCAAAATCATGTGCCTTTAGTGCCGATGTGACTTTTAGTTATGCATGGTTTTGATTAACAATTTGCATATTGTCCTTTGGGGTATTGATCATGTGCACAAACAACTGACTTTTATGGATATTAAATCAGGTACAAGTGGTCTTGAAAAAAGAATTAAAGTTGCTGAAGGCCACATTGAAGCTGGAAGGATCTTGGCTTTTTATCAGGTTTTATTCCTTTTTTTTTTTTTTTTACAGCAATACATTCTCTATATGTTGATAACTCTTGTGCTTTTTGGTTTTAGTATTTCCAGATTTCTATTATACTGACCATACTGGGTTTCTAATTTGCAAGAGAAGCAATTCATGATGATATGACATTTCCAACTGCATGATATTTTCTGTACATACTGTTGAACTGAAGCTGGTGAGCTGCATACTTGGGAGCATCTTGTTTTTTCCCTTCTAGCTAGAAACTTGATTTGTTGGGAGTATTAAGTTTTTAAATCTTTGAATTAACTTCATGTTAATTGACTTACCAATTAACGAGTGTAGTTTTTGGAGCAGTCGTCGGTGCATTTTCTGTTTTATATGACGGTTTCGGGGAAAGGGAAAGTTCACTAGCAATTTCTGCTGGATCTAATACATTGGTGCATCTTATAGTGATGCAAATGTCAGAAGTTCCATGATATTGGCAATCTGTTGTTAGTTAACTGTTAAAAACTCGTCTAGATATTGCCATCAACATTTGGATAGTCTGATCTCTAAGCTTCTCACTCTTATGAGCATTTGATTTAAAACTAGGCCTGGTAAGCATTAGATAATGTCACTGATGGTAACATTGGCTTGTAGTTGTGGGATACTGATTTTGCTGGATCCGTTTGTGTTCAGGTCCCAAAGCCAATAAACTTTTTAGTGGAGGCTAACTCAGATGAAAAAGGAGTAAAGCAGATATTTCGCCTCATTCTATCGAAGTTTATTCGTCGCCAGCCTGGGCAATCAGATAATGACTGGACTAGCATGTGGCGTGACATGCAGTCCTTGCGGGAGAAGGCTTTTACATTTCTAGATGCTGAGTATGTGCTTGTGGAATTCTGCAGAGGATTGCTCAAAGCGGGCAAATTTTCTCTTGCAAGAAATTTCTTAAAAGGTACAGGTTCAGTTGCTTTGGCTCCAGAGAAGGCAGAAAACCTTGTTATTCAAGCTGCTAGAGAATATTTCTTCTCGGCTTCAAGTCTTGCTTCCTCTGAGGTAAGCAAGCCATCAACATTCCTGTCCTGGGTGTTTAGTAAGAGTTTTGCATAAATGATTCTGTCCATTCTATAGTTTGGGAATCAGGGAAACCTGTCACCACACTTGGTTGAAGATATGGTCAGTTTCTTTTTGAAGTTCGAACACTATGAATCTCTCTCTCTCTCTCAATAGTTTTAATCTGCAATTGCCAGTTAGAGGCTCATGAGAGCCATATAGTTTGAAAAGAAATGGACATAAAACTTGCTTATGCAAAAATTGCATTGGACGCCCTTGAAATTTGTCTTGACCAAGAAAAAGCTTGATCCTGACTACTATGTAAATCTTCCATTTGCTCGTGTTTGACTTCAAGAACAGCTTCGTGATATATTCTGCTTGACTTTTCAAGTACTATTTGATGACTGCTCTGCTTTTTTTCAGATATGGAAAGCTAAGGAATGCCTCAATTTGTTCCCGGGCAGCAATAGCATTAAAGAGGAGGCCGATATGATCGATGCACTTACAGTGAAACTGCCAAGACTTGGAGTAACTCTTCTACCTGTGCAATTCAGGCAAATAAAAGATCCAATGGAAATCATTAAAATGGCAATCACAAGTCAACCTGGTGCCTACCTTCATGTAGATGAATTAATTGAGGTTTCCAGGCTCCTCGGTTTGAACTCTCAGGATGATATCTCAGCTGTTGAGGAAGCTATTGCTAGAGAAGCTGCAGTAGCTGGTGATCTTCAATTGGCATTCGATCTATGTCTTGTTTTAGTGAAAAAAGGGCACGGTCTTGTATGGGACTTGTGTGCTGCAATAGCTCGTGGCCCTGCCATTGATAACATGGATGTAAATGCTCGAAAGCTTCTCATAGGTTTCGCTTTGAGCCATTGTGACGAGGAATCCATTACTGAGTTGCTTCATGCTTGGAAAGATTTGGACATGCAAGGTCATTGTGAGACACTGACTGTTTTGACTGGGACTAGTCCTCCTGATATTTCGGCTCCCGAAGTGTTCAATTTCTCAGAAGAGGATGACTCAATAGTTCACCTGGGCAAGGTGAAAAATACCCTTTCTTCTGTGGCCAGAGAATTGCCTCCTGATAACTGGGAATCCCTTACCAGAGAAAATGAGAAGATTAAATCCTTTGTTGCTTGGAAATTGCCTTGGTTGCTTGACTTAAGTCAGGCGCCAGAACATGGTAAAAAATCAAGTTCCAGTTATATTTCTGGGAATGGCTGCATGAGCATAAAGGCACAATCTATGATGGCGATTTTGTCATGGTTGGTGAAAAGCGATTTTGCTCCCAGAGATGATCTGGTTGCCTCTTTGGCCAAATCAGTTTTAGAGTCTCCTTCAACAGAAGAAGAGGATATCATGGGGTGCTCAATTCTGTTGAATCTTGTAGATGCTATCAGTGGAGTGGAAGTAATTGAAGAGCAAGTGAGAATAAGGGAGGATTACCATGAAATATCAAGTATCATGAATGTTGGAATAAAGTATGGTTTATTGCACAACTTGGGGGTGGAGTGCAAGGATCCCACTGATAGGAGGGAGCTGCTACTTGAGCTTTTCAAAGAGAAGCACATGCCACTAAACTCTGGTAATTGTCCTTGGTACTTTTTTTGGGTTTTCCATTCTTGCCCTTTGCATCTGCATGTAACATGAAATGTACACAATTGATGACGTGACGGGAAAGGGGACATCCAACAGAAATAAAGTTAAAAATAGCAAGATCTTACCTATTGTGGAAGATTACTTGTTGAATAGCCAAAACTCAAGTATTGAGATCTTACCTTTTAAGGAAGATTACTAATTCAACAAACAAAATAATAAACTAAATGTATTAACTATTCCTTTTTTCACATGAATTACTCTTAAAAGACATATTTCTTTGAATTCCTTATCTGGTTTTCTATCACCTCTCTTTTTCTCCTTAGTCTTGTGATGCTGCCCTATAGATGCTAGGAGCAATATTATTCAGTTACACCTGGTGAGCTTATTCTTCTCTGTACATGCTACATTTGATCTAACTAATGCAGATGCGGTGGAACAATTTGGGAAGGCGCAATCTACATTCTGGAGGGAGTGGAAACTCAAACTAGAAGGGCAGAAGCGTGCTGCCGATCGTAGGAGAGTTTTGGAGCAAATAATTCCGGGGGTTGAGGCTGCACGCTTTTTATCTGGTGATTTAAACTACATTCGGGATGCTGTCTTCTCCCTGATTGAATCTCTGAAGAGAGAGAAGAAACGAATTTTAAAGGACTTGCTGGAAGTGGCAAACATGTATGGCCTTAATCGGTCTGAGGTATGCAGTTGATATACTCATTTAAAATGTTATCATGGAATATATGCTTCTTAATCAAGTCGCATAAATTTTGTCTTTTGCAGGTATTGTTAAGGTTCCTAAGTTCTGTCCTTATCTCTGCAAGTTGGACCAATGATGAAATTGCAGCTGAGATTGCAGACATCAGAGGAGAAATAGTCAGTTTTGGTGAAACCATCAAAATTATTTGCTTCACAGTATATCCTGCAATTGATGGGTGCAACAAACAACGCCTTGCTTACTTATATGGCCTTCTTGCTAACTGCTATTCATGCATGGAGGAGAAGGGTGCCATGCCTGTTTTAGAATGTGATCAAGCTTTGTCCAACTTTGGATTGACAAGTTACTATAAGCTCATTGAGCGAGAATGTATGAAAATCTCCTTTGTCGAGAATCTTAATTTCAAAAATATCGCAGGATTAAATGGGTTGAATTTGGATGATTTCAGCGGTGAAGTCTTCAGAAATCTCAATGAGTATTGCTTAGAAGCCTTGGCAAGAATGGTGGATGAACTTGGCAGTATTTACACTGGAACTGATCCTTTGCCTAATGGTCTTATATCAAAGCATGATGTTTACAAGCACTATATTCTTAGTTTGCTGGCTTCATTGGAGGTTAAAACTGGGGCTAATTTTGATGCTGAAAGCCCTGAAACATTTCAGGGTTTGGTTAGCGTACTTGAGGAGACATATGATCGCTGCAAAACTTATATCAAACTGTTACCACCAGATTCTTCTGAATTGATGAAACAATTCTTCACTGTGATCTTATCGAGCTCTGGTTCTCATGAGACTGTACCTGATAACTCAGCTTGGCAGGAGTGCCTCATCGTGCTTCTGAACTTCTTCCTAAGATTGGCTGAAGAAGTACAGGAGATTTTATCTCATGAAGGTTCAGAAGAGATTTTTGCATTCAATCCTCAATGCCAAATGAGTTTCTTGAAGAGCTTAATAAGGCTGGTGATGGAAGATAGTCTCTCTCCAAATCAAGCTTGGGGCACGATTGTCAATTATGTGTATGTCGGTTTTGTTGGAGATTTTGATGTTGAATTACCAATATTTTGCAGAGCAATGATCTTTTCTAGTTGTGGCTTTGGAGTTATTTCAGATGTATTTTCTGAAGCAGTATCTCAGAGTTCCCATTTAATGGTTGATGGAGAGATACAGGACCTTCCCAATATCTATCTCAATATTTTGGAATCTATTCTGCAGGAGCTGTGCAATGAATTCAATGGACAGGAGAATCTGAGCCAGTTATTGTCATCTCTAAGTAGAATGGAAGGGGATTTAGAGAACCTCAAAAAGACCAGGGAAGCAGTCTGGGACAGAATGGCTGATTTCTCGAATGGTTCCCAGTTACCAGGGCAGTATCGTGTTTATGTTCTCGAGCTCATGCAGTTGATCTCTGGTAGGCATATTACAGGCTCGTCTGCAAAGCAGCTGCCTAAGGTTCTGCCGTGGGAAGGGTGGGATGAATCTCATTATTTGGGAGAGAAAAACACGACGGCTAAGAATGACAGGTCTTCAGATTATCCTGAGTCGTCCAACAGGTTTACGAGTACGTTGGTCGCACTTCGAACTACTCATATTGTGGGGACCATCTCCTCCAGCTTGGAAATAACCCCCGAGGATCTCTTGGACATTTCAACTGCAGTTATTTGCTTTATGAAGCTGTGCAAAGAGGCCAGTACAGGATCCCACTTAGATGCGTTGGTGGCTGTTTTAGGAGAATGGGAAGGGCTTTTCATTCTTAACAGAGACAAGGAGTCTTCTGTGGAAGTTTCCGCTGAAGCAGGGGATGATTGGGGCAATGATGGTTGGGACGAGGGGTGGGAGAGCTTTCAGGAAGTAGAGCCGCTTGATGATAAAGAGAAGAAAGGGGACTCTGCTTCCCTTCATCCCCTGCACCAGTGTTGGACTGAGCTTCTTAGAAAATATATTTCTCTATTGCACTTTGGAGATGTCATAAGACTCTTGGACCAATCCTTTGCAAAGACGAACGGGACATTGATTGACGAGGATAGTGCTTGGAGCTTGAGCAAAGCAGTAAGAGAGGACTGCTTGACGGGTTTGAAGATGGTTCTGCTGCTTCCGTATGCAGAGTTGCAAGTGCATTGCTTGGAGGTGGTTGAAGAAAAGCTGAAACAGGAAGGGATTACAGAGAGAATGAGCAAGGATTTCGAGTTCTTGGTGCTTGTGTTATCGTCTGGCATTTCGTCAACTATCATTTCCAGCTCCTCATTCGATGCTACTTTCTCGTACCTCTGCTACTTGATTGGCCACTTTGCTCGTCAATCCCAAGAAGCCCAGCTATCGCCTTCACATGAAGATGAGAAGCTCGCCGTGTCTCTTCTCTTTGGAAGTGTTATTCTTCCAGCATTCATATGCGAGCTCTTGCAGGCGGATCAGCAGGTCCTGGCTGGGCTTCTAGTTACAAGGTACATGCACGTGAATCCTTCTCTCAGTGTGATCAACATTGCGGAAGCTAGTATTCGGAGATTTCTGGAGGGCCAGCTCTATGTGCTGGAACACGATGGAGAGCTCGTTCTTGAAAAGATAAGCTCAAGTCTTAAGTTGAAGGGTGCTATTTCGAGCTTACACAGTAAGCTGGGAGATCTGGTTCGAGGGGTATTGTCTTCACTTTCTGCTAACGCTCGATGAGGAAGAGGTTCAGGGTTTGCCTATGGGAGCAGAGGGTTGTGCTAGTGCTCGTTTAGAGTTGGGAAAATCGACTCACTTCGCTCCCAATCAGTTTTGGTTCCTCTCCGGTGTTGCATTTAGTCCTTCCACATTCATGAATAGAAGTATATGCATGAGGGGCTCATTTCAACTTTTAATTCATCTAACATTTTGTCGGGCACCTGGCTATGAGTGCGTCGGGTACGCAGTTCTGATTGTCATTAGAAAAGAAAAACGGGGGAAATGTCCGCGTACTGCTCATGGTCATGGTCATGGGCGTAACATCCCAGGCTTAGTTCTCCGGTCTCCCTGGATCACCGGCCCAGCCCATCTTCAGCTCGAATATTAAGGAACCTCCGAGCTCTTTGGGCCTTTGTTTTCCCATAAATAGGGACTTTATTTTAATATATCTCTATTATTTTAAATAAATTCAAATGATTTTGGTCTCATTTTCTAATTCTAAAAATGCCCCCAATTAAATTTAATTTATAGTTAGTCAATTTAATTTTTCATGATTTTAGTATAATTATTTATTTTATTAACTTCTCATATTCTGTGAACTATTTTTACGATTCTCTCAATTGCTTTTCACAGTTCTCTTAATCATACAATTTACTATCACTCTTTTGAAATTTTCCATTTCGCGACTTGTAACTTTCACAAAAAATTTGATTTATTCATTTGAAGCTCTCTTAATACTCTAATTTTACTTTATTTTTATTTTATTTGGATTACTCTTTTTTGTGATAGAACATATTATTCACAATATCGTACGTAGCATATGCCCTCTAGTATCTATATATATGCGGGGATGGATTTAGGGGGTACAGGTGTGATTGCTCCTTTTGAACTCCACAAAACCTGTAAAAATTTATACAAAATTTATCAATTTTGATTATATTTTTATTAACTTACATTACTTTATCTCTTTAAAATTTAATATTTTTTTCCATATTGAATTTCCCGTCCCTTAGATTAACAAATTAATTTTTTAGATCCGTCTCTGAAGGTCAGGTCTCACCTGTTGCTGCCACACTGCCTCCAGCTGACTTCAGCTGAGACCGAAGAGGTCGCCGTAGGAAAATCCATCCAAGAACAGTTGAAATGACGAGGGAATATTTCCTTGTTGATCAACTTTTGTGTTTAATACGGAGCAAGGAAGAACTCACTTTCCATTAGAATGTTTTCCTAGTAGAAACAGAGCCTCCCCAATGTTTTCACACGATCTTTCGAAACGTCAGTACGAAAACACAAAGACTGGAAACAAATTTAAGGGCACTGACTTCTCTGCTTCTTTCCCTCAGGGCAGTTCAATCAACCGTGTCTGAAAATAAACATTAGGTAACATTAGTCCGACATCTTTTTCTCCTCGAACAAAGACTAGAATTTAATATTTTTGTAAATGGAAAAAGTTCACCGATTATAAAAAAATCTTACTTCTTTGTGAGACGACAAAGCACGAGCCTGGACAGCCCACTGAACTTCTATCGGGAAAAAGAGGGTGGCCTGTTAATAGAACAAAACAACCGGATGAGGCTCTACATGTAAGATATCCACATCAGCAAGCCCTCTGCAATTATCCACCACAAACTCAGATTTCTCTCAGAAATATCCACAATCTTCATTCCTAAGTGTGCCCCATCTGTCCCCCTTCTTCATCAATCACTAAAGATCCCCCGACTTCAAGGAAGCAGACACACAACGAAGACCTGTTCACATTTCATTAACAGACACCGACCAGATCAAGAAAATCGGACAACAGTGATATCATACCTTTTGATATTTGCTGCTCCCTGGGGTTTGCTTCCATTGAAGCTTTAGAGCATCGGTTCAATGGCTGGTCTTGCTTCAATCAGCCTGCACCCATCTTTGTCGTCGTCTCCTATATTCTTGTCTTCAACGGCTGCTCGTGAATATGGCTCTTCCTGCTGTACGGCATTTACTAGTCCACTGGGAGGTTCGACTTCGAGGCACCGATGGGCACGGAGACTGCATTTGGAAAGGGTGCCCATTGGGCTAAAGATACAGAGTGCAGCAACTAAGCCTGCAAAGTCACCAGGTACTCTAAAGCTTTAATCTCTCTTCGAGTTAGTGGATACAATGAAGCCATCAAATAATCGGGGAGGCTGCATAATTTATATAGCTCAAAGCAAATAGCCTGATCTTGAACGCCTGCTCCTTTGGCAACAGCTGAAGAGGATTGGAAGATCAAGAGGGAGTTGCTACTTCAGAAAAAGGTCTCTCTGCCCCTTCATCAAAATTCCATGCTCATTCTCACTTGTCCATACGTATATCTACTGCATTAATATGCCACGTGCAAAATATGCTTATCTCAAGATTTATCTAAAAATGATGCTGGTGTTTTTACTTTCCCAATCAAAGAGAGCATAATATGATGATTCTAAGAGCAAATACTTTATTTGTTAATGTGAGAGATTGTGATAATTGAATATCCTTTATTACTGAACCTGAAGATGAAATAGGAAGTACCTGTCTTCGCAGGTTAGAAGTGTGGAAGTGAAGGAAGCCTTGCGCCTTCAGCAGGAAAACAACTTTGTGATTCTCGACGTACGGCCTGAAGCAGAATTCAAGGAGGTTAGTCATATGGTCTAAAACTTTCACGATAATAACACTGCAAAACTTCATTCTGCTTGCCAATCCGCTAAGAGTAAGATTCAGATGCTACATGGATGATTCTATGCCTGTATGCCTGTTTTTCCAGGCTCATCCACCAGGTGCAATTAATGTGCAAATATATAGGCTTATCAAGGAATGGACAGCATGGGACATCGCACGCCGTGCTGCTTTTGCCTTCTTTGGCATATTTGCAGGGACAGAAGAGAATCCTGAATTTCTTCAAAGTATGGCAAAATTGTCTGGTCCTGCCTAATTCCTAGACGTTAATCAGATTACAGTTATCAAATACTGACCAGAACTGCAACATGTTCCTCAGTTGTGGAATCAAAAATAGGTAAAGATGCAAAAATAATTGTAGCTTGCTCAGCCGGTGGCACAATGAAACCATCCCAGAGTCTTCCTGAAGGACAACAGTCGAGGTAACGTCATCCAAATCTACATGTGTTTCAGAATGCTATCCAAATAATTCTATTGATATCACCTAAAGAATACAAGACAAAGGCAATTCTAATTATCAAGCAACAAATATCTGCATCTCCATTTTCTGTCAAAAAAAAAAATTAAATGCCACATTTATCGCCAAAATGTCAACAGAATTCCTGTTTACTGTTTCACGATGATACTACATAATATATAATATTGCTACTTCCTGCAGATCTCTTATAGCAGCCTACATACTCGTCCTCAATGGCTACACCAATGTCTTCCATCTCGAAGGGGGCTTGTACACATGGTTCAAAGAGGGATTGCCTGCAGTATCAGATGAGTGAAGTATCAGCTTTTGACATCCACCATTTTTAGAGATAGGCTGCGTGAAGAGTTAAGTACCAGCTTCGACAGCTACCTTTTTTAGAGATAGGCTGCGTGTTTTAAGTCCAAATAGAAATTTTTTAGCGTAGAACATGTTCTGTAAGAACACTGCCTGTCTTGATGGAGTAGAATGGTTGATTGATGAATGTTCTCTTGATGAATAAATGAACTACCCACCTATCCCTTACAATTTGAACAGATGATGACTATATTGACAAGTTGTGGGCTCTTCTTAGGGTGTTGTGAGAAATTTGTCCACCACCAACTTATGGTATTTTCATTTTATGCTGCATGTAAAGAAGCTCGTGCCATGGCTAGAGCACCCTCATATGTCTTGTTCCCACCAATGAAACCACTCATGTGGACAAAAACACAACCCGGAATTCCAGCTGCAGCAGAGAGTTCATCACCCTCCAAACCCCTCCATGAAACAGGAAGAGGTTCCCGACTTTCAAAATTACTGAATGATACTGCCACTGCCTGTAATCTCCATCTTTCACTCCGGTCATCCTGCAAATAAGAAGTATTTATTTCTTCATGATCTGTCAAAGAAAGCATCAGGATACACCAATTTATGAAATTAAGCAAGCAAGATGCATGAGCATGTGGTTTTGCCACTATTTAGTTTTTGTACTAGCAAAATTGGATGCACTGATTGCCGTGATTATTTTACTCTTAAAGTGAAGAACCATTTGAAAACCTGATAGACAACATATTTGATGGGAGGATCGATCTTCATCTCCTCCTCCAGCTCAAAAATGTGAAGCTTCCACTGCAAAATTTATGATTGATGTCATCAGAAAATAGTATTATAAAGTACGAAATGCAACCACCATATTCAAGGTAAAAAAAATCATTTCATAGATTTGTAATTTCATTTCCAACTCTAATCATATCTAGGGAAAAAAATGCTTTAGATTCTTCAAAAAAAAAACATGATAGGTCTTTTCTCTTCTCAGCAAGATCACAGGCCAGGAAACACCTCAAACCACGGGATTGACATCACATTTAAAGAACTGCTCCTGGCTGTGCCTTTTGCTAGATTTAACTCTACATACTTTTTCAATCACCTACTTAGAAAATCAATTCTCAGTAAAAAGTTAACCGACTTTGATAAGTAAACTAGATAATTGCGGGAAAATACAAGGTTGGCGTATTTTGGCAATAAACTAGGTAACTTACTGGACAAGATCTATTAAGTACAATAATTTCTCCACTGGGATCAATGTTCTTTCTCATTGAAATGCACTCCATGACTATCGATCGAGCAGGTAACCATGATCTTGCATGAAAATGAACACTCTGTAACAAAATTGGATTATTCAATATTAGGTAATATCTTAAGATAAATGATTATAAAGCCCTTGAAGCCTGTACCTCCAGAAATTCACTCCCAGCAAGTCCCATTGCATGTCGAAAGGCTTCATCTTCTTTGTCAGATGAAAGATCTGGATCTACCCAATCCAAGTTTAACCTTCCCACTCTCGAAGACAAACTCGTATTGTTGACATATCTTGGTTGTTGGTCTTTCTCATATTGGCTGATTCCATTATCAGTGGCATCAATAGCCTGATAAAGGGAGAAACCATTGGATCAAAGACACATACAACACTCTTGAACAAATCACTTGAAAAATTTACATATGGGAAGCAAGAGAAGCTGTGCAAAAAGAGGAAATATCTTCAAAACTCAGGGAACAGGGAACAGTCCGACCATTTACAAGTGGAATTATCAAACTCACTGTGATCGTACTTACGTTCATACAGAGCAATAAGTTTTAGCTTGATTGCAGAGAATAATTAAAAATAATCGTTGTTAAGATCGGAAAATGGTAGGAGGAATGAATAAGAGCAGGAGTTATGAATGTTGTCTTATTTCCTTTATTCCGGGTGTACAGGTCCCATTTATATAGGGACGGAGGGGACACAAACATTTAATACGCATTAAATACATGTCGTGTGCCTTGTAGGGGAAGCGACTTCTGCTGTACGGAAGATGTCAGACTGGGGCGAGTCAGGCGGTGTCAGTCGTACGGAAACGCCGCTGGCGGTATGGGCGCCACCCGGTCTGGCGCACAGCCGCGCCTAAGCGCCGGTCCAGCGGTTTGGGCCTACTTCCTGGGCCTTCATCTGAGCAGGGCTTCCCTGAGGGGAGGGCCTTGGGCCCGGCCCCTACACTTGCCCCCGAGTTTCACGCGTCGGAACGCGCGGGAAACTGACTTTTGAAATTTGGAAATTATGCCTAGCCCGGGGGTGACACGTGTCTGGTCAGGGGATGATGAACCGTCCTGTCAGGGGCAGTGGGAGCGTCGCGCCGCCCTTTTGGCTTCCCGGGGCATTAATTGCCCTTCTGGAGGGTAGTAGTCGGCCCCCGCCCCTACCCCTCGTCACTTAGCCCCGAGCCTCACATCTCTCTTTCGCTTCAGCTCTCTGACTTTCCTCCCTTTTCCGATCACCGGATCCTCCGTCTCTTTGCTGCCATGGCCTCGTCAAGTGCTCCGGCTTCTTCCACCGGAAACCCAGGTGATGAGATTTTCGTCAATAAACTCACCCCTCCTCGATTTCTGACCGTTCTTAGGCTAGGGAGAATTGGGGCAGACTTCGCCCCTCGGTTCCCCCGTGAGGGCGAAGAGCCCTCGGAGCCGTGCCCGGGAGAGTTCGCGATCTTTCCCGAGCAGATCCGGGCCGGCCTCCGTTGGCCGTTGGCCGAGCCGGTAGCGGCCATGTTGAAGTACTACCGCTTGGCCCCGGGTCAGCTGTCCCCCACGTCGTGGCGAGTGTGGACAGCGTTCTACCTGTATTGCCGGGAGCAGAGGATAGAACACAGTAGACTCCTCTTTAGGTTTTTTTACCTGCTAGTACAACGCTCAGAGGAGGGCTATTACCATTTCCAACCGCGCCGCAAGAAGATCTATGGAGCGTTGGTGACAAACTATGGGTCCACCAACTCCGGGTGGAAGGAGTCTTTTTTCTTCATGCGGGACGCAGAGGGTTGGAAGTGGCGGAAAGGCCCCGAGAGGGAGTTCCACGACGGGGACCCCTGGGGGTCCATGAAAAAGGGGGAGCGGGCCAATGCTGAGAAGTTCCGGGGCGTGAAGATTGACGCTCGGAACATCATCACAGAAGAGAATTTGATTAAGTACGGCCTCGTGTCCGAAGCGCCCTGGAGGTGGAGCGTCGATGAGGACATGTGCGGCTTGTCCAAGAACGCCTTGGTAAATTTCTAACTTCCCTCTGGGTTGTCTTTGTTGATTTCAGAGAGAGGCGAGTGGACGAAGATCATTGACAAGCTCTTGGTACAGGAGAAGGCCCTCAAGGAAGTTCGGAAGAGAAAGCGTGAGGAGGAGGATGTGCTTCTGATCTCTTCCTCCGCGGCTGGAGGTTCCAGCGCTGCAGCCCAGGTGGAGGAGGTTCCCTCCGAGCGGGAATCTAGCGAGAGCGGGGCGCTGGCGCGGAAGCGGCGCAAGATTCGGTTTACCTCCTCCAGCTTGGTTGGCGCCTCTGCCCTCGGGGCTTCGCAAGGAGAGGTTAACCCCAGCTCGCCTCAGGTCTCTGCCTTAGAGGCTCCAGGGCGTGCAGCGCCTCACTCCCTGGGGCTCGGCTCCCCATCGAGGGGCCCCAGCCCTTCTGAGCCGGCACCTCCGGCGCCTTTCCCGAGTCCTGCCCAGGGGCAGGAGGGCGAGGGATCGGAGCGAAGGGCTTCTGGAGCGGACCAGGGCGAGGAGCACGCTGAGGTAAGTGACGCGTGTTGCCAGGTTCCTTGTTAGAATAACTTAGCGTATTGCTGATCGCCTCTTTTGTGCAGGCGTCCCTTCCTACGACTGGCTCTCCCATCCGAGGACTACTGGGGGACGTGGAGACGCAGCTACGTTTCACCAGGGCCCTCCAGCGCCTCGTGGGGGAGTTGCCTCCACTGGAGACAAGGGATGACCTCTTCGCCCATGCGCGCTACTACTCGCTAATGGTGAGCGCCTCTTCTGATATCCTGTTTCAAATGGTCTGCTAGTGTTCTGCGTCTCATATGCATTGCTGACGATGCGTTATGACAGGGGGCCATGATTCCTGGGCTGCTGATGGACACCTGGAGCCAAGAGCGTGCCAGCGTTCCTGAGCTACAGGCTCAGATCCAGCGGCTTACAAATAAGAGGCGCAACTGGAGGAAGCAGCGCCAGAACATGCGCGCCAGCATCCAGTCCTTGGAAATCCAGGTGGATGCCGCGGAGCAGGAGATGGCTGGAGCCCGGGACGAGGTCGAGGCGCTGAAGACGCGACTTGCCTCCGAGGAGGCGGGGAAGGCCGAGCTCCAAGAGGAAGTGAGAGTCCTCAAGGAGCAGCTGGAGCGGGAGCGGTCCGTCAGGTCTGCCGAAGAGGGGAGACTTCAGGCACAACTGCAGGAGTCTGCCCTGGCGCTTTCTTCGGCTGTCGCGGAGAAGTCGGCGGAGGTGGCGCGTGCCAAGCAAGAAGCTGTGGAGGAGTACAAGGCCAGTGAAGCCTTCACAGAAGAGCTGGCGGCGCGTGGGGGCAGAGCCATAGTGGACTCCCTCCGCTCTGTTAAGGATGACCTCCAGCGCCTGCACCCAAGCGTCGACCTGTCAGAGATCCCGAGCCTGGACTGTCTCCGCCTCCTGGACGAGGCCCGCGGCGCTGCAACTCCATAGGCCTAGGGGTAGTTTGTAAATAAAACCGTGTAAAGAAGTTATGTAACGCAGTTGCCTTTAATGAATTTGGCGTTTTTTCCCGAGTATTGTGACGCTTGCTCCTTTCAGCATTTATTTGTTAGTCACGACCCATTCCCTCGTCTTTGTTTTCAACGCTTTCGAAGTAATAGCTTGCTGCCACGCCGTGTACCGATCACTTTTTAGTATTTGAAAGTGTTTCGGCGCTTTTTCGGCTCCTGTTTTAGCGGTATATCTTGAGGCGTGCGCGTTCCGCGCTGCTTTGCGTTGAGGATGACTAGAGTAGCTCATTGTAGGTCGAAACGCGATAGGCCGGTATCTCTGCGCCGCGGTTGGTTCCTCTTGACATTTTAGCGGGTCTTTTCTTTGGGTTTTTTACGCGCTTGTGTGCCTTAGCGGTGCTTGTTGCCTTGGGTCTCGGTGGCCCACTCGGCGGGAACCTTCGTGCCTCAGGAGGCTTGAGGTCTTTAATGCCTCAGGCGTGCTGAGGTCTTTGTGCCCCCGAGCGTTGGAGGTCTTTTGTGCCCCAGGAGATCTGAGGTCTTTTGTGCCCCAGGAGATCTGAGGTCTTTTGTGCCCCCGAGTGTTGGAGGTCTTTGTGCCCCCGAGTGTTGGAGGTCTTTAGTGCCCCCGAGTGTTGGAGGTCTTTGTGCCCCCGAGAGGTGGAGGTCTTTGGTGCCCCCGAGTGTTGGAGGTCTTTGTGCCCCCGAGAGGTGGAGGTCTTTGTGCCCCCGAGAGGTGGAGGTCTTTGGTGCCCCCGTGTTGGAGGTCTTTGTGCCCCCGAGAGGTGGAGGTCTTTGGTGCCCCCGAGTGTTGGAGGTCTTTGTGCCCCGAGAGGTGGAGGTCTTTGTGCCCCCGAGAGGTGGAGGTCTTTGTGCCCCCGAGAGGTGGAGGTCTTGGTGCCCCCGAGTGTTGGAGGTCTTTGTGCCCCCGAGAGGTGGAGGTCTTTGGTGCCCCCGAGTGTTGGAGGTCTTTGTGCCCCCGAGAGGTGGAGGTCTTTGTGCCCCCGAGAGGTGGAGGTCTTTGTGCCCCGAGAGGTGGAGGTCTTTGTGCCCCCGAGTTTGGAGGTCTTTGTGCCTTTTTTTTTATATATATATTTTAAGACGAGCGTTGCAGAATAAGGGCTACATTTAACCATGTATGTGCAAGGGTACAAGTAGAATACGGTGCGTTAATAGAAGAACTTTTTGAGTACCTCTGCGTTAAAAGTGTGTGGCAGGGTGCGTCCCTCCATATCCTGCAAAATGTACGCGCCCGGATAAGGGATCCCGTTGATGCGGTAGGGGCCTTCCCATTTGGGTGCGAGCTTGCCCGTCTGGTGTTTGGAGAACTTGTTCTGGCGGAGGACCAGATCCCCCACACTGAATTGTCGCGCCCGGACCCTCCGGTTGAAGTAGCGTGCCGCCGCTTGCTTTGCTTTGTGCATATTGGTGAGAGCCCGCATGCGCTTTTCTTCTGCCAGGTCCAAGTCCTCCCCCCGAAGACGATTGTTGTCCAGTTCTTCAAACGCGGCCACTCGACGTGTGTTTACTGCCACTTCGGCAGGAATAACCGCCTCCGACCCGTAGACGAGGGAAAAAGGTGTCGCGTCGGTGGCCGTACGGGGTGTCACGCGATAGGCCCATAGCACGTTGTCCAGCTCGTCGACCCATGACCCTCCTAGTGCGCTCAGCCTTGTACGCAAGCCGTGAAGGAGGGTCCTGTTAGTGACCTCGGTTTGCCCATTTGTTTGAGGGTGCGCTACCGAGGTGAAGCGTTGTTTGATTCGGAGCTCCTGGCACATCTCCTGGAAAGCTTTTCCTCTGAACTGCGTGCCGTTGTCTGAGATAAGGGTGTGGGGGATGCCGAATCGGTACACTATATGCTTCATCACGAACCTGCGGGATGCCTTGTCCGTGATGGTGGCGACTGCCTCAGCTTCCACCCATTTGGAGAAATAATCCACCGCGACGAACAGGAATCGGCGCTGCGCAGAGGCCATCGGGAAGGGCCCTAGTATGTCGATCCCCCATTGGGCGAAGGGCCAGGGTGACATCATACCAGTGAGTTCAGTGGGAGATCCGGTAGGGTGACGCTCGAATGCCTGGCATGCGGGGCAGCTTCGAACCAAGGCTCGCGCGTCGTCCATCATCGTCGGCCAGTAATAACCCTGTCGGAGGGCTATGCGGGAAATCGCCTTGGCTCCCTGGTGACTTCCCGCAATTCCTTCGTGGATTTCGCGCAATACATAATGTGCCTCCTCTGGACCAAGGCAGCGCAAAAGGGGCTGGGATACCCCGCGCCGATAGAGCGTTTCGCCCAATATGGTGTATCTGGCGGCGCGCAACCTGATACGCCGAGCCTCTATGGGGTCGGTGGGGAGGTGATCTCTTTCCAGGTATCTGTGAATAGGAGTCATCCAGTTTTCCTCGTTCTGGGCGCAAAGCACCGCGAGGGGTGTGTACGTCTCGGATATCCTTCGACGCTCGATAAAGCTGAGGGGAGAGTAAGCTTGCCCTGTGGCTGCCTTGCTCAGCAGATCTGCCCAGTGGTTTTGCTCTCTGGGGATCTGGACGATTTTTGCCTCGTCGAACTGTCGGATCACCTCCTTCGCTCTTTCCAAGCAACGCTTCATGTTGTCCCCCTTGGCCTCACACTCTCCATTTATCTGGCCCACCACGAGTTGTGAGTCGCATTTGGCGAGGACTCGCCGTGCCCCGGCTCCTCGCGCTATTAGCAGCCCAGTGATTAGGGCTTCATATTCCGCCTCGTTGTTGGTTGCGGGGAAGGACAGCACGAGACTGTAGGTAAGCGGCGGTCCCTCCGGTGGTACTATGACGCATCCTGCCCCCGCGACACCCCTGGTAGATGACCCGTCAGCGAGCACTTCCCAGACGTCAGCAGGCGGGTGTGCGGTGGCGTCATCTGGCCCGGTGTTCTCTGCGATGAAGTCGGCCAGCGCCTGGGCCTTGATGGCTCCTCGTGGCTCAAAAATGATGTCAAACTCACTGAGCTCGATGGCCCATCGCACCATTCTTCCTGATAACTCAGGCCTGCGGAGGACTTGCCTTAGGGACTGGTTGGTGCGGACAGCAATGGGATGCGCCTGGAAGTAGGGTCTTAGTTTTCGTGCTGCTACGATGACGGCCAAGGTGAACTTTTCCATGGGTAAGTAGCGGCGCTCCGCCGGAATCATGACTTTGCTCACGTAATACACAGGGCGCTGCCTTCCTTCCCGTTCAACGACCAGGGCGGAACTGATCGCAACGTCGCTTACCCCTAGGTAAAGCCTGAGCGTTTCCCCCTGCGTCGGGGTCGCCAGGCACGGGGGAGAGCTGAGGTAGGCCTTGAGTCGAGAGAACGCTTCCTCGCACTCCGCTGTCCAGGCGAAGGCTTTTCCTGCCTTGATCCCCGTGAAGAAGGGGAAACATTTGTCTCCCGCCTTGGAGAGGAAACGGGAGAGTGCCGCGAGCCGGCCCGTGAGGCGCTGAACCTCTTTGATCGTCGAGGGGGATTTCATGTCTTCTATGGCTCTGATTTTTTCGGGGTTCACCTCAATGCCCCTGTGAGTGAGCATGAATCCCAAAAATTTTCCCGACTTCACCCCGAAGGCGCACTTTTCAGGGTTTAGCCGGAGGTTGTAGCGCCTCATCAATTCAAGCGCTGCCCGAAGGTCCCCTTGGTGCGCCGCCGCCCGTTTGGATTTGACGATCATGTCATCGACATATGCCTCCATGGTATTCCCCAGCTGTGCTGCGAATAGGCGGTTGATCAGCCGCTGATATGTTGCTCCCGCGTTTTTAAGGCCGAACGGCATCACGCGGTAACAGTAGACCCCGTCTGCTGCGTAGAACGCCGTTTTTTGCCTGTCTCCCGGATGCATCGCTATCTGGTTGTACCCGGAATAGGCATCCATGAAGCTGAGCAGCTCGTGGCTGGCTGTGGCGTCAACCAGCTGGTCTATGCGGGGCAACGGGTAGGCGTCTTTGGGGCACGCTTTGTTGAGATCTGTGTAGTCCACGCACATCCGCCATCGTCCGTTTGGCTTGCGCACTAGGACAGCGTTTGCGACCCACGTTTGGAAGCGGACCTCCTCGATGAAGTTGGCCGCCAAAAGCCTCGCTACCTCCTCTCGGACGGCCTCTCTTCGTTCTGCCCCCATAGAGCGCCGCTTTTGAATGACGGGGCGGGCGGTCGGGTTGACTGCAAGGCGATGGGTGATGATTGATTGATCGATACCCGGCATGTCTGCAGGCGTCCATGCAAACACGTCAGAATATTCTTGCAATAACGCAATTAAGCTTCGCTTACTGGGGTTGTCCAATTCTGCGCCGATCCGGACGCTCCTCGTCGGCGTCAGGAAGACTTCCTCCAGTTCACCCACCGGGGCAGGTCGCTCGCATCCATCGCGAGGGTCAGGCTCAATCTGCAGTGCGGGGCGAGCCCGGGTCTCCTTCAGGGTTGCCAGATGGCAACGCTTCGCCACCTGGTGGTTCCCTCGCACGCTTCCTGTGCCATTGCCGGTAGGGAATTTAACCATTTGATGGTAGGTGGATGGTATGGCTCGGAGAGCATTCAGCGCGGGGCGCCCCATGATCGCGTTATAGGCGGACTGGATGTCTACTACCAGGAGAGTGGTCATGCAACTTGACGTCTTGTTGCCGTCGCCTAAGGAGAAAGGTAGGGCGATGGTCCCCTTTGGGTACACCGTTCCCCCATTGAAACCTATCAACGGTGTATCCGCCGGGGAGAGGTCAGCGTCGGTGAAGCCCATCTTCCTGAACGCATCGTAGTACAGGACGTCAGCCGAGCTCCCATTATCAACGAGGATCCGCCGCACCTCGAATCCCCCGATGTCGGCCGTAATCACCAATGCTTCGTCTCGCGCTGAGGGAGGTACGGGCGCGGCGTCTTCGTCTGTGAACGTGATCGAGTAATTTCGGTCTAGCTCCAGGCACTGCATCTCGTTCGCGGGGCGCTTGCTTCCGGAGGAACGCTCGCCGGTGATCACGTGTATCGTTCCTCGACGCTCCCGGGGTGAGGGGGCTCTGGCCGCCGGCTCTCATTCTCCCGCCTGTCCGCCAGCGTGTTTCCGGCCTCCGGGTCTCGTCGCCACGTGTTTTTGGCGGGCGGTCGCTGTACGTACTCTTGCAGATGTCCCCTTTGGACCAGCCGTTCTATTTCAGCCCTCAACTGGCGGCAGTCTTCAGTGTCGTGGCCCGACGCCCGGTGATATCGGCAATATCGGTCCGCGTCCGGTCCCAACGTTTCTTTGGTGGTGCGAGGGGCTCTGATCAAGCGTCGCTTCTCCCCTTCCGCAAGGACAACAGCGCGCGGGGCCAACAGTGGGGTGTACTTCTCTCGTTTGTTGTCCCGTCCCCGCTCTTCTCGCCGATCGGTAGGGGCTTCTTTTCGCTTGGTGTCCTTGCGCCTCCAGTCGGCCTCCTCGATCGTCATGAAGCGTTGAGCCCGCGCCGCCAGATCGGCAAAGTCGCTGGGGGGGTCGATGATCAGGTTTTTTGCGAACTCCTCATCCCTCAGGCCGCGCTGAAATGCGGCCATTTTTTCTCGCGGGGTCAGATCATCCACTTCGGCCGCCACTCTAACAAATCGCTCGTACCAATGGCGAAGGGATTCCCGGTCCCGTTGCTGCATTCCGAAAAGTTCCATGGGGGTACGCTTGATCCGAAGCGACCCTGCGAAGCGCTCTAAAAACTTTTCTTTTAGTGAGGCGAAGTGGGAGATGGACCCGGGTTCTAACGAGTAAAACCAGTCCGCTGCGAGGCCCTTCAACGTCCCTGGAAACAGGAGGCACTGAATTTCGTCCGTGGCCCCTCTCCCTAGGAGGGAGTTGACATGGGCGCGCAAGTGGTCGCGGGGATCGGTCTTTCCATCATACGCGTCGATTTGCGGAGCCTTGAACCTCGGAGGTAAGGTGACCGCCTGGATTTCGGCGGAAAAGGGGCTGGCGACATCCTCTTCAACGGCCGGGAGCCCATACCGGCGGCGGTTGTTGGCTTCGAGGGCTCTGGCCACGCGGTCCTCGACTAGTTTATGCACTTCCCTCATGGTCATGCTAGTGTTTGCTTGGGAAACGTTGTCCCCTGAAGGGGTAGGCGTCAAACGCGAGCTTGCGGCCGCCGCGGGGGGAGGGGGTGCACGTGGCGCTCCCGAGGTGTCCCCGGCGCCTTCCTGGCGCCCATTTAGATGACGAGATAGCGCGGCATCCACTAGGGTGGTGACCCGGCGCTCGACAAATTGCTCCACTGCCTGGCGGGTCCGAATAGGGAGGGCTGCTAAGAGCTCGTCCTGGTTGGGATCGGGACGCGGGGGGCCTTCGGGGGTGTTTTCGGTGGGCGGGAGATTTTGGGGAAATGCCTGCTGGTCACGTGTGGAACTGGTTGCTCTGCGATTGCTACGAGTGCGAGCCATGACTTTTAGTCCGTGTTTCCCACAGACGGCGCCAATGTTAAGATCGGAAAATGGTAGGAGGAATGAATAAGAGCAGGAGTTATGAATGTTGTCTTATTTCCTTTATTCCGGGTGTACAGGTCCCATTTATATAGGGACGGAGGGGACACAAACATTTAATACGCATTAAATACATGTCGTGTGCCTTGTAGGGGAAGCGACTTCTGCTGTACGGAAGATGTCAGACTGGGGCGAGTCAGGCGGTGTCAGTCGTACGGAAACGCCGCTGGCGGTATGGGCGCCACCCGGTCTGGCGCACAGCCGCGCCTAAGCGCCGGTCCAGCGGTTTGGGCCTACTTCCTGGGCCTACTTCCTGGGCCTTCATCTGAGCAGGGCTTCCCTGAGGGGAGGGCCTTGGGCCCGGCCCCTACAATCGTGAAAATCTGTACCTCCACGAAGTTCTTGTAAATGGCAATAAACAGTTTATTCACAACAGGATGCCCTATGCCAAGTTGAAGCTCCTTTGTGATCAGCTCTTTCCCATAGTGCTGGAAGAAAAAATTTATCCATCAGACAGGAGAGAGAACAGAAGTTGGGCATTGAGCTGTAAAGCCTGACTGTCCTCTGAGGCATACGGTCGAACACCTTATAAACTAGGCCTGCGCTGCTGAGTTTAATGGTGAAACCATGGCCAAAAACCTCGTCGAACCCTCTCTGATGGTGATCGTATCGGTCCCATCTCGGGTCATAGACTCCTCCCACATCCACCACCGCATCCAGCGAGTCCAACACCTTCAAGAAAACCTCGCACAAACATCAGTCGACCCACGGGACAAAAAGGAACCCCCTTTAGGATACAAGATCATAACATCATCTAAGTGTAACGAAGTCCCACATTAGGTTGGTGGTGTACAGATTGATTACGCCTCAAGGATGCACAAAATTTTAAATGCACAAGACGGTGTACGGTGAGGTAGGAGGAACCTGAGGGTCTCGCGTACGGATCATCTGGGCATTGTGGAACTTGTCGGTGAGGCGGAGCATGAAGCAAGCGAGGGCTTCGTCGCAGTGGAAGCTGCCACTGTGAGTCCCCACCCGTTTAACAGCAGAAGCAGCAGAAGTGGAGAATGCCGCATGAGCTAGCAAACGAGAGAATCCGAAGCAGAAGTTTGTTTTCTCCGGGGTCATGATGAAGGGGGCGATGCGGCTGCAGAAGGCTGAACTCCGGAAGGCCGACATGTTCTCTGAAGCATTTCGGCTGCCTGAGGTTAAAACACTGCCGTCTGTTATACTCTCCGGTCTCCTCCCCAGAGCAAAGCTCCGAGAATTCACTGAAGGCCTTCGGTTAAAACTATATAAGCGAAGATCCGATAAACTTCTAAATATTAGTAATTTAAATTAAAAAAATATATATTATTTTTATTTACTACTTGAACATTGATCAACTAATTTAGATTTAAAATAAATTAGTTCTATTCAATAAAAAAATTCAATCGTAATTTTTCTTTATTAACATGACTTAAATTATACTAAAAAAAAGATGTAAAATTACTTTAACTAGCTCTCATTAGATAATGACATGTCAGTCATTTCATGACCATTTGAATTCATTGCATAAAGTAAAATATAAAAAAAAGAAAGGTGAATTTGGTAAATAAAGAGATTTTGATGCCAAAGTGCCTTTTTTCCCATGAAGTTTCGACTACATTTAGGCTAATGCCAAAATTTAATGGGCTACGTTTAGGATTCAACTCTCTCGAAGGTCGATATCTGGGAATTAATAACGAACCTCAAGTTTAATTAATTACTGCGGCACTAGACTCTGTGAATATTAAAAAAAATGCAAGAAAAGGGGAAGGGCCCTGGGAGATTGAACCCTCGGGCGCTCTGGGCCCGTGGAAGTGGGTGGCCCAGGCCCACTCAACGAGACACTTCCGGTTGGAATTCCTTTGAGTTCTTTTCCTGTCGTGGATGTTTGTACATAAACCTGGGGAATCAGTTCATCTGCTACATAGACCGTGTAATTTTCAAAAATTTAATAATTTTTTTGTTAATGCGAGATTTAACAGATTATTAAATGAAAGGCTCAGATCTCACAATTATGAATTATTAATTATAAGTTAGTAATTAATTTCTCAAGGAAGTGGTTATTCATCACACGATGAAATTAAAAAAAAAAAAGGCAGAAAATATCCCATAAAAATGTAGTCATTAATTGTGCACTGCGATCAATGCAATCAAATAAGTTGTCCATTTAGCCAAAAAAAAAAAAAAAGTTGTCCAAAAAGATCCTATGCATCAATAAGGTTTCCTAATGTCGGAGGAGTCCACCCATCCCATGTTTAACAAAATCCCCAAAGTTACTTTCTATGTTCTCCAAAACCAGCCGCCCGGCCGGTTAGGGTCGAGAATTCGCGGGAGTCTACGCTTCGTGCTTCGACCCTTCCTTCTCGGCGGAGCTAAGGTCAATCGACTCCTTCCTGCGGCTGCCCATCCTTAGCAGCCCGTAGAGCTTCCTGAACTCCCGGACTGTGTGGACGCTCTCCCTACAAAATACTGAGGCCGGCTCGGTTGATTCATCGCTCGACCGGCCCGATCCACTCCCAGTCAGCAGCTGCTGACCGACCCTATTAGCTTTCACGGCCTGGAGGGCTCCGATGACTGATTTGAGGGCTCGGCTCGGCGAGGACCGGTTTGCGATCATGATCTCACCGATGTGAGCCAGGCTGAGGCTCGCCCCGGTCTGGAAGATCTCCTCCACCTGGGGGAAGAGCTTGTGGTCCTTGATGCCCAAGTAACTGCTAGCCAAGCTCTTGAACGCCGGGAAGTCGCATAGTGGAAAGTGGATCTGTACGTCGACCCGACCCGGCCTCGTCACCGCCTCGTCGACCTGGTCCTGGCTGTTCATGGTGAACACCATCACCCGCTCCTCGCCGCAGCAGGATACAACCCCGTCCATGAAGCTCAGCACGCCCGATAAGCTAACCGCCGACGATTTCCTCTCCAGGAGGAGCCGATCGAGATCTTCGACAACTATGATCGACTTGCTCGTGGTCTGCATCAGAAGCAGCTTCAAATCTGAGTCGTCCAAAACTCGGGACATGTCGATGTCGTACACGTCGTAGCAGAGGAACTTGGCCATTGAAGCGATGAAGCTCGATTTGCCGGTGCCGGAGGGGCCGTAGAGGAGATAGCTCCGTTTCCAGACGCGGCCGAGCCGGTGGTAGTACTGCTTTGATTTGAGGAAAGCCTCGAGGTCGGACTTCACCTTCGCCTTCAGCTCGCCATCCATCACGACCGTGTCGATCGTTGCCGGGTGAGTGAACGGGACTGACCTCCATCGTCCCTCTAAGCCTCCCCCTGCCGGCCCCGAGTTCGTGAACAGCCGGATCTCCCTCCGGTTCTGTTCAATCTCGTCGGAGACGGCGAAGATGTGCTGTAGATATGGCTTCAGGATCCGCCGCTTGTCCCGCTTCCTGATCCTCAAGACCAGCGACCGATCCCCTCCGAGGCCCTCGCTCTTCCACGAGACCTCGGCGCCAAGAAACCTGTCCCGGACCGGCCGTTCCGGGTCCGGCTGCACCACGATGTCGTTGGATTTGGGGCCCGACAAAAGGTTCGTGAAGTCGGAATCCTCGAGGGAAGAGAGAGATTTGAGGTAGAGAGAGACCTTGCGGTAGAGATGATTTTCCTGAAACTGCTCATTGTGTCGAGGGACCGTGAAGATCTGGTGCACGTGGCAGTGGTCCTCCACCGACCGCCATAGCCGGACGAGGAGCTGCAGGGCAGAGGTCCTGAACAGAATCCGGAGGATCAAGAACAGGGGAAGAACACCCAGAAGCAGCAGCTTCACGTTGACCGAGAAAATCCCCATTGGGGTAAAACTAAACTTGCCTACGGATCGGAGAGACGGGGACGAGATCGGGACAATTTAATGGGAGATGATTTTAATGGGGAATGGGGATGGAGGTCTATGAAGACGGCGGGAGACGGCAAGTGTTAATCGGTAGTCAAACGCAGGAGAGAGGGATATAAGGAGATGGGGCAGATGGACGGAGGGAGAGGGGGGGTGTTTAATGTTTAAATCGTTTTAATGTAAAGTTTATTAAAATAATAATAATATAATATTAAAATTTATTATAATATAAATTTTACTCGTAAAAAATGTTATGATTTTTGGTCGAATTATAATTAATTTTATAATTATTTTATTCAGACTTACTGGATAACAAATATTGTTTTAATCTCAACACTGTGGTGGGTTCCTTCCTGGGGCTGCCAGGTCTTCAGGTTCGGTTCGTACTACCTTCCGGTCCAGTATGGAGAGCTAGTAATACCTGCAAGAAAGTCGGACATCATCCATGTCCACTTATGGTGTGGACGCTTAATTTGATCAGAGATTTATTCAAAACAGATAACTAACTTACTTGATATTATGTGTGTCAGACCTTTGCACTTCAATGAATGTGATTGGAGTCATGTGGCCAACTTCAGGAATCATCTAGTCGTAGTAGGCTCGGTCGTCTGGCTGCAACCGGTATTGTTTCTGAGACGTCGACCGGGGCAAAGTTGGATCGAATTCGGTTGGGGTCGTGTTTGGATGATTCCTGCCTGTATCAACTTGAACCAGATGCCCCCAAGTGATTTACATGATTTTACACGGTCGATAAAGTTCACCGGTATTTAATCCAATTTGACAATTGAATCGCAAATTATTTGTTGAGAAACTGTTCGATTAATTAATTAATTAATTAAATGGGCTGTCGATGTATGACTAATGATCCGGTGCTTTTCATCTGCGCACTCTTTTATGGACAATATATGGAGTTGTTTGGTCGCGGAATTGAATTGGCAGGACCATGTTTTGTTGAAGGAAGGAAGGAATAGTATGGTGGGCGGATGTGTTTTTTTCAACGGTATTGACCAAACACGGCATTTGATGGGGATTGTCTCGACTTGCGGGCGAGAGAGTCTTCTCTATCACGGATACATGCCGCGCGGCCACATTTATATTTAAAATCCTAAAAATAAAGAATAAAAAAAATTTAAATCTTATTAATTTACGATATTACGTAAATTAACTGATAAATATATCAGGCAAAATTGTAAAATATAATCCATCCGCTTGAAGCCTGATTATTTATTATTTAATTTATACCATCTTATATATAAAAATTCAACGAGTTTTAAATCGATTCGACCGTGAAAAGGTGTGCTGAACTAACCACTTAATCAACCGATATTGGTGGTGAAGGTACGACTGATTTAATTACACGAAATGTAGGCAACCCCGTTGCGTAAATAATGGAAGTGGTTCAAGTTTCTCGATCTGGTGTAATCTTTTATTATGAGCTACACATCATAGTCAAACTCACAGTGCCATTGTCTACGTTGACATTGTCGTGCTTTTGAACGATTCATTGATTATACTATTCAAATTTGGCTCCATTTCTCACCCCCTCAATACCTTTTGCACGTAATGTGCCACCGGTCCTGATTCCTCCTCGCTATTAACAATGGGGAATTTGCTCCTTAGCAAATTTTCTCGGTACAGAGCACTTTCCTAAATTTAAAATATAGTAAGATAAGGGGGAAAAAGACAATCTTTTTTTTATATAATTTTATCATTTTTATCATAAACATTTATTTTTTGTTATTCACGTTCTCAACCTTTTGAGTTTTTACCGCTTTGGTCCTACCGCTGCTTTTTCCATTAAAAAAAAAAGAACATTGCATCCGAATATAGTTTTTCAACAAAACTATTTTTCAAAAAAGTATATTTTCGTCCACGATTAATAAAATATTGGTTATCAGCAAGTACCGATTCGAAAATTAGAACTCATATTTCTCAGAATGAGTTATGATTTTATAATGATAATAACCATCAATCAATTTTGAATTGGGAATGTGTCTTAATTTTGGAGGAGATATGGCCATCAGTAAAATCCTACCAATATCTTTCATTTTTGCTTTTTCTTTATTTTTTGAAAAATATTTTTTATTGAAAAATAATTTTTGAATAAAATATTCTTTTTTAAGGAGGAAATATGCCCTTTTGGGGTGGTAAAAGTAAATGGATAATTAAAGTGATAAAAACTTAAATAGTTAATGACATGAATGATAAAAAATAAATATTTATAACAAAAATATGAACGATTTAAGATTAAAAGTGTCATTTATCGTAAGAAGTAAAGAATGGAGAGGTTCGATCTCGAAATTTTTTTAATAAGAATTAAGCCTGAGATTACTAATTATCTTCGCACAACAAATACTACTCTTTTCTTTTCTTTTTTTTTTAAAAACCTTTTTGATGATTTGTCGTTAGTAAATTCAAAGTCTAAAATGTGGGATTTGACCGCGAGCGATTGAGGAATAAAACTACGACTTCGTCGTACCAAGAAATTAAATTGATGGACTCTACCCTGTTCGGCAACAAGGAGACAAGAATAACAATTTAAAAATCTTGTGAAATTTGCGATGTCGTGGTAAGCTGTAGAAAATTCAACCTATTTTAATTTTGGTACTACCCATTAACATCTTAGTATCATTAGATTTAAAAAAGAAAAAGAACATGCAAGTCGCTGCGAGCTAATAATAAGACCGAATGCTTCTCAAATCACACGTTCGACTCACGGCCACACGAAATCTGGCCTGAAGCCGTAGCCACACATGCCGGGACACTTTCGTGAGCTCGACTTGTGGCTATACCGTACCCTCAGATGAGTTCATGTGTAACCCGGCTGTTTGAAGGCCCGTTGGATGACAATCGAATCGAATGGAATCCAGCATCCTCGTCCTCGGCAGGGAAAGGAAGGATGCTGTCGATCCCTTTCCCCCCCGGTTTAACGGCGTCCATTCAGAAATGTAGTGGCCATGATCTACCGGTTAGGTGTTCGATTATTGGTGTGTGTTGGAGCTTCGGCCTCCTCCTCTAACATATTATGGAATTGTCAGAGAGTTTCCAGTTTCTGGGGAGCGGACAAACGAAGAAATTGTCGGATTACGCGACCGGGCTCTTGTCCATGGAATTGCTATTCTCTCGTCTCCGAGTTAGTTAGGAGAATACTGGACACGGCCGGCCGGATTTTTAATGTTGATGCCGTCAATGTGTGACAAATAAAAAGCTGATATACCTACGTTTGCTTCATCATCTTCCTCGAACTGTCGATTTTTTTTATCAAACACGAAACCTTTTCCTGTTCAGCTCGAGAGCTTAAAAAGGTGGTCTCAGTACAGTCGTCCCTTTCAGATTCGGGCTCAGTGATCACGAGTTTTAAAATCCCAACGTGCAGTGGGTGCAATCATGCGACTGCATGCATGTTTAATTATTGAATCCATGATTGTTAAAAAGACATGGAGGGACAGATAGATGCGTGCTTTCATTTTTTAGCTGATATCCGTCCCGTTTGTTGACCAGCAAAGTACTGGGTTAGATAGATCAATGCCCGGAATCGGTTCACCATGCAACTGCCCCCCTCGTGTCTCTTTATTCGGAAATTAATTCCCCGTATTCTCTCCATGTCTAAACTAGTGGATCGATCGTCACCGTCGATCCGACCGGCGTTGATATCAAATGTTAAATTATTATGTCGTGGCTATGAACTTTCGACTCGATTTGCGTGAAAGAAGTGAGATAAAGAAATAGGAAGGCACGAAGGCTGCAGGAAGGAATAGGCTTTTGGTTTCTCTGATCGGCCAACCACTACCTCCACCAAGTTCCTTTATCAGTACAAAGCTTGCTGCCAACTGGCTTGCGACTGCAAAAATGGCCACGCATGGCATGGGCCTTAATCAAAAGGAAAGCCTGGGACCACCCACAACTCTTGCACTGAAGCTGTTGGTTCCATGATCTAGTCGTTAGGTGTTCAATAATTATAATCTAGTAATTCAAATTAAATAAGAGAATTTAATTACTAATAATTATTTTTCGAAATCTTTGAATTCGACCGTTCACGTGCCTACCTACGACTTCTCAATGTCGGTCCATTAGGGGTAAAAAGAAAAAAGAAGAAAACTTCGGGCACATGCTTGTATTTTCGAAATGGAATGACCCCATACTCCTTTTTCAAGTCGAGCTGCTCCATTTCCTTGGACCTTGACGGAAGTGCACGTGCGAAATTCACGCAACTTCCACGTGCGGTAATTGTGTTAGGAAATGGTTATTATACACTGAAGATTGAATCGTGGAGAATTTGACAGGGCACGCATCATGGGCCGAGTAGTAAGTCTCATGGGCCCATATAATCTGTTAATGGGCCCAGGCCCGACACAGTGTTGATTTGGTTGGTTGGGAAGATACGTGATCTGGACAGCCTGGCTCACAACGCCCACCATACTAACTCGGGACCACAGATTTGTGGGCCCATGCACGCACTCCCACTGCTCAAAGTGAGGCGCATGTGATGTGACCATGCTATGGCTCGTCTACTAGCAGAGTTTTTTTTTTTTTTTTTTAATGTCGCACAAATATTTTTTTTTTTTTTTGGTCGCCAGCCACGGTATCCAAGCAGGCCCCACCAGCAGTGAGATGGCATCTTTCAGCCAACCATACTTGACTAATCCGTTGGTCGCCCCGGGTCGCACGCCTGGCAATGGCGGGTGAGGCTCCCAAGAGGGGTGTCTGCGTACGTGAGGTCTCGAACCTGAGACCTCCTTAAGCGGCACCGAGCTGCTTACCACTCGGCCCAACCCCTCTTGGTATGTCGCACAAATATTACATTACGTGACAGATATCACAAGTCATTTTGTCAGTAGCTAGGTAGGATTCTCTCACCCGGAATGCAAAAGTCTAGACTATGACAGGGTGAAAAATGAGTAGGCCCGTTCGCTTGCTCATCGAATCGGTAAGGACAACAGGTTGTTCGTTCGGTCGCTTTCAAAACGGATGGTGAATCTCTCTATTCCATGTCTCTACGATCGATCGGGGCTCCTAACCAGGGCCTATAAATTCCACGACATGCCCTTATCTTCCTCGAGAAAGTGATTCCTCGTAAAGGTGCATCAGATGCGAGAAGGGCAAGCCAGCGAGCTCAAGAACTTCAGTTTCTTCCCTCCTTTTCTCCTTTCTGAACGTTACACATAGACCCACCACCCACACTTGACACTCTGTCGAGATCCATCTCTTTGTTCTCCATGCTCTGTCGAGATCTACAGACTTTTTCTCCATCTTTATAGAGAAATTATATGTTATAACAGTTTGATTAAAGGGTGAAATTTCCAATCCATTTAACGACCGTCCAACTCACGCAGAGAATAATTGAGCCGAAAATTGGCCATCCGTGCTCTGGTCGGGTCATTCGAATCCATTGGAAGTTGACGTGTGAGGCGCATAATATTGATGTTTTATCATGCTTTCTTGCCTATCGCTGATCCGCTTTATTACTGATATAGATAGAGTTATCTTACTCAACTACGGACCATCCAACTTGAACTGAGTGTTCGAGACCCGAGTTAAATCAGGTAATTAATTTATTATCTATTTATCACATCAGGTCACATCCGGATAGGACATTAGAACTAATCGCATTATATAAAGGTATGGACTCTACCTGTAACACAGATAACCTTCTCTTCTCCCATTCTTCACCTATTATATACATATTTCTCTTTTCCACCATATGAAGGAGGAGGCATATATACACACAATACACATCCCATATGAATCTCGCCCCCATTTTTACACTCTTCATACTTTCCTCTCTAACTTGAGTGTCAGAGAGCCGATCTGAGCCTTCACACCCGGACTTGGCTTTCTTGCAAGTTGTTCTGCTTGGATACGAACACGAAGACGAGCCCGACCCAAGTTCAATGTGGACCTCCACATCAATTACCATCTCACTCTTAAATTTTTGCTTTTCGGTGTACAAAATAGAGAATGAGGGGGCCACGGGAGAGTCCCACCGGTAAGAATTAGATATAAAATCTCTTGATTTCAGGTCGAGAGCATCATTAAATGTATCAAATTACTTTTTTTCTATCGTTTTCTCTTTATTTTATTGTTGAAGAGATTCATGTACTTAGAAAAAAGTATGAGAAACGGTGGAATAAATGAGGTCTTACGGACAATACTTAAGTCCACGATAGCTTAATCACGGATTGATGACGATTAATTAAGACTCATTATGCTCACCCAGAAAGGGGTATATTTGGTAAGTTGATAGATATAGAAGGTGCGCATAAAAGAAATATTTTTATTTTTATGTAGAATGTACTGTATACCGTATATGAGCCTTTTTTTTTAATGTGAAAATAAATAAATAGAAGCACTAACGAAAAATAAATAAATAAACTAGAAGTCACATTAATCATACGGAGAAATCAATCAAATAAATAACACCGGCTATGGAATAATACATTCTTTTCTATAAAATCTAGCACGTGCGCCACATATAATTATTAGCTCAGTGTCGAGTACCTAATGATCTTATTGGCCAGTGATATTACGTCAGCACTGTTACGTAATATACTCGTTACATACATGATTCTCTCCTCTTGAAGGTGCAATTCCAGTCATAATTAATTATTCGAATAATAATTATATTTTCCATGGATGTCCCCATTTTTACTCTTGTCGTTTTCATCAAATTTAGTTAATTATATTTTTCAGATATAAAAGACACTCGCATACTTAAAAAGACATGAAGATCGAGAGGAATAGTGGGTGAAGATTTTGTTTTTGATTGGTAGATGATAATATCACCGTATTAAATCTTTTTTTAAATAATTAAAATTAAATTAAGTTAGGTAGCGTTAGCTAATATAAAGCAATGCAATAAATGAGTAGTGATTTAGGGGTATGCATGGGTACTGGGTGGAACTGGAACTGGTTCAAACATACCCGATATGGTAGGTTCCAGATAAATTCTCATGAGAATATGGCAGGTTCCTGGTAAAAAAATAACGAGCCGATTAAAATATGTTCATATTCTGATTCTATTAAAAGTGATACCCGAAACTAACAAATTTATATTTATATTTTTACTAAATATAAAATATGATATTACAACTTTTTATCTTAATATTTTATTATATCCATTTATTTTCATATTCAAATCCTTAGATTTTCTTGAAACTCATAATTTTCTTAATTTTTATCATCTAATAATCTTCATTTTTTACTATAAGAGTCTTATCGATCACAAAATCTCTCTCCTATACATTCGATTGAATATTTTTAACATTTTTCAGGTATGTCAAGTAATAAAAATGATAGATAATTATTCTTTAATTGATTTTAAGTTTTTATTTTTATTTATTAACAGAAGAACATATTCCAATTGGGTACCCAGAACCAGTGGTATAATACAAGTTCCAGGTGGGATCCGGTTCTTAAAACCAATATGATATGGTTCGGTTTCAAATTTTAGGAACCGGTCATAAATAGGGTAGGATTCGGGTGTCATTAAAAATGTAGGGCACTCGGACCCAATCACCCATAGACTAACCTCTTGTTTTGTCATACGTACTATCACATGTCATAAATTCATAATTTTATTGATTATTTTTTAATAAAATAATTGTAAAGTAAAATTATTTAAGATTTTTCCAAAAATAGAATGATAACCAAGTGACCATTTAAAAAGAAGTGCATGAAATTCATAATATCATATAAATTATATATTTTATGAGTTTTTCGTTATTGACATGTTTCTAAAATACCGATGACCAACCAGTGATTTTATTTATACTGATCCAATATACCAAATTTTCTTCTTATATTAAGAGAATTTTCCTTTTATTTGAATTAATTGTTTTACTTACAAAATTCTCTGAATATATTTAATACATGTAGATAATTACAGTGCAAATTCTATACGTTTGGTGTTTATGGCAATTGATCTCTACAAGTTTAAAAATTACTAATTTAGTCGTATAAGATCAATTTCATTATACTTTCAATCTAAAATGCCACTATTTTGCTTATGTAGAGTTTATGCAGTTAATCGAATCTTTGATGGAACGGTGACGATTCGAACTGAAAGTATAACGAAATTGATTGTGTTGGATGGAATGACCTATTTTCAAAATTACAAGATTCAACTGTCAAAAAAATAATGTTTTTAGTGTCATTTTTTCTATAATACAGGGGGGGAAAAACAGTACTGGGGCGAGATTTGGGCCTCCGTGGACACGGTAAAACCTTCCGACGATGGATGAGGGAGAGGGAGAAGGTGTCGACATGTTCGGGTGTCATTGCAGTCCGAGATTTGGAATTTCGAGTTTATGTCTGACAGGAAACAAGAACGGGTTAATCAGAGCCGTTGAATGCCCCCTAAAAAGTCGTGGCCATCGACATAACGTTCTGTTCCGTCGTTGCAGAGGATCAGGATTGAGGATTGAATTCGACAGAACTCTCTCTCTCTCTGTAATGTGTTTCTGAGTGATCAGGGACACTCGCTTCGAGGGAAAGGTTGAATCACAATTCAGAAGCTCAGGGCGAGCCCACCTTTTCCCTCTCTCTCTCAAAGAAGAATAGTGCTTTGAGCGAGAGCGAGAGAGAGATAATATTAGTCAACGCAATGGTTCTTGATAATCCACCTCCACCACCCGACATCTGTTGAGAATTTTTCTCCGGGTATTGTATTCTGTTTGTGGAGTGAGTGCAAGTGGAGGAAGGAGAGTCCCAGTAACCAGTCGCAGCCTGTTGTGTTGTACTGCAAATAGAGGCTAAACAGCCCCTTGTACTGCATGCAGTACACCAAACGTGGAATCTGGGTCCTTCTTTCTTCCCTGCCTTTTTTTTCTCTCTTCATTTGAAAGGTGATCTCTTTAAAGCGCTGTTCATATAAATTTGCAAGATTTGGGCGGACTAGAGGTGTCCTACACCTGCAAGCGTACCGGAATTTAGTCGTTAGCTGAAACTGGGGAGGCGTTTTTGCTCGGCGGTTGGTGGGTTGTTGTTTGGATTAGATTTTCGTATTGAATTGAATGTGCTTGTGGGATTGCCGTAAGAAACTGAACCTCTCTCAGCTCCTCATCTTTTTTGTTCATTTCCTTCTCAGGTTTTGTCTTGTCTTCACAGAGAGAGAGAGAGAGAGAGAGAGAGGCAGAGACAAGTTAAGATCATGGCGGTGAGCTGAGCTGAATCCTTCAGAGTTCTCGTCTTCCTCGACTGAATTTTCTCAACAGTGGGTAGGGTGAGTTGGTTTGCTTTATGAACATGTAATTCCAGATTTTGTAATCCTACTCAGTCATGGCTATCGGCTGCAGATAGGCTAAAACTCGGGCATTTTCCGAGTAACCCGCAGCTCGGCAGCATGAACATCGAGGACCAGAGCAAAGTGGTGGAGCGGGCTGAGGGCATGGCCGTAGAGGCTCAGGATGGGACCGACCAAGTGAAACGATTGTCCCCGTGGACGAGCCAGATCACCGTCAGGGGAATCATCGCGAGCTTGGTGATCGGGATCATCTACAGCATCATAGTGACGAAGCTGAACCTCACCACAGGGCTCGTCCCGAACCTCAACGTCTCAGCCGCCCTCCTTGCATTCGTGCTCATAAAGTCGTGGACGAAACTGCTCCACAAGGCCGGGATCGTCTCGACCCCTTTCACGAGGCAGGAGAACACGATAATCCAGACATGCGCCGTTGCCTGCTATAGCATTGCTGTCGGAGGTGCGGTTTCGGGTTCTTTCCAAATTCATCTAACTAATAATGCAACAATTTTCTGTGAGTTATCTCCATTAAAGGTCTTGGGAAGTAGTTCTTTGGACTGTGGCGACTTGCCACAGCCTCTTATTTTTGCTTTTTCTCGTATCCTATAACAAGAAGAAGAGCAAACACGACCATATATGCTTGCGGGAAATCAAAATTTTCAGTAGTATGATAGCTCAGGCAATGTTTTCCAGGAAACTGAAGAGATTCGATAACGACCACATGAAAACAGAAAAAATGGTTGATGCACTTCCCTTAAAGCAAATGATGAACTATCCCCAGGAGTCGCAGAGTACCAAGTTGTCTGTCTCACAGAGTTTCCTTCCAAATTCTGGGGAAAAACCAGCAGAAAAATTTTCTTCATCATCTTGACTTTTAAAAGTCTGCTTTCCTGTGATAGGGCCAGGACTTCACTAATACACAGTGAAAAAAGCATTCAGGGAGGATTCTTATTGTATGACTTGCTAAGGAGACAATGCATTTTGATTTCAATTTGGGTCATTGATCAGGTGGGTTTGGGTCTTATTTACTGGGCCTGAACAGGAGAACGTATGAGCAGGCGGGTGTGGACACGCCTGGAAACACTCCTAACAGCACCAAGGAACCTGGGATTGGTTGGATGACCGGCTTCCTCTTTGTAAGCAGCTTTGTCGGGCTTCTTGCATTAGTTCCTCTCAGAAAGGTAACATCTCAGCCCGAGACACATGCATCAGGGAGTGGTTCTTTCTGGAAAATATTACCACGGTTCCTTCTAGCCTTCAGCGTTTAGCCTTTACTGCCAGCTCTATTTAATGTGATTACATTTACTGGAGCTGCTTTATGACATCCCCTGCTAGTTGCTCATAAAATCAATTCGTTATTAGTGGCGGTGGTGTGGAGGAAGAGAAGAATTGAATGGCCTTGTCCGATCGATTCATAACTCATGAAATTCCTTCTGTTGGTGCAGATCATGATAATCGACTATAAGCTAACTTATCCTAGTGGAACTGCTACTGCTGTTCTTATCAATGGGTTCCATACTCCTAAAGGAGACAAGATGGCCAAGTAAGTTTCGGGATGCATTCCATGTATTTCTTACTTGAATAGTATGAATCTTGCAGCGAGGCTTGGAAATAGAGAGATTCGAGCTGGAAATGACTGAGAACATGTTTCCAGACAACAGGTCCGAGGTTTCACGAAATTCTTTTCGGCCAGCTTCTTGTGGGCTTTCTTCCAGTGGTTCTACTCTGGTGGCTCCCAGTGTGGGTTCTCCCAGTTTCCGACCTTTGGCCTAAAAGCTTTGGAGAATACGTATGGGATTTCCTCTTGCTCATATTTCGCATTCCCAAACTGATCCATTTCTTTTTGGACGTACATTCTGACCGGCTGAATTTTGCAGGTTCTACTTCGATTTCAGTATGACTTACGTCGGAGCCGGAATGATCTGTTCTTACCTCGTGAACTTATCTTTGCTTCTCGGGGCTGTGCTCTCTTGGGGAGTTATGTGGCCTCTCATAAAAGGGCTTAAGGGAGAATGGTTTCCTCAGACGTTACCAGACAGCAGCATGAAGAGTTTGAGTGGTTACAAGGCAAGCAGACGTTTGTGCGGCTGTATAAGGAAATCATATTACTGTACTAATATTTTGGAGGGCATCTCTGCAGGTTTTCATTTCAATATCGTTGCTTCTTGGAGACGGACTCTACAATTTCCTCAAGATTCTCTTCTTCACAGCCAGGAGCATCCACAGCCGAGTCAACAACAAGACTAGTAAAACATGTAAGCGTAGCACTCTCTTCTCTCTACTCTGATGACAAAGAGGAAAATATATGCGAACAAGTTTCTCTGTCTCACAGTCCCAGAGAAGGAGGACGAGACTATCGATGAGCTTCAAAGAAATGAAGCCTTTGTAAGGGAGAGCATTCCCCTGTGGCTAGCCTTCTCTGGGTACGCCTGCTTCTCGATCATCTCGATCATCGTGATCCCTCTCATGTTCCCACAGCTGAAGTGGTACTTCGTAGCCATGGCCTATGTGCTCGCTCCGTCCCTTAGCTTCTGCAATGCTTATGGAGCTGGTCTCACCGACATGAACATGGCCTACAACTATGGAAAGGTTGCCCTGTTCGTACTCGCCGCCATCAGCGGGAAAAGCAACGGTGTAGTGGCCGGGCTCGTGGGGTGTGGCCTGATCAAATCCATCGTCTCAATCTCCTCTGACCTGATGCACGACTTCAAGACCGGGCACCTGACCCTGACATCCCCCCGCACGATGCTCCTAAGCCAGGCGATCGGGACCGGGATCGGGTGTGTGGTTGCCCCGCTCACATTCTTTCTCTTCTACAAGGCGTTCGATGTCGGTGACCCAGATGGAGAATACAAAGCTCCCTATGCAATCGTGTACCGGAACATGGCAATCCTCGGCGTGGAGGGATTCTCCGCCCTGCCCAACCACTGCCTCCAGCTGTGCTATGGTTTCTTCGGCTTTGCTGTAGCAGCAAACCTACTGAGGGACCTCGCACCGAGAAGTATCAGCAAGTGGGTACCGCTCCCAATGGCCATGGCAGTCCCTTTCCTGGTGGGGGCCTACTTTGCAATAGACATGTGCATCGGGAGCTTGGTTGTGTTCGTGTGGCACAAGATGAACGGCAAGGAAGCGGCCCTCATGGTCCCAGCAGTCGCATCGGGGCTGATATGCGGAGACGGCCTGTGGATTCTTCCCTCGTCGATTCTCGCTCTAGCGAAGATCCGTCCTCCGATCTGTATGAATTTTAAGGCATCTAATTGAGGTCTGTTAGATTTTCCACTAATATCTCGACAGGTAATAGCATAGACAGAGACATAGACAGCCACAGGGGAGTTCTTAAGTAGCTGCCAAATTGCAGATGGTGGTAGTGGCAATGGTGGGTAGGTTTTGTCAATCTAATCTACGTGCCCTTTAAAACAATAACACCAGAGTCTGTACACAAACATGTGGCTGATACTAATAATGGCTCATCAGTTCCCTGAATAGTCTCTTTTCTGGGGAAGAGCTGAATGTTTCTTCCTTTTTATTTACAAATTAGGTCCATGTGATAGGAGGAATAGAAAAATGGAAGGGAAAATCTACTGATAAAAATCAAATTCGGGACTACTGTATTCGTGATCTAAGGAGAAGATCAAGCCAGGCTACTGAATTCGAAGTCCTGCATCAAATTGCTACTTTTGTTTGTGACTTTACATTGTCTTATGCATGCACTTGGACATGAAAGTTTGATTGCTGCAATGATACTGTTCACCATGGTTATTGCTGTCAAATTCTCTTGAGACCAATATTTCCTTTCCGAGTTGACAAATTGCTTCCCTCCACTATAGGCCTCTCATCAATCGACATTCAATATCGGATATTTCGATGATAAAACTGGAAATGATTCAATATAGAAGGATACAGGATATTCTCTTTGCTGGTCAGATTTTAAGCAAAGAATCTATGCACGGCACAGGCAACCCTTCCTTGGTCTCACTTCACAAGGAGAGTCCCCGGGTCACCGCATCGCAAGGAAACTTGAGCATCAGAGTCCAAGGCACCCAAGGCTGCGTAGTGATTAATAAGGATGCTGCATGGAAACACCAGCAAGCCGACGGTTTAGCAGAGCATGATTTTGCTTGCCGGTTTAGCATAACATGATTTTCAAGTGGTTTACGAAATGCCATGTCTCAACTCCGTTGTGAGCTGAGGCTAAAGCAGTGCAGCTGATTTTACAGATGGCAATGACAAGAAGTGACCTCCAGAATAGAGATTGCATAGAACTCCCTTTTGACGGTTCAAGCTATAGTAAAACAGGTTGGATATGGTATGAGAACTCTGCAAATTTTGTCTACTGCAATGTAAGATGGCAGAGAAGGCATCTCATCAATCAACTTGCCCCTTGTCTGCAGCTGGTAGATGTATCAGGGTCCTTTGTACTACTTTGATGGGAAAAAAATGCTTGTCTGTCCCAGCTCTCTAATCTTCTAAATTGAATGGATTAGATGTCTCGAGGAGGCTCGAGAATACTAAAAAAACCAGTCGACTATCAGTACCAGAATGCACTTAACTACAAATCTACCGGGAGACAAGAAAGAGGTCTCGGTTCAGTGATACCTATCATGGTAAATAGAATTATCGATGACAGCACTTTAACTGTTCTGGGCAGAAAAGCGAGCTTGTACAATGTGGATAACATAGATCTGCTCTTCATATATTTGATTGACCATTCCACTTCAAATGACCAGTCTCCAATATTCCGTGAGATATCCAAATCAGCCAAAATGGAAGACCGGGTTTGTTTGGTGAATGGACAGGAGAAGAAAACGTGTTCTCTGGTATTCATATCCTGCCCACAAATTTCGCACAAAAGATGATACAATTGTTTCCAATGAGAGAGGAAAAATCTGGTGCAGTGAGGACATGCCCTCTCGTTTTTCTTTCTGATGGGTCCCTTAAGGAAGTTCTTCTTGCATCACATTATAAAGTTAAAAATCATAACTTCATTTTACAAGAATGGTGACAGTGAAATTGCGTATTCCTATACTGAAATCGATAGGTTGTGATTTAATTCTCATAAGTTAAATTCTCATACTCTTTTATTCTTTTCTGTTTTATCCTACCTCGTCTTGGCTCGTGAACTCCATTTATAATCGGGAAAAAAAAAAGAGAGATTCTTTCGAGTTTCTTTCGGATAGAAAATTTATGCAGAAGGGTCATCGGAGGAAGAAATGTCGGTTTCCCAAGGCATCCCAGCTGGGGATTGGGGGAGAGAAGACAACTGGGAGAACTTCACAAGCGTCACGTTTCATAATTGAGGAATGCCATTATTTGGCCATCCTCCTCGTCACCCCGCCCCTGATGCATTACCCTGTTCCGTGTAAAAGCCGATCGCCCAAATCCAACGGCAGATACTCCCCCGACAGGTTTCCCTTTTTCCATTGTCCTTTTCGAGTTTCTTAAAGAAAGAAGATACATACAATATGGCCTGTAACCATGGAGAGAAAGAAAGCTTATGATTCTCAATCACTGGTGGTGTACCCTAACAGCTTTCGATCCGATGACTCTCAGTCGAGTGGAAGTCCCACCTACATGCATACGTATCCATGTGTTATAGATATACACACAGCACATGTCTGTACATGCCACGGATTACAGTGTTTGTCTGCAAAGTTCTGTAGTATAATTTGTAAAGTTTTTACTGTAAAAGTATGTGAAAATGTTAAGATGTGATCAACTTTTATAACCATTTTACTTATATTTAACAGGTTTTTACAGTGAATTTTGTGTTTTCCCGAACATAACAGTACCGCATTCAACTTATATTCCAGGAAAATATTGATGTTGTCAAATCAACTATAAATAACTGTCAATGCAATTAGGAGCGAGAGTTCTCTCTCTCTATCTACCTCTCTTTCTCCATTCATTTTGATCTACTTTTGTGCAGTCAAAGAAGACCTCGGTGAAGGGAGGAGAAGACTCGTCCATGAAAGAAGGGAAAGCTCGGAATCTTTGAGGGGAACGTTGTCTGGTTCGAGGCTTTAATCGATCAATCAATTTGGAGATGATGATCTAGTCATTATGTTTCCCATTCTTCAATCATGCACGTAGAACATAATCATACGTATATGTCCTCGGACCAGGCTTCATTCCCCTCAATCATTGCTTTCCCACGCCCTCCATCATCGATCAATCAGCTCAAAGGTCCACCTCACTCATCATCTGCAGAACGCTGGAATATATCTCAGCTCAGCCGCTTCCAGGAGATATACAGGTAAAATTACTCACAGTTCAGCTATCAATGTCAATGATCAAGTTCCAGATACTACGTTCTTGAAAGTAGATAGGATTACTACTTGCAGATTAGAGAGAAGAAGAACATACTACGCACCCGGTTGTCCGTTTAGCGCTCTGGAAATGATTTGCTGGGTTCACTGATGAATTTCTTTGCTTGCTTGTGACCTTCAGCTTTCATTCAATATCCTGTGCTTCTTCTGGTCCCCGGTCGGTGGAATTTGGGTAGTGTCTTCCTATGAACTTGGAACAGAAGTTGCTCTAAATCATTTGAGCAGCTTTACCAACAGTTTCTTCCAATGATCAAAAGTCCAAAATTCTAGTGGGTCTGTTTCCTCTTCCTCTTTTCTAATTTCCTAGTTCCGGACAGAGAGAAATGCCACTTTACCAAACCCTTTTCTCGAGATTTTTTTTTTTCTTTCTCATTCTTCTAGACAGTGAGTTTCAACTGTTTAGGGTTTATCTGAAAAACTGGACTTTTGAGAGTTTGATCAATCCCTCTTTTACTTACTTCGAAGCTGAAATGCATATGAAATTTTCAGTTTTCCTGAATCTGAGCTCATCTCGCTCGGACTGTTTGTGTAAAGAATCCGTGTCGATTTCCTACACGGCCGAGGAGCATGGATCAAAATATTGATTTCTCGTCTGTTCACCTGGGCTGAGGCTTTCAGCATGAATGTCGTGCATTTTCATGTGTGTTTTTTTAATTGGTGGAGGAGATCTGAGATCCGAAAGAATCGGAGAAATAAAATATTGAAGAAATTCGAAACCCTGGGAATCTCTTACATGCATTGATGGGTTCTTCAATCTCGTCGTGCAATGATTTCACCTGACGATGATGACATCGTCAAAGCTGCAAAAAAAAGTACCACGACACTCCCGACAGTGTCCATGGACAGGAGTGTCTTGTGGTGAAGGATCCATGTCAGCATTCCCATTGATCCGACCGGTGATCAGATTCCAGGATGTCTTTCAGGGCTGTCAGCAATATGCTACATAAGGAAAATCCTGCTGTTGGAAAAAATTAAATTTTTTTAATGAATAATTAAAAATAAATTGTTATAATAAACTACCGAGTGCTCTAATGATTGAATCACATAAACTTCCTACCATATAACTGCACCAAAAAATTTTCGAGTTTTCGAGCATTGAGTAGATATGTTAGTTTAGATATTTGAATATATTGATCTCATTTTACATCATATTCTATATCCTTTTATTATTATGTTTCCGTATTTTTATATCATCTCTTAGCTTATAAATAGCTAGCCTGACTATTGTACGTAACCGTTAAGTAGCTCATTAATGAAATGCCAGTTACCCCCGTGAGTTCGGTTTTCGGGTCAGCATGTTCTCTCTATTTTCCCTTACACTCTTCTTATCAAACATGTGAAGAAATCTCCTTTTTGATCGATAACAAAGTATAGAAATTTATCAATGATAAATTCGGACCTCTGGAGGCCACATGCACACACGGGAGCGTGAACTTGCCTGGAGTCGCGGGTTTGCAGGGTATTCATGTGTACCGTGGGAACTGATCGGATCCCATATCCCGGATATCCCTCTTCATTAAAAAAAAAAAAAAGGACCGAACGTGAAATTATTGTAATAAGTAATCTATACCAATAAACTGAATGTAAAACAAGGCATGTGGCACGTGGCAGCACCGCATAAATATATATATATATATATATATATATATAGTGGTAAGATTAGAAGCAGCAAGGCTTGCTTATTGGGCTGGGCTTGATCTAATGAAGTGGGCCCATTTGGATCAAGGCCCAAATCGTATGTACGACCGTGGGCTTACCAGATCAGAACGAGAATTCGGCCGAAAAGAGAAGGCAAATAATAATAATAAAAAGGATAGGTTGAGTTTTTTTTTTTTTTTTTTAACGTAAGATCGTGATTCAAAGTTTGTGAATGGGAAATTCATGATTGGAAGAGTTATGCCCCTTAGCTATGTGAAAGTTAATCGTGTTGGGCAGATATACAACCCAAAAATTCAAACTGATAGGTTAGTGGTACATACTCTCTTACAAACCATAATCGTTTCTATTTATTGTCTGATGTGGTATTCATTCTTAATATTTACCCTTACATGATAGCGTGTTCACACTTTATACGGAGTATCCTTTCTCACAATCAAAAAAATAAATAAATGATTATTGAGAATTCCTTTTCCCTTTTTAGGAGGACAAATTACAAAAAAAAAAAAAAAGGAGGACAATGTTTGTGGCTGTATTCGTGCATAACCTTTGCTTCTTTGTAATGCAAGTTGCAGATCTTGAAAATTGCATGACATGCACGGGGTTCATTCGACCACCATAACACAAGAGTCCAACTTCGCCCGTCAGTCGGCCTCCAATGGCATCGGCATTTTTTTATTTTATGCGCCCGTTCCCTAATATATGTATGTGTTTGTGTGCGCGTGCGCGTGCGATCTCAAGCAAGGTCCATACATTAATCCTTTGAATAACTCATCGCAAATAAGTTATTCATATACAGAGGGATACCACAAAATGGGGTAGATTCTTACATAAGATCGGACCGTCACGTCGTCTGTAAACTTTACTAATAAATATTTAACATATTATTATTAAATATTATTTCTTTTTTTATTCATCAATAATAATTATTTTTAAGATATTTATTTACACTTCAAATATTTATCGATTCAACCCACTCCATCATTTATGTGCTCGAATGTGGTGCAGGATGCTTTGCGGAAGAAGGTGACTTGACGGCCGTCGAGGGACACGTGGGACAGTTGGAGGTCTTCTTGTTTGGTGGCAGGTCAACGCGTGCTGACGCGTACGACACGTCAGTGTCGGCAAGGTCAATTCGGTTGACCCCACAGGCTCGCACGTGGCGACTGGCCTACCACTCGTTTCACATGCGTAGCCCCGACTAACAAAAATCATATTTGGAGGATTCTGTTCTTTGATTATTCGCATAGTTCGAGCAACACGATGCAGTGGACCAGCCCTTAACTCACTCCCAATTTGATTACCAGTAGATCTTTAATTTAATTTGTAATCATAATTAACTCTAACTTTTAAATAGATATTATTAAAGAAAATAAGTTCTCATGAAACTTTTTTTTGAATAATAAGAGAAGTTTCACGAATATCTCATAAACTTATGGATTCAAGTCAGTTCACATATAAAATATACAGTTGAATGATCTCACCAAAGACTACATGTTTAAGAAAGATTCAAACTTCTAACCTCGAATTCTTATAAACTTACTGATAAAATTTCCAGGAGGTGCTCGACCGAGTCGTGTTGGTTACGGCTATTAGCTGCGTTCGTTTTCATGCTATCGTCTTCTTTCATTCGATTAAGAACTCCAAACACAACTACCTCAGAAACAACCTCGAGAAATCTTCTTCTCTGTATTTAAACCCTCTCCCTTCTCGAGCATTCCCCTTCTCTATGTAGTTCAAAGCTCGAAACTGTGGCCTGAGCAAGAGGAGGAGCGGCGGCGGCGGCCAAGGAAACCACTGGCAGAATCCTCCTCCCTCTCCCTCTCTGATTCTCCGAGCAATTCCATGGGAGCTGTGGAGAAGCTCCGCCACCACCAACACCACCATATCGTTAGTTTCAACTTCCACTTCCACTTCCACGTCCACGGGAATCAGAGGAAGGAGGTGAGGGATGTGCCGAAGGGGTGCATGGGGGTTATGGTGGGGCAGGGAGAGGAGCGGCAGAGGTTCGTGATCCCAGTGATGTACGTCAACCACCCACTGTTTGGGAGCCTTCTCAGGGAGGCGGAGGAGGAGTTCGGCTTCGACCACAAGGGTCCCATCAGCATCCCCTGCCACGTCGAGCAGTTCCGGAGCGTCCAGGACCTCATCCACCATGACCGTCTCAGCCGCCACCACAACCACAGCCACCACCGCCTCCCCCTCTCCTGCCGACACCAACTTCCCTGCTTCAGGGTCTGACTGTGGTTGGAAGGACTTCCAAGGTGATCCCCCTCCGTGGTGGTTGGCACTTGGCAGTGGTCTTTTGATTGGAAGCCCAAAAAATCTGTATTTACTTGTTTTTCTCCTTTTTTTTCAAATAGTTAAATAAATAAGGAAGATGATCCATCGGACTGGATTGTTCAGGTGGGAACTGGTATTGGATGCACGGCGAAAATCTTACTCTGTCGAAGTTGTGAACATGTTCTACTGCCGGGCTTAATTTCATCCTATAGTTTTTGACAGCGAATAACAGTAAAGGATAAATGTCGGGTCGAACAGAGCGCGGCTGCAGATCTAACTCCTTTGACAAGAACATACGCAAAGAAGAGATCGAACCCAACGGCATGGTCATGTCCAATCACGAGGACATTTGAATCTTCGGTCAAAATTTTGATATGTTTTTCAATGATTAAGGAAATGGGTAGTGAGACAGCGCACAAGGCAATGGACAGGATTGCTAGATTGATTTGTCTTACTCGTACATGTTTAGCTTGCCTGCGATTTGGTCCGAAGGCACTACCGATCGCACACATTCAGATTGAAATGACATCGAGCACTCAGCCGATGCTAGAAATCGATCCAAGAATCCAAGCTTTGGGTGGGGCAGGTATGACGAAATGCGACAGCATGAAACATACTTGTGTGGTGCAGGAATTCACACAGTCCTGAGGGGGGAGAAAAGGGGGGATTCCAAATTCTGAACGCAAAAGTAGTAAACAGAATCATATTCTTCCAATTCAATTGGCTTTTTCCAAAACATATCCCCGCAGCAACAGGGGAGAACATTTGGACACTTTATTTCAAAGAATTTTTTGGGAAAAATTAAGAATAAAAAAATATATTTACAATTACAATAGCCAATAAGAGCTCATTAAATTTTTAGACACTCAAAGCAACTAGCTAATATTTAGTATCGAGTCATTTTAAATTCCAGAATTACCCCCTCTTGATGCTTAATTTTACAGTCCTCTCTACCCTATCAAGAAATTACATACCAAAAAATATATACATGTTTATGGATCCCAGTTCACGCAGCAAAATGCTACTGAGAACTATCGAGATCTCAAATTTGAATTTCCTACCATAATCCCATGCAAGAATTTCGTGTACCCGAGGAGGCTAAGCTTTCTACTGGAGGGCCCGACATAATTATTGAGTAGTGCGTGAGCTCTCTGGTCCAGATTCATCACCTGAATGAAAACTTCAGAATGACCCACAAATGAAGTTTCCAGGACAATGATTGGCGTTTTCTCATATCTGCCTGTGCCAGTTCGTCAAGTGAAATGACCCGGTTTCCTTCAAGCTCAAAATGCTCGAAAGCTTTATTTGCGGCGGCACAGAACCCTTCAAAGTCCATCTTTCTCTATGGCAACAGTTCCATCTTTAAATCAGTGTATTGTTACCTGGAGCTTTTTTTTTACATAAGATTTTAATCATATTTGTCCTGAATGAGAGAGAAGAGTGAGGTCGCACCAGTTGTAGAATTTCCAGGGGCCCTCGACTTCTTCATGGCATCAGCAGCCTGCAATATTCCATAGACACGGCTCAAATAGGAATGGCGTTAACCTTCTGGTTCTGAAGCGAACCCAGTTAGAAGCCAGGTTGCTGTATAGAGTTGCAACAGTTGAGGTGAAAGCTACTGACTGGATCTAAAATTATCTAGTGACATGCAACCATCTGCTGGTTCCAAGAGATTAAGCTGATCACGAGCTCATCTTCTGTCAGTACTTTTGAGAGAGCCTGGATCATATGAACAAGTGAATCGTGCAGGAAATGTCACCAGTGAGATTAGCCAAAACCAAATTGAAACTGCTGATAGTCAAAGCAGCTAGTAAAGAAGCAAGATTCAACATCCGATGCTGCGTATTGCCTCATAACTATTTATGAAGTAATTCATGTACATACTTTTGGAAGTTGTTTCGGGTTGGGAAAGTTGTGCTTCTCTTGTCCCAAATCTAGAAGATGGCAGAGGTGGTTACCTTTAATGCAGCTCGTTTTAAATGTGAGGCGCAGACGTAGCGTTTAACCTGCTTAAATGCCAGAATATCCAATTGCACAGGGTGGCAGCTGACATCCGTCAGCCATGGATGAGCTGCAAATTCTGTTTTGAGAGGAGATGCCAAAAGTTACGATCAAAATATGATCCTGTCCTAAACATGACAACCAGTGACACATGTTGGAAACAGTCACGTCCAGAATGGCAAACCTCTGGCTTCAAATCACGGTGGATGACACCTTGAAGATGAAAATAAGCAGCAGCATTAAGAATTTGCACCACGATTGTCTTAGCTTCTTCCTCTCTGTATCTTCCACCTCTGAAGCAATCATTGAACATCACAAACGACATTACAAGATCATCAAGTACTTTGGAGGACAAATGGCAAAATTTCAGACAAAAATCCAGAAATAATACTACGTTAATCTCAAGTCTTCCCAAATGATATTACAATTTTCAGAACTACTTTCCATTTATGATCAAATCATTCTGAAAACTACTTCACCCAACTAATACTACGTTAATCTCAAGTCTTCTTTGCGAGTACCGCAAAGCCAACTCATTACATCAGATATCTGCATCAGCAGACAATACTATAACAGAACAGAAGGGTGATGAACACTCCGCAGTTAGTAGCCATTTTCATGCAGAACTGAAACAGAAGTTATGGAATCAGGCACGTCAGTATGATTTACATAAATTTTACACTAAAGTCAGTGCGAATTTAGGTGCAGAGCATGCCGCACATCTTAGCCTTTGAGATGATCTTCACTGCCACAGTTTGAACCTGTAGCTCTCCTTTCGTTCCCAGGACGAGGGCAGGCTCGGCAGGTATGGCCGATATGCCCTCGTCCTATTTCCGTCCCAGCTCAAATTTGACACAGAAGTTCTTGGGGATACCCGAAGGTCTTGTCGAGCATTGGCTGCTCATTGTCCTCAGTCCGGCGCTTCCTTAATAGGACTTACTTTTGGCCGAATAGGACAGCGCCGCCCCGTGATCGCCGACATTATCGGCCTTGCCAGAGGCGGAGGAGGCAGTGCCCACCGGAACATCCTCCTCATAGTCCTCGCTGGCGGAGGGTACGGAGACACGCCGGATGGGAGGGGGCTAGGATACAGGCTGCCAGCAAGCGAGTTTACCTCGGGGGCCACAGGAGCCAGTGGCGAAGGCAACGGAGCTGGCCCAGGCGGCGGCTTCCATTGGTCATCGGTAGTGACGACTGTGCTGTGCTTGGTACAGAAATGAGCAAGCAATCCGACGGTTGAAAAGTTTCAGCTCGGAACGGTCGGTCGGGGACTCACACTGACAGCGAGCAAATCGTGCCGGCCCGATAATTCCGGCCGTGCTGGCACGGCCCAATAACATTATGGCCTATTAAGATCTGGCACGGGCATGGCACTAAAAGTTTTCGGGCTGCCCGGCCCGGCATGGAGGCCCGATAATCAACTTGTTATCGTCATTATTGGACCTCGAGTCTTGGTCTGATCACAAGAAAAAACTTCAGTATCCTCCCTATTTAAAATTCAAATTCCCTTCAAACTAACTTGCACATATGAATTCACCTTACCTTATATAGTTTATGATACCATACAACTACTGTGACGTAATAGACCCGTTAATGACTCTCACGTGAAAGAGAGAGGGTATTGGAGAAAATGTTGTGAAGGGGAAATGCAAAAATCATAACGGTAATAGATAAAAGTGATTATCAATTTTATGATTTTAGTCTAGCTTTACTTGTTATTGTAAATTAAAGACATGAATAAGGAAATTAAAATGGGACCAAGAGTAAAGCCTCCCTAAACAATGAATTATGGATGAGACAAGAAGAAGCCCAGAAAAACGAAGTGTGAGGACAAGACTGTACAAGGAAGAGTGGAGAGCATGTAAATTCAAAATTGAACCCAGTAGAAAAGTTGAGGACCAAAAGGACTCTTTTGCAAAATGGAGGGACGTCGATACAATTATCCGGGGAGGGACTGGACCGGGGGGAATCCTGGAAGGCTTGCGCTGAGCGTGCATGGTGAAACGGCTCAGCGTTTCGAAACCTCTACAATCCGGATCCGCAAGAAACGCTGCAGCACATTGAAAATCCAAATACCATGCCCTAGAAAGTGGAAACCCAAATTCCCTCCAAAAAAAACGAAACTTTACCACCATTTCCCCGGAATCCTCCGTAAGACAGGATATGGAGATTGAGGAGGTGGAAGCTGTTCTGGAGAAGATTTGGGACCTGCACGATAAGCTCAGCGACGCCATTCACTCGATCTCCCGCACCCACTTCCTGAACACCACCAAAACCAGCGAGAAATCCGGGGATAAGAAGACGAAGCAATACCGCCATCAGCAGGGCGGCGATGAAGAGAACCGGACATCGGGGTACGTGTTCGTGAAGGATTTTGGCGTCTACGATGAGGCGATTCAGGAGGCCAAGAGCCTCAATTCGATCCGTACGGCTCTCGAGAACCTCGAGGACCAGCTTGAGTTCTTTCACGTAAGAGTCCTAAACGCTGATTTTGATTTTCCAAAATCCTTCATGTGCAAACAGGCGACTGACTGCTACGAGTTTTTTTTTTTTTCCCGAGGTGATTTAGATTCCTTTTTTTTTTATCAGAAGGTGATTTAGATTCCTGGTGTCTCTGTTTCTGCGTTTAGTAGTTGCTTTATGGGTAATGCTGAGGATACGCCATTCACAATTTGGTTTCTACTGTATTAGGAATGGGAAGTGACGATGGAGTCACTGTTCTGCTCTATGACGAAACTTTTTAGCTAATGGTTCTTTTCAATTGTGTATCGTAAAATTTGAATCTTTTTGTCCAGTATGTGATGCATGTAAGTTTAGTGGCGAAAGTGTTTTTTATTGTTTCCGGGTGTTCTTTCATTTCTTTAACGTCTGAATGCGTTGCATACTCAGAACATTACCTTTGAAGATACAACGTTTATGAGATTGAAAATCAGATTGATTTTTTCCCTTCAAGATTGCATTGTCCCTTTACACATTGAATGACCTGAGAGAATGTTCTGTATTGGTGAAAAGATCAGCTTCTTACTTGAGTTGGTGGACGAGTTGTTTGTTTTGTTAGGGAGAATTTGAGCAGCTTTAATTCGTATTATACAAGACCGATACGCATGAATGAAGCTAAAGGTTTAAGATCCAAATTGCTTGCGAGTAGTCTGAAAAATCTTGAATAAGAAGCAAGTCTCTATTTTTCCAAGCAATAAACATCAATTAGAACAGTTTATAACTTCTGGTGAAGATCCCAAAGAGAGAGAATGAATGTTGCAAAAAAAAAAAAACTGTGACATTGTTCTTCCAAGTTCTATTTGCATATGTGTAATCTTTCCAGGCAATTAATGCTTTGCCCTTTGTCCAAGCATCCAATTGGCTTAGACCCTGGTAGCGCTTTTCGTAATGATAACTACGTGGTTTCACTTGACAACACACTTTGCTGATAGTGTTCTCTGACATCAAGTATATGTGAGCAAATCATTGAAAACTTCGTGGGAATGCCTCTGACTCTTGAGACATTCAGCATGCTTTTAATTGATTTCATCTACTTGTTTCTTGCAGGCTGTACAGAACCAGCAAAGGGCTGAGAGAGATGCCTCAATTGCACGACTAGAGCAGAGCAGGATTGTTCTTGCAATGAGGCTAGCAGAGCACCAGGGAAAGAAATACCAAGTCATCGAAGAAGCTTTAGCTTTTGTGGGAGATGTTCGAGATGCAAGTCGCTTCATTTTCCCCGAAAATCTCTATGGCCATGCAAACAGTGCTGGTGAGAATTTGGCCAGTCAAAAGGGAAATATTTTGACGAAAGTTCTCTTTTCTTCTTTTAACTTCGGAAAGAGCTCCCTCGGACTCCATCATGTTGGCGGAATACTGGGAAATGCTGCTTTTGTTGCAGTGACTATGATAGCATTGTTCAATTTCAATCAGGTAACACAGAAGGGGCATGTTCAGAAGCATCGAGGCAACATTTACAGCAGTAATGGTACTAAAAAACGCTCTAAGCTGCCAGAGGGAATGTTATCCATGGGTAGTTCGGGCAAGTTGGATGTGCTGTTGTCCCGTGGTTGAGTTGAAATCTGGAGATGTTTCTTTCGTGAAATTGGACTGCTCGTTTTTTCCCCTCTTACCACGAGCCTTCATGGAGCCATTGCAAAGAAAAGAGAGTTGCAGGAGCTAGAGTTACTTTTGTTTTATCCTTTCATGTAAGGAAATTCAAATGTACAACCCCGCCATTTGGATGAGAGGTTCTGTTCTGCACGAGGATGTTTGAAATTCTGAATTTAAATTCATGTCCCAAAGATCTCGATCACATTCCCGGTTCTTCCATCTCCCTGATTGATCAAGTTGATAGGCTCTTTTGTCAGCTGATGGGGTGGGTCGTCATACAAAGTTGCTTTTCAATGGTTATCACATCCTCATTTCTTACACGAAACATTTGTATTCCCTTTTAGTGATAGATCAAGGGCAGGTTCTTGATCTCTGAATATGTTTCTCATCAAACAACAGACACATCTCTCAGTGCAGCGCTCAAGACTGTCTCAGCCAGCCCCCCGCGCACGCTCCGAGTTGAGTCAGTCAAACCGCAAATTGGGCCACGTCAGACTCCGGGACAGTGCGACGTGGCAGTGGAAAGGAGTCACACAGCGATTTCGATTCCCATCGAGCATTTATTACTTTCTCGCAAGAGAATTTCACAGCTTTATTTATTCTGACGACAACTTTCCACTCCAAAAATCGCCATTATATTGTGACGGCGATTATCCAACAGGTAAATAATTACACCTCCTACAGACATCTAAACAAGTTTGGCACGGCGAAATTAATAAATTACATTTGACTTGTGGGGCAGAGGTCCAACGTGGTAACTAAGCTAGCTGGGTGGGCCCCACCGTAGTCGCCGGCAATCCGGACCACACTCCTCATAGGACCGCCAGCAGGTCCGACTTAAACAAATCGCCGATGTCTTGAAAGTAATTGTCGACCTGACACGTGTCCACATAAATGGGTGGAAACTCGTCAGGCGGTGCGTGGAGGAAAAAGTCGCCGAAGCAATCCTCGCTCTGCAAACTGATGGGCGGTGCGCCGGAATCGTCGAAGAACGTGCAGTCCGGCGGTTGGAAGTTAAAGAAATCGTCGATGAACGGTGGCGAGTCGAGCTGCAGGAATTCGGCAGATTCTAACAGACTCGTCTCCCCATGACAGTACTCCTGAACCTCCTCGGCTGGTTTGGACTGAACTGGCTCGTGGACAGGCTCCCCGGACTGCTTGGAGTTGTCGCCGGAGGACTGGGTTCTGAAATGGAGGACTGATGTCGGGGAGGAGAGGTTTGGAGCTTCCTCGCCGGAGTCGTACTCCGACATCGAACCATCGCTGGCGGTAGCCGCTTTTCCTTTGGACGCCGGGGTAACGAAGTTGGTCAGCGCGTCGGGCCCGCGGAGCTTGATAGCGGCATTATCGTACACCATAGCAGCCTCCTCGGCGGTGTCGTAGGTTCCCAGCCAGAGGCGGACCCGCCTGGCCGGATCCCGGATCTCCGCGGCCCACTTACCCCACGGACGCTGCCGTACGCCGCGGAACTTCTTCCCGTTACCGGCGTCGGAAGGAAAAGGAACCTTCCGCCGCGGCCGCCTCATGCAGCTCCCCTTGCGGCTTCCGGGGGCGGCCAGCTTCTTGCAGCCGGTCTCGATGTTGATCTCCGATATGTAGCGCTTCACCCTCCTACGGTAGACGAAGAAGCCGCCCTCCTCGTCGCTGGAGGAGTCAGTGGCGTCGTGGTCGGCGACGGATATCCGTACTGTTCTGGGCAAGGGAGCAGTCGTTTCCATGGATTCTGCGAGTTTCTTGGAAAGGGTTCTGTGTTCACTGTACTTGACGGGGCATGAGATGCTCTGGTCCATATTTTTTTTTTCCTTCTCTTCCTTCTTACTGATCTCTTGAAATTTTGATTCTTTGCTCTCTTTACTATCCCGTCGAAAGGAGAAAACCAGAGGCTGATAGTAGGTGGCGGGAATAAAGAGGGCCAGACCGGAAAAGAAATAAAAAGGGAGAAAGAAGAAGAAGAAGAAGAAGAGCAGTGAGGAAGAAGGTTCAGAGACCTTGTAGATAACCACGGAGACAGGGACGGGCTTGGAAAAATCTGCACAAAAGGAGACCTGACCTCTCCTCAACTTTGTCGGAAGACAGCTCTGGAAAAGATTCCTCAGAGAAGACCGCCTCCCAGTCCCGCCGCTTCAACCTCCGGAAAAATCAAAATGTAGTTAATATTCAATGTTTTTGATGGCTGCGGCCGGAGATGGAAAGAGTGAGAGAGAGATGGTGATCAGCGTTAGAAAGGAAAAGGAAATTAAAAAATAAATAAAGCACCACAAAATTATTTTATCAAACTTGAAATCTTTTGATTGTCGGTCAAAATCTTATCTTGCCATATCAATGCTACTTCATCAATGACATAATTCTTTAGCAGAGTCCTTTTTAAAAAAAAAAAATTATTGGCAACAACGTATGAAAGAAGCCAATGACCCTTCGCTTTCATGTTCCAGCCGGATTATCGTGCTGAGATTGAACATGTGTCGTGAATTTTCTTCATATGTAAAAATAGAGGGCAAGATTTCATTCGAGTAAGGGATGCTGAATCATCATCTCTCGATTGACTCTGACTGTAGAGTAGAGTTGATGTCTTGTTACTGAGAGAGCCTGGAAGTATGATTTTTGTTTGTTTCCCGCTTTCACTGTATCTGGGGTGGGAAGCTTCGTCAAAGCAGAGTCTCCCTCTCCAGTCTTCTCTTTTCCCCCCATCGAGACGACGTTGAATATTACTCAGATATTGAAATGATAGGACCCCCCGAGCCTTCTCTTCCCCCGACGAGACGACATGGAAGCTGCTGTGGAACCCTTGGGAGTCTTGGCTTTTCGTGGATTTGTTTTTCTTGGACGAGATTCGTCGTCGTACTCTGCCGATGAAAGCACGAGAAGTGGCTCCTGGGAAGGGGAAACACGGCTCGCCGGAGCCGAAGACTCTGGCGACGACCCCGTGAGGACTGTGCGAGATGCCATCCCGGCTTATCCCATTCGGACGCGTGACGAGTGCCAAGTGGAAAATATTTTGAATATTCACCTTATAAATCACAAATCATCTTAACTATTAACAACCATAATATTTTAATACTCACTCAGTTTCTATTTTTTTACTAAAAGATAATTAAATATTTATTTGCTCATTTAATATAATCTAATTAATAATATTAAATAATATTATTTATTGAAATGATGCCTTGTCCAGTGGGGCCCAGCACGACCCCCCTGCCGTCAGCGAGTCAGCGAGCGTGACCGCCAGTTTACATGTATTAAGTGCATAATAATAAAATTTCCTTAAATCTTTTACGCATATAAATATTTTATGACTTTTTGTATTAAAATTAAATAAAAATTTATATAACAAAATTATTAAATATTACGCATCAAATATTTAGGCGAGGCCCCAGATTCACTGCCTCTCCGCTTGTTAAAATCTACTTTTCCTGGGACAAATTACTGGTTTTATTATTCTTTCATTGTTTGACCGTCACCGTCAAGTCAACCATTTTTTCCAGTGAACTCCAGCTGACTTCCTAATCTGCCCCCGCGTTAACTCTCCCCTGGAGGATACGACATCTCGGTAACCTCGGCACTGCGAACTGCTCATATCTGAATTTTCACTGGCCATGTATTTTATTAAAAAAAAGTTGCTATTTTTACACACTATGGCAAAGAGCTATTTCATAATATAGTGTTCCGACCGATATATTCGTGTTTAGTATGAGATGTTTAGTGTGCATAAATGATTTTTAATACTTTATTTTTCTTCGAAAGTTCTAGTTTTTATCTTTGTTGATGGAAATGAACAAATTTGCCTGTTTATATCATATTAAGTGTATATTAATCATCTACTTTAAAAGTTTGTTTCAAAGTCGATGGAACGCCATGCGAGTTTGGGATCAGCAAATCAATGGGGCTCCCAAGCTCTGGGCTGTGCTTGCTAACTTAGGTGGGCTCCTCCTTCATCAGAACTTCAAATGATTATGGATCCAAGCATTATCATCCCATGCTTCTCTTACGGTATGTTTGGTGAATGAAATAAAGAGGAAATATAATGGAACGGGACAAGGAATAGAATGAAATAAGGAATAAAACCGTTATTTGATTATTAACTTAGAGTTAGCCTAATGGTTCTCTCACTAGATCCCAAAATAGGTGATTTCAGGATCAAAGGGAATAAAACGATATGAAATATATATGAATTTTTATAGCACAAGAAAAAATGAAACTTTTACAACTAGTATTAATTTGTAAGGATTTCTAAAATTAGCGCCACTACTTATATATCTTTAATGAATTTTTTCATAATACCCTAATTGCCCCTCGCATGCCTCTCCCTAAACCTAATGTCATCCCTCCCTCCCTGTGCATCTGTCTTTTCTCTCCCGCTCCCCTCGTCGGTGCTTCTCATCATCGTCGCTCTCCGCCGCCGACGCTGTCCCTCCGTCTCCTGCCGGTCGTCCCTCCGTCTCATGCCGGTCGGTGCCTCCTCGTGGTCGTTACTGGCCGCCATCGCTACCATCCCTCTGTGTCCTACGGGCCTTACCTCTGTATCCTGCCAGTCAGTGCTCCTCGCCGTCGTCATTGGCCGCCACCACTGCCGCTGCCGTCCCTCCGTGTCCTTCCGGCCATCCCTCTGTCTCCTGCCGGTCGCTGCTCCTCGTTGTCATCGCTGTCCGTCGCCACCACCGTCCCTCCGTCTCCTGCCGATCGTTGTCCTTCCTTCCCTCCCTGCTGCTATCTTTTGCAGCGTTGCCTTCCTTGTAGAACTTTTCTGCCATGGAGGGAGCGAGCAGTGATGCTTTGGAAAAGCTGAAAGGTTGGAGAGGAGAGAGAAGTTCGAAAGAGGAGGTGGGAAATGTGAAGTTTTTTGAATGAAATTGGAGGGAGAATGGCTCTAGCAAGAGCAAAGATGACTTTTTACATAATTTGGCACTATTTTATAAATTAGTTAGAAATTAGCACTGTTTATATAACATATGATGGGAGAAGAGCTAAACTTGTCCATTAACACTGTGAAATATGGTCTTTAAAGATGAAAATGATAAAATTGCCTTCATGTATATATATTATTGATATATTATTATATTTTTAGATAAGATAAAATTTTAAAAAACAAAAAAGGAAAGTGAACAGTGCTGTTCACTGTTCATCTTCTTCAAGAAGCCATTGCAGATGGCGATGAAGAAACAACTGCACTTGGATCAAACGGGACAAAATTGCACGATGGCGTAAACCGGTGAATGATCGTTGTACCATACAAGCCAGACGGTTCGGTTTGTGCTCGCCAGAGGTCATGGGTCATGTAGGGCGAGAGACTGAACGGAGAGGCCACACGACCGTTGTGGATCACTAGCCAGACGGTCATGTGGGTCATGGGTTGTGGGTTAGGCATCGTGTAGGTTGCCGAAGGTCGTGCTTGTGGGCTCGAACCCATCTCACAGAAGGCTAGAGGTCCCGGCTTGGGGCTCGGGGGTGGGTTTGTGACTTCTAGTTTGCTGGCCGGGGCTGGGGGATAGAGGAGGACGGTTTGCCGGAGGGAGAGTTGCCCACGACGGGATGGAGGGAGGGGCAGAGCTGCAAATTGAATGAATAATTAGGGCTAATATTATCATTTCATTCCTATTCCCGGTAAGAAACACCTATTTCTTATCATGGAGAGGGGAAGACCTATTCCGAAAACTTATTCCAAATAGGAATATATATTCCTATTATCTTGTTTGGGTCAAGGGAATAGGATTAGAAATCCTATTCCCATCCTATTTCATCCAACCGAACATGCCATTAGTCTCGAGCTCAAGTTGAGCTCATTGTTTGCAACCAGAACTACTCGGGACTCTGGAAGAGTATATGGATCAATTTATGATCTAAGGAATGCTTGGACATACAAGACAGGAGCAACCAAGGGAAGGCAAATGCTAGAACAGATGGAAGAATGCCATGTAATTAAAGCAGTTCTCACGTTTCTCAGTTTTCTGACGGAGGCAGATTTTATTTCAATAACAACTTCAGTAGATGTTACATTTCCAGTAGAAACGAAAAATGAAGGGACCCACACCAAAATATCATTTCCCTACCTCAGCCCATGGCATACTTCTGTGTCCAGTTTCTTGCATTTGTCTCGTACTTGTTCCTGTCCGTCTTGTACATATGGGCAATCTCTGGCACCAACGGGTCATCAGGATTTGGGTCGGTCAGTAGAGAACAAATTGAGAGCAACACCTGGTTCAGATGACACCCATCTTCAGCTCAACAGTGTATTGTTGCACAACGTAAACGCACAAAGTCTCGTTATAATAAACCGTAGGAGTAAGTCATCAGTTATTCAAGAGAGATACTAACCTTGGAAATAGTCAGGGCAGGGCTCCACTGCTCCTTCAAGATATCGAGACAGATGCTCCCGTTGCTATTAATATTCGGGTGAAAAACCTTGGTGCGGAAAGCAACCTACAAGAACCGTTCACATATGAGGTGGCAGGATCTTGTGAATGTCAACTAAAAGAAGTATCCACATATGCAAATATAATTCCAGGCAGGTAAACATTCATTCACACAATCTGCACGTCCCTGCAACAGATGTTACGAAGCCACCTCTATTAGACCTTAGGATTATTGACTCTAAGCATTCATTCATAAATCATGTTCAGTGACAACCTGCACTGCACGCCAAACATCTATAACAATCTGTTGCTATTAGTTAACCAAACATTCATCTTTACTGGATGAAGCAATCTGTTGTCACTGATGATTTCAGCAGGCATTTCAAGTTGTTATTGTGCATGTTCAGCTACAAGACATAATATAGGTAACACCGTGACGCTCAATACCTTGGAGGCTTGAAGGATAATCTGGAGGGAAATGGATGGATACGAGGAACACTCCCCCAGCATATGGGCTGTCTTGAGGACCCATGATTGTTGCTTGCCAGTGGAACATGTCTTCTGCAACTGGACCTGCAACGTTTTCCAAACAAACAGAGGTTCCTCAATAAATAGATAATGAGGAGAATCATGAAAGTATGGAAGCTCGGTTGAATGCCTAATCCACAACTAGGAGCCCTACAGATTCTTGCTCAAAACAAAAACCGCAGACAAAAGTAAGCTTCCTGCAATATTAAAGTCCTGCTAGATCCAACTCAATTTTGACTTTTGATGTACATATTCTTTTTTTGGCAATTGGAGTTCATTAATCATAAGTGAATTATACACAAAATGTACAAGACTTGAACTCAAAATGCACAATTGACAGCTTGCCTCATCCAATTGCTTAGCATTTGCCAACTAGGAGATCTCTCAAAACTAACATTGAGGCTAGGAATGGCAGAAACGCGCTGTCTCAATACACCCATGATCATCCCCAAAATCGGCTCTGGAGTGGAGCGCAGATTTTGATGTTCATATTCACTCCTGCTGGGTCCTAGAGGGTGATGCCTAGATAATACACTCTTTAAAAACATGGCAACTGAGCTTGTAGTCTGACGAGAGAAAGAGATGCAAGTAGCTGTTGATAATATACTGGTGAGATGCAAACTTGATGCATGTAACAAGATTAAAAATAACACTTTGAGCAGGTGACCTACAACCCTATGCAGGAGCCTCAAAAAGTAGGTGGATCTTAACAATGGAAGGATCCAATTTAACCACTTCGTCATGAAATGCGCAAGTATTTAGTTATACTCCTGTCAACGATCTAGACAAAGGAGAGTCCAACATGCTAAAACACTGTTAATAAAAGGAAATTCCCCAATACGATCGTTGACACGAGATGCCGTGGTTCCTGAGGATATCGGCATACAACATGCAGCAAAATTCGGTACTTCATGGAAATTTCACGATTAACGGATAGGCACTCCCCTCACAATTTTCGCCAGCTACAACTTTACGATTCTAATGCCATATCAACACAAACAAAGAGATGTCCTCCGGAAGAGATGATTCCAAGCAAAATTATGCAAAGAAGCAACAAGCCAACATAGAGAATTGAAATTGAGGAGAACCATCTTACCAGCGCTGCAAGAGGTGGGAGGATCCTTCTGCAGGTCCTTGAGCTCCTTCAGAATCCTCTTCGACGCCATCCCCGAGATCCTAAATCTTCCACAGAACGAGCAAAATTCCGTCAGAGGAATCTGAAGAGAACATATGCAAATCAAACATGCAACACTGCCGGCACAGAGCCAATCGTATATACCTGAACTGAAGAAGCAGATGAGGAGGAGGAGGAGGAGGAGGAGAAAGATGGGCGCTGCGCAGAGAGAGAGAGAGAGAGAGGGCTAGCTACTTTGCTTGTGAGGGTCAGCGAGGAGAGGAGGAAGACGATGGCCGAGGATGAGATTTATACGACAACGACCCTGAGACCGCCTTCGGACTTGGAATTATTGGGAGCGGGGAAATGTGGGACCCACACGTATTCCGAACGCCTTTTTTTTTTTAAAGTATCTTCGCCGAAAGAGGTCGCCGAAATTACGTTGCTCTTTTCTCTACCTGTTGCCAGCTCCGGGTGCATACACCTTCGAGCGTCTTCACGGGTGCATGCTCCTGCCACAGGGTGCATGCTCCCGGTGCATGCCACGATTGATTGTTCGGAATGGAGGGTATGGGGCGTCCGTGGTTGACTCGCGCTGGGGCGGACGCCGACGGGGTCTGTGTGCGTGAATTCTACGCAGTCCGAATGGGGGTCCCCCCGATGATGTGATAAGTTGTCTTTCTAAGAAGGTATCGATTCAATGGTCCAACCCGATGGCCACTTCATGTTATCGTGAACAAGTGGATCAAGAATTATTTATCGACCGTGAATATGTAATAATCAATTAAAGTTGATTTGAATAAAAAATAGTCCATATCCAATTTCAATTAATTTTAATCTTTTTTTTTTACATGTTTATAGCGAATTAGTAATACAGACTGTGAAAATTTTGTGTTCTTCGAATTTTTGGCCCAGCCCATTAACCTGATATGGGTACGATCCCTGTCGAGCCGGCCTGCAAAATGGTCCAAAACTATCGTGCGGCACCAGGCTCCTGTGCATGGCCCAGCACGGCCCAAACGACATATAGAACAACCATCGCCATACTAGTATCGCGGAATTAAGGGTGCATCAAGGCACAAAATTAATGGCATTAATCGGTTGGCCTTATTAAGGGCTCTCGATGCCTGGTCCATCCTTTTCAATGGCCCGGCCAGTGCATTCGAGGCCGGTTCAGGCCTTTAATTTCAAGTTCTCTGCCATTAAGTCACCAGCCCTCCGCCTTACTATAAATAAAATTTTCGTCCATAGCTTCCCAGGAAAGGAAAAAGTTATTTCTATTTATATTATTCATACTTTAATTGTGGTCATCGACTTTTTTTATCATATTCGTCTTACACATCATGGACGTGGGGATCGTGTCGGACACAACTCCGTATCCGTGACAGCTTAGGAAGATGTTCGTGGGCTTCAAGTAGTTCCCATGGAAGAGTTTTCCTCTTTGCTTGTGGATGAAAGCTATGCCTCTGGCTGCTCCGACCACCAATTTAAGCAGCTTCTCCCATGGCACCGGAGCCAGTGCCTGGCCTTCTTTGCCGTGTAGAAGAAGAGATGACATGCTTCCTCGGTCGTAGTAATCGTAGACAAGAAGCTGCTCGTCCTTCTCTTGAGTATTACGCTCTCAGGCAAGCTAAGTTCTCGTGCCTAATACTTGAGACAGTCTCCAACAGTTTCTCAAACCCTTTAGGAGTAAAAATTTCCTGTGTCAACCTTTTGACAGCTACCATGGGCCTTTCTTCCGACTTTGCCTTGTTCGATGTTCCAAAGCAGCCACTGCCGAGCACCTCTGCCGATGCCTGTAACATATCATCAAGCTCGAATTTGTAGCTGCAGTCTTCAGGGAACACGAGCTCATACGGGCTTCGCTCTTTGAGGACTGCGCAGGAGGCTCAGGCATGTTCTCAACTCTGTCTGTGTAGGAGGAAAGTTGTCAGAGAAAATGGAATTCATTACCATGAAACTGGACTCGGGAATACAAGCTTCATCCTTTGCAGCTTGCCTGGATGATTAGGAAATTAGTGTATAAAAAAGAAAGAAAGATTCCAGAAAATCCAACTCGGAAATCTGCTGTGTGATCAGAAACATTGGACTATGGACTGATACAAAAGTTGGCCGAGGTTCTGGTACAGTCTGTTCAACCCTCAAGTTTGATGAAATCAGTGCCATTTTTCTCTATTTCTCTATGATTAAAACCAGAAAGAAAATTTTAGATCTGGACAAAGGTTTCCTGCGACAGCAGTGAGGAAATAACATGTCTACCTGAGTTGCGAACGGCTTCCATGTCCCCAGGATTTCCTTTCAGGGGAAAATTTCAGTCCCTGTTAATATTAGCTGAAACAGGAACAAAAGAAACAACCTGGAATCAGATCGCGTAAATCTTTCCGATCAGAGAGATTCAGATGAGACAGTCAACTAGTAGAAAGACATTAACATCCCAGAACCCAGAAAGGCCATAACACAGGAACACAGAAAGAAACTGTGAAATTTCCACCTGGCCCGAGGTTGGCCCATGTCTATTTCAAAAGCTCAAGCTGATAGAATGGTAGTACTCACTCTTTTATAAACTTTTTTTTGTCATTTATCCGATGTGGGATTCATTCTCAACAGAAACAACACGTGGGTATACGAGATCTTCAAACGAGGCTATGACACCATTTGAATTACTTAGCAATTTTATGAAGGAATTACATCGCATACCATATTGACGTCCTAGATGGGGAGGATCCTCCCTTGCTTGCTGGGTAAGGAACGAGAAGCTGCAGAAGAAGGAAGAAGAAGATACTGATAACGAAATGAGAACGGAGGAAATTGAAGATTAGATGTGATGGGGGCGCAATGACTCTACTTGGGCCCTCAGCAATCCACTCTGCTTTTGGTCAACGCACCGATGCTTCAAATGAAAGGGAGTTCATCATTGGAAATTGCAAGTCAACGAACTTTGCCGCCAAAGTAATAAAGTGTTTAGGGGACATTCCGGACAATTGATCCATTGAAGGGCATGTTTCTAGATGGGGAAAGGAGAAGGAAGAGGACTCTGATCTTCAGGCTACACCCTTAAGGTTGAAGATAGTGTTGCTTCCAATATTTATACTGATATTTCACGTTGTCAAAAGAAACTTCGAATGGCAAAAGCTCGGGGAACATGATCCGAAACCTGCGGAGCCAAACACATCTCCACCAGAAAACCGAAGCAAGCTTTGTTGGCTGTCATGGATGAATAGAAATAGCATGCTGTATTCTGCAGATGTATGTTACCATAAGCCGGTGACAAATCGAGCAGGAGAAGATGTGAATACTGCCTCTCAAATGACATGGAAGTGGAAGGAGCCACAGAAACAACACGAAAAGATACATTGAGAGATTCATCACCTTCATCAATCAACCTTGCTAGACAAGGAAACGGGTAAATGCTACAATTGACAAAGACAGACCCCATTCTTGTCCTAAGAATTTTTATTTTGATACAATGTCAAGAAAGTTTCAGCGAATCGGATGTTGTCAACAGTTCTCAGCTGACACGAAAGAGACTAAGAAAAATGAGAAAACTATATCCCAACTCAAGAATGTGAATATCATGCACAGCAATGTTACTGTGTAGTAGCAGATGGTAATCCTGCTCGAGCTTGAGCAGCTGCCGAAGACTCCACTTGAGGAGGCTGCACAGCAGCAGTTGATGCTACCTGAGCCTGAGCAGCTGCCGAAGACTCCAATTGAGGAGGCTGCATAGCAGCAGTTGATGCTATCTGAGCCTGCAATGCTGAAGAGGATCCTATATCGGCTGCCACCGGTGTAGCGGTCGAGCTCGAATTCTCTGATCTGTTCTCGGATGTTGGCTGCTCAGTGGGACCTGCCCGCTGGATATCCTCCACCATCCTAACAACATCTGACATCTTGAGCCTCCGCTCTGGCACTCTTGCGACGCACGCCATCCCGATCTGTAACATATCAACCATCTCCTCCTCGATGTTCGGGTATCTCATGAGCTCGACATCGAAGACCTCGGCGGTCCACTCCTCTCTTACCACAGAGTGGACCCACCTAACCAGGTGGACCACCTCGTCCCTGCCGGTGGTAAGCACCGGGGACTTTCCGGTGAGAAGCTCCAGCAGCAGAACCCCGAAGCTGTACACGTCAGAAGCCTGGGTCAGCTTCCGAGAATCTGTCACTTCCGGGGCCCTGTAGCCTGTGACACGCATCAGTGGTGGAGGAATCGGATTCATCACCGGGGCAAGGGCGACATCGGAGACACACCCGTAGCCTTTGGAGCTCAGGAATACATTGGAGGCCTTCAGGTTTCCATGGATGAGCTTCCCACTGTTCTGCTTGTGGATGTGTGCGAGGCCTCTTGCTGTCCCAATGGCAATATTGAGCCTGGTTTCCCAGTCCAGGGGGATTCTCCCCTCCCCTCCCCTCCCACCTGCACGAACACAGATCAAAAATCAGTATAATTTGCAGAAACAGTTGCTAAAGGTCCACAAGCTTCAAGCAACTTAGATGAAGATTTCGCATGGACGTGAAACCTGAATTCATGCTTGATACCATGTGGATGACCAGAGGATGGAAAGAAATCAATATCCTCAAGTTTTAAAAACAACACTCAAATAAGAGATATTTACTCACTGTGAAGAAGAGATGAGACGCTTCCTTGACTGTAGTAATCGTAGACAAGGAGCTTCTCGTCCTTGGAGCAGTAGTACGCCCTCAGTGGGATCACATTCTCGTGCCGAATCCTTCCGACCATCTCCATCTGCTGCTCGAATTCCTTCCTCCCCACGCCTACTTCCTTCAGCCTCTTCACAACGACCACAGTAGTTGCGTCCGCCAAAGCTGCCTTGTAGGCCGTCCCGTGAGTCCCTTTCCCCAGCACCTCTGCTGAGGCTGTGAGCAAATCCTCGAGGTCGAATGCGTAAGTGCAACCTTCGAAGAACACGAGCTGCTTCTCTTCCCTGTCCTGCTTCTCCAAGGCTGCTGCTCCTCCTTTCTTCTTGGAGGAAATCTCCCTTTGCTTCTTCTCCACAGCAGCCCCTGAGGTGGGGCCGTTGTCACTGCTTGTCCTGTTTGAGCAGCAGTAGATCATGAACATAGCAGACAATGTGAAACCCGCCACACAGGCCGCGATCACAATCCCTAGCAGCCCCGGTCCGGTGAGCTTCTTGTTTTCCTTCTTCGGCTGAGCTGTGGGGGGCTCCAGAGGGAGAGCAGGGGGGACAGCATTTGAACCATTGAATGACAGATTATTTCCAAGAAAGGCCGAGCTCGGGAACCTCTCGAGGGAAGGGGGAACATGGCCAGTGAGGTTGTTATAAGCCAAATTTAGCTGCTGCAGCTGTGGAAGGATCAGGTCCGGGATTTCACCCGAGAGAGAGTTATCCTCAAGATTGAAATATGTGAGATATGTTAGGTTCGACATCGAAGACGGGATGCTCCCATTGAAATGGTTGTAGGAAAGGTCAAGAACCGTCAGATTTTTCCATACAGACCAGTCCTCAGGCAACGGGCCAGAGAAATTGTTCCGCTGCAGATACAGGGCTGTTAAGTTTCCGAGATTCGAAAAATCAGGAGGAAACAAACCCGATAGATTGTTCATTCTCAGGTTCAGAAGCTGAATTGCCGTTAATCGACTGAGGGTATTTGGTGGGATCACGCCTCGGAGACCCGCTCCGGGTAACCGGAGAGCAATGACTCGAGATTTGTCCGCACTGCATTTGACACCGGTCCATGACTGACAAACGGAGGAGTCCTTGTTCCAGTTCAGCTGCCGAGAGTGAGAGATGTTTCCGAGGAAATCGAGCAGAGCTTGCTTATCCTCAACAGGTTTAGCCAGAATGGGTGGGAAGAGGATCGACCAGACTGAGAAAGTTGCCAGGAAAAATAGGAGCTTTCTCTCCATTTCTTGGAAACAAGGGCAGGTGTTCAAGAAGAGCTGATTCGACTTCAGCTGAAGAACGAGCTGTTCCTGCAAATGAAAACACGAATGCAGAATCAGGCTCCTGTTGGGTCATTTCTGCAGATTAAAATTCCAGAGAAAGCATAGGCGGAGGCGATTACATCATTCAATGCTCTCTGTTCCGTGACAAACAGTGCATGAAAACTGAGATTTGCATAGACAAGTGCAGTAAATAGATAATATTCTTATATGCACACGATTTATATACAAGCACGCCATGGATTTCCGTGGAAAAGGTCCACAAGACAGAATATTCTGCGAAAGAAAATTCCATATTTTCTGTCTTCTCTGGTTGCAGAGGAACAGAGGAAGATTACATCAGATGAACTTACTTCCTTAGCTTGAACAACTTCACCCCAGGGAAAGAATCTTCACCCTTCAACCTCCATCCCCGAACCTGAACAACGCCCCGTTGACAGGTAAGACAGTTGCAGAGGAAGGAGGAGGAGGAGAAGGGGGCAGGTGGAAAAAGAGAGACAACGTTGACAGAAGTTCTAGAATGAGATTGAAAATTTGTACTTACTTAAAACTGATCCGTGGGGGTCAGGCTCAGAGCAATGATGGAGGTGAGCTGTTGTTGCTTGGAAAAGCAGCAGGAGCACATGCTAAGTACCCAGAAAAACGCAAAGACAAAAGCAAAACTCCCAACCCGAATTCATACGATTTGATAAATGATAATCATGGACTGACGAGGAGCTTTCTTTTGGTTTAGTTTAATCCCATTACGTCTTCAGTTTCTTTTATTCTAATATATAATATGATGCTGGGGCGCAGGAACAGGGGATTCCATGTGCAGACAAGCGCAGGCAGCCGAAGGTCTTCGTGGATCAGTACGTGGAATATGACAACAGACAACTACTGTTCTCTTTGGTCTACTTTGGGGTGCGGTGTCCCATTTGATTCCGAAAGAATCTCGTGGCGCTGAACTTTCCAGCCGATCAAAACTGCCGGGGGTTTAGTTGATGTAAGGTATTCAGATACTATTTAGTAGATTGACTTGACTCGAAATTAACCAAAATTGTATGATGAAAAAACCATGAAGAATGCGAGTTTGAGGAGAACGAGAAGCCATGGTCGTCTGTGTGGCATGCTGTGCTTGTGGGAATGGGAAGTATAGCACATAATCCATGGCAGCCGTTCTTCATTTTAATACGAGTCTTTTAAGGGTATTATACTTGATGGGCGGCGAGGCCACGAGAAGAGACAAATAAAAAGCAGAGAGAGACCTACGTCAACTGAAGGAGAGAGTCTTTTGCTTATAATAACCATAACACGTGACAATATCGATATAATATTACTACTAATAAAATTTAATTATTTTAAAAAAAATTTCAAGTAAAATCTAAAAGAGAAAAAAAAAATACCGAGAAGGACTTGATTTGATTGGACTATGACACCGTATCAGTACTAACATGTAGTAAGCTGCACACAAAAATTTCTCTGATCGAGAGTTTTTAATTGTGGTTTCAACTGAAAAGTTGTTTTAATCTTCAATTATTGAATAAAAAGTAAGGAGGGGACCCTTATGGATTAGTCAGGGTAATTAATATTTCTTCTTCTCGAGTAAAATATCGGATTACACCCTCTTATCTGACCGATTGATCTCAATTCTACATTATTCAATGTCAAATAGTTTGTAAAAAAAATTGGTCAAAATTTTTACGTATTTTTTAAATTCAATTGTTATTTTCATAGGTCTATTGTGACAGACAAGTAGATAGATCGTGTATTATTATTATTATTATTTCAATATGTGAGTGCTCGTGCGACTGGCTGGCCATCGGGGGTTTCGTGTGCTAGGTGGACTCTTAGTGCGTCTCTAGAAGTTTAGACTAAACAACCATTCTATCAAAAAAAAAAAAAAAAGAGATTACAAAACAAGGACCGGACCAAATTCCTGGAGATTGTGTGAGGCAAACGTAACCCCCAGCAACATTATGAAATGTTCTTTTCTTTTTTTAGAAAAAACCTATATAATTCAACAACTGAAATACCTCAATCAGAGTTTAAATAAGTGAATCAGTCGATCATACATCAAGTCGACATACTTAATTTTTATCATTGATAACCCGAAAATGCTCTCTGATTTTTCTTTGTAATGGGACCACACGTGCAGTTGCCTTCACTTTCAGAGCATTAGTACCACAAACATGACCGAAAATCGATATAAACTCGGGCTCATAAAATTTACAGAGAAAGTGGCCTAAAATCAAAGGTCTGGGTAAAATTCAGCAAATAAATTTTTTAAACATATCTTACCGAAATTTTCCTAAAATTTTAATTTTCTCAAGGAAGCAAGAATTTTTTTTTTAACCTTTTCCCACCCCCCAAAAAACCAGAAACAGTGGGCCTCCGGAACGTTGACCTTTTTTTTTTTTTTGGTCGCCAGCCACGGTATCCAAGCAGGCCCCACCAGCGGTGAGATGGCATCTTTCAGCCAACCATACTTGACTAATCCGTTGGTCGCCCCGGGTCGCACGCCTGGCAATGGCGGGTGAGGCTCCCAAGAGGGGTGTCTGCGTACGTGAGGTCTCGAACCTGAGACCTCCTTAAGCGGCACCGAGCTGCTTACCACTCGGCCCAACCCCTCTTGGTGGAACGTTGACCTTTTAACCAAGACGGGCGCCGAAAGGATCAGTTAATCATCATTGTCTGATAGAAATTTAGTTTACCAAACACCAACAGCCACACGAATTAAAAGAAAGCCACGTGCTTACGTGGAGTTTTGACTTTCATATGAAGAGGAATAACTGAGGGTGAGGACATAGACATAGTTGCACAAACATTAATCTAAACCTAATCTAATAATCATTAAAATTTGAAATTTTTTGTGTCATATGTAACATGGAAAACTAAGAATATGATGATAACAAGGAATAGCTCCTCACATATATAATAGAAATAGATATATATACACAAAATATCTCACCAAATAAAACAAGAAATTCTTTATGAATTTCCAATAAATGGATGCATGGCCAGACTCAAACACCAAAACCAAATAAAATATGGTGAGCAGCTAACGCTATATCATACATTTAAGGTAGAAAAAAACAATAATTAATTGGCCAAGTGATGGAGAAATGGGACCAAATAAGGTATTCGACTAGTATTAGTTGGAGATATTAAAGTCATCAACCTGTCCTGTCGTCTCTGCCGTGCATGTAGGAACCCACAACCGTCCGACATAACACCTCTGCAAAACAGGTTTTGTTCATAGCTTTAGTGAATAAGAAACAGGTCTGTAACATCCAATCATAGCAAAGACATCCACTTCACTTTCAGCCCTGCTCTGAATGAAAGAATGATCAACCGTGTCTGCATCCTCTCCCGTGATCAAGCCATGGCTGGATGTCGAATCCTATAGTCCTATTGGCCGACTATCGTCCCCTATTTGTGTTTCCAACATCAGTTGATATGAAGGGTTTTTGAATCGGACACAGCATATCTGATAATTTGTCCAAAAATAAAGGGGCAGAGGGTAGAGCTTCCCGTGTAACCAAGTCTCTCTGGTGAAAAAGCTCACTGTCACCTTCGCCTTCCGTAAAAGTAGATCCAATATCTTCAAATGAGGATTCTAAACACCTGCACAGATGGCTCCTGACACAAAATAGCACAACAATCAGAAGGGAGATAGGGTAACATCGATCTATTGGAAGTTGGATTCCATAATGGTCCCATAATTGGTCAGAAGACAAGCTGAGTACTATGGAATGGATTGTTAGGGTGGGGTGAACAAAAGATACGAAAATAATAGCTGGTTTCCTTTGCCTTGAAAGAGAGAGAGAGATCAACCTGATGACCATGAGGAGCAGCAGAACTTCGATTCATCAATATGCTTGACATCGAGCCCAATCAACCAGGAACCAGCACTGACATCATCGTGAGCATAGATGCGGAGAATAGATCTACAAGCTCAATAACTCAAGATCAGACGACAGCAGTTTGTACATACCAAAAGAAAAAGGAAAGGTAAAGAGAAACTAGCTTGCCTGTTTACTGATATGAACTTGGCTAAAGCCTGTGATACAACATACATCTCACCAGAAGCATGGCGAAAGTATCTGTAAAAAAATAAGTGAATCTTCTAACATATGGGGATTGCTCAGGGCTAGGTACAAAATAGAAATTCCAATTCAGTGAAAAGAAAATGGCACGGTAAACTTTGGGCCAATACTTACGATTTTTTGTCACCAAATTTCCAACAGTCTGGTTCATACCATTTATGACCTCTGGAACCAAGAAGCAAATTCAACACATAAATAATAGGAGCTCAACCAAATTCTTGCATGCAAACATCATCTCAGCGGTCTATCCATCCACTTGGGAGCTCACCTCTCTGAGAAAACTTCACCTGATTTCATGCACCCAATATAAACAAGAGGTTTGTCCAAATGTGCCGCAAGTGTAGCCGCCAGGGCATCTGTTCACGAAAAGAAGCACTAAAGGATGGTCAAACACATTCGCCATAATAACAATCTATTTATGTTGTACATATCTCAGCTATATACAATGGTCTAATCACAAGAACTATGCACTTGTGAATTAGAGTAATTTGAACGAGTCATGTAAAGATGGTGACATTAAAGAGGCAAATAGTTTGCCCTTTCTTCACCCCAGGAGTGGTGAAAGGGGAAAATAGGTATCAACCATAAGATCCAGCTTTTATTGATCAAGTTCAGCAGAAATGCTGGAAGAAGCAACGGTGACAGGATGCAAATTTTGGAATTTATCTCGAAATTTCAGGATATATTCAGGGTATGTTGGACTTAGTCTCAAAAAGTATTCATAAGATCCAGATTTTATTGATCAAGTTCAGCAGAAATGCTGGAAGAAGCAAGGGTGACAGGATGCAAATTTTGGAATTTCTCTCAAAATTTCAGGATGCATCAGACAGGGTATGTTGGACTTAATCTCAAAAAGTATTCATATTTTTTTACGATTTCACTAACCAATATACACATAACTATCATCCTTCACTTTTCCATAGAACTCAGCATCCCATTTTTTAGCAGCATAAGCAAAGAAAAGTTTTGCCTTCTTGGGAGTCTCCTCAGGGGCCTCTACAAGATCATCCTGTTATGTAGACAGAACAGGATGACTGACAATGTTAAGCTTACACAATTCAATAATGTTTTAGCAAATGCAGAAGCAGGTCTCAAACTTAATTCCAACTAATCAACTAAGACGTCTAACTCCATATAATACATAGCAGCTATTAATTTTTTTGTATATGGCAATGCAAGTAAATTTCTAAACTCTAATTGTTCAAAACTTGTTTCACATCACACACCAGTACAATGAAATCATTGCTCTGCCCGTTTTCAGTCTCGATACCCCTGTCCAAGCTGTCCCCCTGATTGGAACTGTGCAGTAATTATGAAAATAAAATGTTCAAGCAACCATCATGGTATTTACACTATAGATTATACCAAACTCAGAAGTGGAGGGGAAGGAAGGAATATCCCAAAGAGGGAAAAAAAACCTTTTTCCAATGACAAATTGTGCAATAACACCCTTGTCATCCTCCATTTTTTTCAATGCTACACTTACAAAGGAAGTTGTCAGGAAAAAATTTCTAGGGTAATGATTCTAAGAGGAAGCTCATCTGAGTGGAAGAAAAAAGAGAAAAACTTGAAAAGGTTGTCAAATGAAGAACTCAGAGATAAACAACAAATTTCTAAGTCTATTGCAAGCTTAACCAGCTTCTGCCTACATGTTAACCTAGTACACATTTGTAATTTGCTCAACTGTTGCTCTGTGTTGAAGCCAAGTATATGTACTAACAGACTATTAAACTAGGCCATTGTGTTAGAAAAGGCAAGTGCGTACTGGTTCCCATCCATGCCTTTCTGATTGCATCCCTATTGTTTTTGCGACCAAATGTTGTAAATACCCCCATCACTAAAAGCGGCCTTTTCTTATATTGATTCCAGAGGTTCCTGTTGAATGCCTTGACAAGAAGCCCACTTGTCGAGCTGCAGCCAACTCCGTCTCAAGAGCTGATAGTTGTTTGTGCTGCTCCCTGCAAAGCAAGTGCCAGTCAAAAGACTCATAGAAAGCGCACAAATTCCATCACTCTAGAAAATAGTAACTTTTAAGTAAATCAAATCACAGCTGAGAATAAATAATGGGAAAGGACCTTAGTTGGACTAGGTAACAAGTGGAATCGCTTTACCTGCAGGCAATAATTTTCAGTGTGTCATCTACCGATATAGCAGATTTCCCCTAAAGTGAAAGACTCATTATCAGCTTGACATTTATTAAAAAGAACTGGAACAAGTATAGTAAAATTGATAATTATAGATATCAAACTAAGGAAAATTCAAGAGGATCCTTCTAGCAATGCTGGTGATGGGAGCTCTTCCCTAAGAATCAAACCCGCCAAAAGAAAAGTCAGAACTCAGAAGTTTCCCAGACTTCTAGTCATGAAACCAATACGTAGCCTAATCCTAAAGCCTGAAAATTTTTCTGCAAGCAGGCGTACTTGAAAAGCCACGAGATAAAACTTAAAAGTCAGTGAAAACCCATCAACGTGCTGTGCTATTGGTGCTACTTTATCAGCATAACATTACCAAGAAAAGCAGCTTAACGAAGGAAGCAACAGAACTTCACAATTTCAGGAATATGGGGCACATTAATCAGATACGCACCTGACCAGTTATCCTGTCGAGCTCCTTTATCAAATAAACCCTGCTCTGAGAATCCTGCCACAACCTGAATCCCCGAAAAACACATTAAATCATCGGAAGAATACACTAAGCACATACATGCCATATTTAGCATTTACTCCTATCAGAATACTGTACGGACAGAGAACGCACCGTCCAGCAACGTATATCGCAGCAAAGGTGGCGAACATTGAGAGCATAGGTTCGAAATCCGTGACCGTGTCACCATTCCGGACAGCCGATTACCAGATCCCCTGCTGCACATGTCTTCACAAATCTTCTAACCTCCCTCTCAGTTTTTAATAGCCGGAGCCAGCAAAGACCAACAAGCGGAATCAGGGATGCGTTGATCTCCGGTCACCGAGGAAGAAGATGCAGTGACGAGTGCCTGTTCCGGTGGAATCTCTGAGCTTGCATGGGAATGTCGAGATGGTTTCAGGCCCCCAAGCCCTTCTGCCGAGGGAAGAGATGCGGAGAAGTTTGTGGTGGAGCTCGTCGGAGAGGGAAGAGGTGCAGAGAGTGGGATCGCCAGAACAATAATTCGAACTGGGTCTCCCTGCCCCGAGATCGGAATAGTCCGTCGGTCGGCGAAGTCGCCTGCGATGGTTGGGCCCGGCGGCTGATATCTATTGGGTCTGAAGCTATAAAGCAGCCGGCCCATTTGGCTGCACCAACGGAAAACGGCGCTCTTGACGGAAGGACCAGATTGTACAATCAGTGTAACATTGAGGCCCTTTGTTTTCTCGCAGAAACAACTTTAATGACGAAAGGGAACTTCAAACAAACTTAGAGGACTAAAATGAAATATTAAAAATTATACGTCTCGATCTTGGGAAATTCCGAAAAGCCGGGGTGAGGAAGCTCAGACATGAATGGCGCCATTCTGACTTTTCCCGCCGACGGCGCGTCAGATTTAAACTCTCCTCAGTCCTCACAGTCACAGATCTACTAAGAGAGAAATCGCAGACGCTCTCCCGACCAAACGACGGCGTTTACCTTCGTCTCTGCCGCTTCTTCCTCATCTGCTGCTGTCTCCGGCCTTCATTTTCGTGTTCCATCCGTTGTCTCTCATCCATGGCGGTCGATCCGATCACAGACTTCTCCCGGACCAAACGCGTCGTCTTCCTCATAGACCTCGACCCGCTCCTCAGCCTACAGAACGCTGACCATTACCTGACATCCATTGTCTCCTCCGCGGAAGCCATCCTCTCCTTCCCTCCTCTCTCATCCTCTTTGTTTTCCTTCAAGCCCTTCTTCTCCTCTCTGTCTCCCATCCTCTCCACCTCAAAGCTCCCCAGTTCCTCTCTCTGCCTCTCCTTCAACGACCCTTGTAGCACCCTACGATCCCTTTCTCAATTCCTAAGTTCCCTTCCCAAATTTGACCGAAGCTCCACCAGCATTTGCCCTCCTCCGGCCTTGAATTTGGTGGCCTCGCTGCGCCAGCTCTTGCATGACTACTCCTGGGACTCGGCCATCGACGATAACAGCCTGTTAGGTACTTCATCTCCGTGTGCATCTGCTGTCAGATCTAACTTGGTTGTTTTGTTCGCTCCCATCGGTAGGGCTAGGGATTGGGTGTCTCGGTTCATTGGTGTGGAGATGGGCGATGAGTCCTCGACCAGCGTGGACTGTTTTCTCTTTAAATTTCACGGGATTTTCCAGAATGTAAATAGTTCATTTGTCAGTAGGGATATTCATTGCAGCTGGATTGACGTGAAATATGCACCTGAATGCGTGGAATCCGAGGGGTTGGAGCTCATACTTAGCGGGATTCGGAGTTTAGGGTGGGGATTTTGCTCAACTCAATCAATTGTTTTGGGCTCTATGCTAGTGCCCTTTGGATTGATTTATCCTGGTATTGGTCTTCCTTCTAAATTCTTCAGTTTCAGTGGCACTGAAGATGGAGTTCGTACTAATTTTCGTCTTGAGATTGCGAGTGTGGATGGGAAGCCTTTGGAATGCAAATTTTGTGAGCTACAACTGGTTAGCTTTGAAGATCCAGCCCAGTGTATCAGTAGTGGTCCCTTTCTAGATAAGGAATTGGCAAATTTTCGTGCCAGAATTCATGAGGGTAGCACTTCATGGCTGGAGAAGTTCATGAGAGGTATAGTGAAGGTAGAGGCAGTGCAGAAGCAAGGAAAGTTTGTGAAGATTAAAGAACGATGTTGGGAAACAATGCTCGTTCAGGAATATTTAGGAAAATCTGAAAAAGATCAAAAGGATGCTTGTGGTAGTGAGTTCTTTGCAGATAGGATACTTAAAGTAATAACCTCTGAAGTTGGGGAGATTGTGCAAAAATCGCCTCCCATGTGGCAAATTTTCTTGAGCTTCATGTACAGAGAGGGATACTGGGCTCTTGTGTCACTTTCAAACTTGAATGGGAATAGATGCTTCGGTGTCCTTAAGCCGTTCAGTTTATCCTCAGCTCTCATTGCTCTTATCGACGAGAAGTCCAATTTGGATGACATGATGAATAGTATTGGAGTGGGTAGCGCATTGCAGTTTATTCATAAAGTGGGCAACCAAAGCTGTGAATCCAAACGTGACATGCTTGGTGACAGGAATGAGTCAACTAGTCCCCAGTTTGAGCCTTTGGCTAATAAAAGGCACAGCAAAATTGTTGCTACAAAAAGCAAAAAGAACCACAAAACTTTGCGCTTATTTCAGGATCTATCATGGAGTGAATTTCAAAAAGAGGAACTTAAAGGTTTAGACTTAAGACTTGATGAGCTATATATGGCCCGGGAAGATAAGAACTCAAAGAAATTGAAATTCTTGAAGTGCTGGGAGAAAGAGGTTAGGACATATACCTCTAGGATGCCCATAATAGATATGTCCAAGCCACAAGCAGAATCTCCTGAAGAGATGGAAAATGCAGCAGCTGAAGCACATCAAGCAAGTGAACAGCCAATTCCTGCATCCGATTCTCTGTCGGCAGCTTCAAAGGTTCAGGGTGAAATCGCCCTTGATTGTGGAATAGAAAGCTCAGAGAATGTCTTGAATGATATCCCCGACAAAATTCGCAAAGGACTTGAATCTAAGGGGGTGGATCTGGGGACTTTAGCACGGCGGCTTGTGAACTGTGTCATTTTCTGTTTATATCAGAAGCAGGAGATGAAGGACACCCCAGGAGGTCAGTTCCCCTCAATGAATGCTGATGATGACTACTTGAGCAAGGTTGCTTCTGAAGTAACAGGGCTTTTGCTGAAGGAACCCAAAGACTTGTCTGAGAATAACAAAAGCAGGGATATCTCCAGCCAGACGTTGGATCAGGAAGCAATAGCATATGTTGTCCGAGAGTATCCTTTATTATGACTTTTTCTCCGCTTAGCTTTTAAGTTGGGGGATGCAGTTTGCTCTTTCTTTAACTGACGCAATGATTTATCAGTAAGACCCCTATTTTCCCTTAATGTAGCACCAGATATGAATTGCAGATATTGTTTCGCATGGAAATACTGCGGTCAGAAATTTCAGCAGCCATAAAGGATTCTGTCAGGCAGAAGTTCATAAAGCAAATATGCTCGCTCTTAGAGTATATACAGTGCCATCTCGAGGGATTCTTCGGTGATTGGAGTCTTCATAATTACGTGGGAAAAATTATAAAGATAAGGTATTTGCCATTTGGTACTGTTATGATGCATAGAATATGTGATTGCAGTGCTTTCTATTAGAACCAACTGGTACTGTTATGATGCATAGAATATGTGATTGCGGTGCTTTCTATTAGAACCAATTAGCACAACTTTCAGTTTCCTTCATTGAACATTTCCAGCTCAAGTTGAGCATTTAAGGACATCAAGAACTACCAGACGATTTTAAGCTTTGCAATCACAAGGGTGAGCAGAACCAGAAGTGAGCAGGTTAATGATGGAGCTCAATGTTTCAGGTATGCTGAGGATCTCGAGGATGCAGTGCACCAAATTTACACAAAAATGGATCTGCTGTTGTTCGACCAAGAGGATGATATGCCCAATTCGTTACTCAATAGTGAGGAAGAAAGCGGTCAGTCCTGGAGAAACAAAACAGAGGAAGGCCAGGGTGAGATGGGAAAGAATGGATGTGATCAATGGATATCTGCTCAAAGTGAGTCTCCTGCCCCACCACGAAAGAGCTCTAACAGGAAGAAAGAGGACCACGAACAGCGATTGATCAGAGCCCGTCAGAGAAGGGAAAGGGCACGGAGGGTCGCATCTTATACGAGTTGGATACCCGATTTGCAGAGAGTTTGGGCTCCGAAGCAACAGGCAAATGCGACTAAGGTGAAGCCGGAGCTATCCGTGAAGCAGTCAAAGAGGAAAGATGATAGAAGTGCGACAAGAGACATCGTCTGTGAGACTCCGATGACTGTTAATAAGCGGTCCTGCTTGCAAAGGAGCAAGAGTCCCGGTCAGGACTCGGCAATGCACCGAAGTGGTTCTGTTCCTAAGTCTTTGTTTCAGTTTGAATAGGAACTGACAGACAAAGTTCAGCACTTGCACAGGTTGGGCATCTATTTATTTGTTCATACTTAATTAGGGACTGTCTGCTCTTTGCAGGCAAAAAGTAAGGCAAATCCATAAGCGAATTTATGGGGAAAAACGATCCATCTTCTGTATCGCTGGCAGTGGAACAGATTGCAGGTTCTTTTTTGCAACAAGAATGAAAGATCACCTTATGTCAGATCTGGTGCTATTTCACTGTATCAAATTCTCTTTATCATCTTTCAATGCTTCGATGAATCTAATTAGATTAATGATGGATCTTGTGTTACATACAAGTGATGTTATGGGCCGATTGAGACGAATTGAATATGGGCTAAGCAATGAGTTATGACCTGTAAACATAGTCTCGAGTCCATAAGCGCTGATTTATATCTGGGATTTGAAATACTGTCTCAATTTGCCGTGGTTGATTTTCTAATGGAATTGGGTCAGCTCTCACTTGCATGAGTTCAGTGCGTGCTAAACTCAGGACCAGAGTTGAATCTGAGGACCTGGAAGAGAGATCAAATCACCTGGACATCGGTTCTGTTCTGTCCAGCACACTTCACCCAAAAGAGCAAATTGAGATTAAGCAAGCAACCCATGGAAAAACATTTATACATATCATGTATAGGGACGTGATATACAAATTGTAAATGTTATATTGATGTAACTCTCTTTTTTTTTTTTTTGCTGGATATTAATTATTAACATATGGTGTATCGCGACAAGAAAGTCTCTCGAACGGTTTAGTAAGGAACAGAGGAGTACAAAGTCAAAGAGAAGGTCAACTCCATCCGTTCGCGCAGAGAAAGAGAGACATGGCACTAGCAGCTGCAACAGCTTTCGTGGCTTCTCCGACTTTGACAACGGCCACCGCCTCGGGGCGGCGATTCTCGGCACCGCCATCCCGAGGTCGCACTTCTCAACTTCCGCCTAGCCAGCCTTCCAACAAGCACTTTTTCTCAGGTATTCCTTGCTTTGCTTCCTCATCTTGACCCTAACCTGAAGGAAATCCTCAATGCCTGCGATTTTGATTTATTCTTTGGTTCCTTGAATTGTTTAAATTACTTATTCAGGAGGAGTGGAATCGCAAGAGTTCAGCTCCGCTGCTTTGAGTGTGACTTTTTTGTCATAATATCGGAACTAGGGATGAACCTAATCGGACAAAAAGAACTTGGTGAACCGAATAAAATATCTTTTTGACCTGATTTTGTCTCAGATTGATTTTAATCCAAAAAATTTTGAAGCTTTTTCTGTAGAGAGGTTCTCATCTTATTGATCTTCCATCGATTTGGATATGTAGAACAATGGTATTCTTGCAATAGGTTTGCCCCAGCTGTGTCACAGTGATCTCTGATTTTTCCATGGCATTTCCAATCTGAGTTGAACTGTCAGAAGTGCATATAAGTTAATCTTATTAGAGATAAGGCTTATATGTTTGTAAATCATCGTATTCAACTAAGATATTACCTGTTGGCCTGGAAAAAAAAAAAAAAAAAAAACTAAGGCTTCACCTTCATTTTCTGTCCGTGTTTCATGTGCTCCTTCCTTTTTAAATGCCGTTCAAACTGATTCTTTGCTGTTTGATATGGGATGTTGAGTTGTCTTAAACTGTCACTGACCTAAAATTCTCTTATAATTTTGCGTCCTTGATACAGTTGTGTTTTGTCCAAAAGATGCTGATCGATCGCAGACCACCCTGATGAGAGGTTCTCCCTCTGAAGAGACGTCAAGTACTTTTGAAGTTGAAGAGGTGTTTACTGACCTGAAGGAGAAGGTAGAGTCCCATATCCGCTCAATAATATCTCTAAGAGCCCCATTGTCTAATGTCTTAAGCCGGGATTGATTACTCATTTCCTATTTGGCCTCTAGGAACTTGAGCTCTTTCCCATCTGAGCTAGTTAGAGCAGCATGCTGTCACTATCATAAACTGCATTCACTTACATTATTATGGTTGTTCCTTAAGTTACAAATAAGGATTCAAATTTTATCCCCAAACTTGTATTCTGATCACAATGGTTAATCTGCGAATTTAAACCAGTGGTATTTGGATATGGTAATATGTAGTCTATCTTGCTGGGATTGAACCCCGGCGTTGTTATTGACCAGCTGGGGGACAACTTGACTGATATCATCCTTATGCAGTGGGATGCCGTTGAAGACAAGTCCTCACTATTAATTTATGGAGCTGGAGCTATAGTCGTAGTTTGGCTGTCATCCGTCATTGTCAATGCTGTCAGCTCAGTCCCCTTGGTGGTTCTCTTTTCCTTTTCTGCATTTTGAAGGCACTTTATGTTAAATGATCCTTTCTGAGACACTGAAATTGCACAATTTGCATATTGATGCTTAGCTTCCTGTTCATAACCTCAATGTAAGTTCTGTATGCTCCCTTTCCTTCAGCTGCCGACGCTCATGGAAGTGGTGGGACTTGGATATACAGTATGGTTTGTTTACAGATATCTTCTTTTCAAGGTAAACTCAAGAAATCCAAGTGTTCCATAAAGTCCTGAATGATGTGAGAATTGTGCTGCTGAGGTAGAATATTTGATGTAACAAAAGTAACTTTGACTCGATCACTAATTTTGTGGTGTTGAATATCTATATTTGTCGCTGGGCTTCTGAAAGTCTGGATTTTGAGGCTGTCAATTCGGTTTCTGTTCGTTTTTCTTGCGTTAAATGCCATCGTAATGCTAACTATTGATATATGTCTGTTCGCAGTCAAGCAGAAAGGAACTAGCCGACGAAATTGAAGCCTTGAAGAACAAGATTACTGGAAGTTAATGAAGGATGGTCAAGAAAATGGCAAGAACTCTGTATTCATTTGATATCTTCGCTAACCTTCTGCTGATCATTTCAAGAATTCATGACTTTGTTGCATAGATTCCTTGCAATTGGAATTGTTGAAGCTAGTACACTTGAGTTCAATAGCATCTGGATCTAAATTAGCACAGAGAGCTGTTTGCTATAGCCTAAAACTTAATAAAATTAAGCATTATGGCCTAAACTTGATAAATTTAAGCCACCACCAAAAAAAAAAAAAAAACTTAATAAATTTAACCTTCTTCCAATACCTGCATTTTAAAGTAATATTTAGCTAAAAAACATTCAGTTTTTGTTTTGGCACAGAGTGGATATGAAAGACTATTAAAAAGGTTGAGTGGTATCAATGAAAAGCGAGAGGAGATAGCCTCCATCCCTTTCATCCTCTGCTTTAGCGCTTGCAATCTAGCTTCTAAGCAAGCCAGCCATATCCTTAGCTTTAGCTACCTTATAAACTGAACCGCTTCAAAATTTTGCTGAACAACCACTTCGGGCAAGGATGACTAACCAAAACACCCGATCAAGCATGCCTCCCTACATACTCCTCGTGCAAGCTGTCTGCAGGAGGACCTGCACAAAGCCATCTCTAATACCATACAGTCCCCATTTGATGCCAACCTTACAACTGAAACTGATCAAGTAACATGAGCAATTGTAGCTCATTGGTTCTTTCATTAACTCATGTTGGATACAAGCACCCAATAGCATGACACCATTCTTATAATGGCTAAATCATGGCATTCAACTTGAACAAGTGAATGAGAAAGTCACCGGTTCACTCATGTGCAATTCGACGAACTTCGATTCATCAAGAATCCTGGTCCTTTACAATTAATTTCATACATATATATCTACATATGTATTTCCATTTTCTGGATGGTATTTGTCTTGTTCCTTCTATCGCTGTGAAGCTTGCGGCAACCTCAGCAGACATGTCTGTTCCCCTTCTCATGTTGTGCTTCACAAAGCACTATCCTAGCAAACTCAGCTAAGCATCTCATTTGGGACCATGTTTGTATTCTCTGGCATTGCTTAATATCTCCATAAAGAAAACAACAGGGACCATTTGACTGTGCTTTCATTTTGTGGCTCCTGTCCCTCGGGTTCTTCTTGATGCCAACTAGATTCGCTGATCGGTGGGGTAAGCTCTGTCTGCTCTGTCTTTTAGGTCGACCGAGATCGCCAGTCTGGTTAGTTTTATTAGTTCTACTGTACTAAGAATGTCTTATTTGTCATAGCATCATCATGGAGATTCCACTAATATCATTATGCCTAATATTTGCACTCAACATGGTACAGGAAACCGTATGGGTCCTTGCTTCTGCCTACTTCAGGCGAGTAAATATGTCAGAATAGCCTTGGACAACAGAGACTTCCCTTTGAAATTTGACAAGTTAGGTTTAGGTCTCTGAAACGTTATTTACCCTCAAGCTCATCCTCCTCGACGAAAATCCAGACACACACTTGGAGTATGAAGCATTTTCATCAGCATCAGCTTGCAAAATCTTTGGTGATATCATAAAAGCTTGAAAATGTTCTCTGGTGTACAAAGTTTATAGCTCCTCTGGTCAAAGCCTCATGATTGTTCCTTCTTTCTTTAACTGACCAGAGCCCCTTATCTTCTCTTTTCTGCCTTCGAGTTGGGATAACGACCTCATTTGCGCTATGCATCACAACTTGAGGGGCTACTCTTAGCCACATAGAAGATTCAACCATTGCGTTTCAGACGTCTGATTGAATTCACAGACTTGTTGCATACTTGCATGGAAGAATCAGGATTGGACATGACAGTTTAAAGTCACTCATAATACAATCCTGCACTAGCTTTTCTTTCTCTTTTCAGATCTCATTGTTGCATAATCTTTCTTGTTGTTATATTTCTCCGGCTGCATTTAAGCACCACTTGCACAAAACAATTTCAAGTGGCCATGATTTGTCGCAGCAGTTGGGATATTAGGCTCTGCAGAAATGGGGAAGGCCAGAGATGATCCTCCCAGGTTCATTAGTCTCACCCACCAGAAAGTGTAATGTCTGTGAACCAATTGGAAGGACAAAGTCAACAAACAATTCTTCTGGAGATTGACTAATCAATCCCTTCCATTACAATATCTTACTCTGCAGCTTGGATTAAAATAACAGAAAATGCTTGAACGCGACCCTCTTCTAAACTCTGGGAGCTGCTTGATCTGCAAGAATCTCTCTTTCAGTTAAACGACCTGTTCAGTTTTCTGCATGTCATGTGGTGTGCATTGGGGGGAGGGGGGGCGATTTGATGGAGACAAAAGGCATCATATTTTTGAAGCTGATGACCAGAGAAAAGGTTGAAAAATTTACTCTCTACTGTTGATATGTACAGTACTCGTACATGTAAACAATCCAGTGGTCACGAACATTTGATGTTAAATACGATTCTCGAATAGTCCTTAGATGTGACATGTATTCTTAATTTTATGTTACATGTAAGTATTCCTGGACCAACTGATTATATTGGACATTCATGGACGTGTAGTGGGTCCTAAATTCATTTCTTGTCTTCTCCCTTTTCTCCTCATCAGTCATTAATATTCCTTGTCCCATGTTCCAGACAAGTAGACCCCCCCAACAGCACAAACCTCTGTTCGAGGGTGGAAGAGAAGGATATATGCATACATATACATGCACATTTAATATATATATATATATATATACACATACACTGCAGGCTGTCCATTGCATTCTCTGTATCTATTCCACCATTTTGCATACTGTTCTTCACATCTTCCATTGCCATTTTATTTCATCTTCATTTCACTGGTCAGATCATCATCCCTAGATGGATCGCAACGAAATGGAAGAAGCTTCACAGCCTCTTTCCCTCGATAGCTTCTCCTACAGGTGGCTTGTGGACCTGAAATCATCAGTAGGGAGCCGAGGCAATTCCTTGAGAGCCTCCCTCGACGCGTCCGATGAAGGCTCCTTCATTGAGTTGGACCCGAGATCCCCTCCCTCGAGGAGATTCATCGTCAGCAGGACGAAGTCCAGCTCTCAGGACTTCAGATTCAACTTCCCTGTGCTGGAGTCTCCTGGTTCTCTTGCTACTGCAGATGAGCTCTTCGCCGAGGGATTCGTCCTTCCTCTCTTTGTCGACCCATCAGATATGAAGGCATTTGAATACTCGGACTCGAGACCTGAACCTTATTCGACCAAAGATGCTGTCTCTGAAGGCAAGTCCAAGGCCAAGCCTGTCTCCTCATCCTCTAGAAAGCAGAAAAGAAGGTGGTCGGTTCCGAGGCAGTTCTTCTGGAAGTATTTGGATTTTATGGGGCCTCTGTACCGCATATTTGTTCGAGGTGATACCGGGAGGTCTCAAGCAACAAAGAGTTGCGTTTATCCCTCAGATGATTCTCCAAAGACAAGCTGTGCCTATTCTGTTGATGATTGGCGCTATTCCTCGGTTGATTCCGAGAGCTCGATCTATGAGGCAGTTCTCCATTGCAAAAAATCCATTGGTATATTGCAGGAAAGTGCATGAAGGGAGGCTGCAAGAAACTCAAGAACACGAGAACTGAAATGAAACTAGTAGCCCCAGGGAGGAGATGAATGTCCCGAGAAACTGATAGAAGAGAAGAGGAGAGGAGAAAATTGCAAAGACTCAAATACAAACCGAGGAAGCACACTTCTGCTGATAACCGCTTATGATCATATTTTCTTCATTTGACAGTGCTGTATACAATCTGTTTTGGCTTCCAAAATGTTCAAAACAAATATATGGAAGTGTGTGTAACATCTGATTTAAGGAAGTTTGTGTAACATCTGATTTACTTACTCACCACCTTGAGTGAGATTTTGTTAACTCAAATCCTTTACCAGAAAGACCGACCTTGAACAGATACATAAGACATCTGGTACTGATCGATTGTATGAGTCGCACCAGCATCATCATATGTAATCTACAGCTCGATCGGTCGGGCTTGGGAATGTGAGGAAATCCCATTTAAAATCTTTTTCTTCCTCTGAATTCACCACTCTTGTTGTTCTGGCCATGGTGAAACACAATCTTCCTCGACCATTGACATGTATAATAATATATGCAGGAAACTTTAACTTTTTATTGGTTCATCTGGTCAACTACGGCTCAACTAAGGAGATATCTTGTAAAGGTGAAAAACTGAACTGGAACCCAGATCACTTGTGAAGAGGGCAATAGGGGTACGGATATGACTTTGAATCTAAGACATATATTCCCTAATAAAATATTTTCCATGTTGCCTTGTCTTTTGACTGTTGACTTTGAGCCCATTTTGTTATGGAGTCACTAAGACATGTATCTTGTGATCTCTCTTAATTCGCTGGCTCACATCGAGCCAAACCGAGTCTGGAGAATCTAATCTAATCCGTAGATCAGATGGATACGAATCTACCTGATGTTGCATGGCGGGTAGGAATATATGGTTGATAGGCGTCTACTGGGTCTGAACGGATGATCAGTCCGTGTGGACAAGAAGACTATCGGGAAAAGTGGAAGGTTACTGGGGAGGTGTTGGTCACATGTCAACAGGGAAAGAGACCGGGGAGGGACATGGACAAAAACTGTTAGCAGAAGTGCCAAATTCAATTCATTCTTTCTCCATCCTCCTCCTGCCTTAATCAATTTCCTCCTTACTTAATCATGAGAGATTTACGTCTTAAGCCGGTGATACGATCTCCTCGGAAGTGAATGGAATGATTTAGAGCTAAATCTTAGAGGTAAGAATGGCTATTGAGTTGAGGGCTTGGGAACACGTGTGTGACTAAGTTGGAGGAGGGGCCCCGACACCGAGTAGCTCTGATTCATATTCACTAAAAGTGCCAAATTTGTCCTGGTATGTTAGCTTATGTTGGGAGTCTTGTCATAGGCGGGGGACCAGGAGCCTCCGACATGCTCCTTGTCCCAGCAGCTCAAGTCATCAAATTCTTTTGTCTTGTCTGGGTTCCATATTCTAAAACTCATCCGGTAACCCCTCTTGTCATCATCACCTGTGATCTTGCTATTTAGATCGAGAAATGTCTTTGAAAAGACTATCACGTCCCCAGTCGACTTGTAATTGCCCCGAACTGGTCTCCTCGATCCAATCTTTCCACACACTATCATTGGTACATAGCCGGTTTGCTTAGTTAGATCTTAATTATATGGGCAAGAAGGTCTACTTACACAGAGTCGTGTATCAGTCGTCCTGGAACTAAGGATTTTCAGCTTGATTTTTATAAGCGAATTCTTCGCGCCTCTCTAATTCCCTTTTTAGCCCATTCCTTTTTAGGAGAAAGTTTAAGTACATCGGATACACTGCGTAATAATACTAGCATAATATATTCATCCAATAAGATCTGACATATGACCAATACTTGTACAATTATAATTATCAAATTCTAAAAAATATAAAAAAAATACAACTAATTCTACACGATCAATACTTGTACAATTATTATGTTAGTATTATCATGGGATATATATATATATATATATATATATATATATGATGCCCTGAACAGTTCCACCATTTTCTCAGGCCCAGGAGCTTAAAAATAAAAGAAAGAAAGAAATTTTGGAATGTGATTGGAGGACTAGGAGGCAATTGGACCCATGTCCTGGAATTCAAGATTCTTCAAATTTGGCCCCCCATAAAATTATGATTTTCAATAGCTGTCCTCATTTAGCCCAATATTCACTAGTAATTTGTCCTATAAGATATAACTTTCAAGCCTGTTTCCCTAAGTTTGATGGCGATCCTGCTCTTTCCAACTCTCATTCACATATGATGAAACAAGTGCACGGTTGGTATCCTATACAAAAGGGTAACGGAACCGAGAACAACCGAGTTAGCATGACAGAAACAGAACTTGCTAAAAAGGATGAATCGCAAGAACTATATTGGAAAGTTTAATGATGGTAATATTGCAAATTTCACTCCCATGCACGAATCCAGATGCTGAAGATGGCCTACCCAAAAAAGGGAACAAGAAACCCACCCTCTTGTCTAGGGTGCCATTGTGTTGGGTGGATTTTGGGCAGGAGTGTCCAAATATTCTCAGAGAAACAGGACATGTCCTCCAAGCCAGCCAGTGAATGAACGAAAGAACATGATGAACCAAACAGAGAGGAGATAACGTTCAGTTCAGACATTTGGAAGTTAATGAGAAGGAACATTCACTCATTCACTGGTGCCCACAAGGGGTGCGGCCCATGTCATCTCAGATGAGTTGCTTGTTTTGTTTTCTTCTCTCTCGAAGAAATGTGAACAACCAGGGAGGGAAGAAAAAAAAACAAAAAAAAAAAGAACCGTGTTCAGTTTGGGCCAGACCAAATTAAATAGAAACCGTATACGTATAATGAAACGACAAGACCTCGAGTTCTTATTAGTATGATATTTCATATTCCTTTATCTCGTTCTTTCTCTTATCCATTTCTACACTTATGGATCATCTTTAGTAACCGAAAAAGTTTTAACACCAAAAAGAAAAAGGAATTTCCACATGACACGATAGCTCCCATCAGGAGTTTCCTGTGTCTTGTTTTACGCAATTTTCTTAATAAAACCGATACGGGAATAAATGGGCTTATTTGAATCGACCCACTTGCTATCATTTGTTCATTTTGGGCTGCTTTGCTGGGGATAATGTCGGCCCATTACGGTCAAACAGGATGTGCTCCGAACATAACAAGAAGATCCAATTACGGTCAAAAAGCACGTTCTACATACATGGAGAAAGACAGAGAGACCTCATAATTAATGTATAGTCAAATTTCATTTTATGACTAATTCCCTTAATACTCTTTTCTTTTCAATTTTTTCTTGTTTTTATATTAATGGTATCTAGTACTATAATAATCGACTAATCCACCGGATGGTATATTTTTTAATCTAAGACCCACAAATCTCCCAAATTTCAGTCCCTATAAGAAGTCGAATCCTAAATTTAACCCATTGCATATTATTAATTTATTAACAACGCGGTCCCTCCAACCAACCTATACTCTTTTCACAGGCAGTAGTTTAGTGATTGAATCTCATTCTCTCCTGTCTTTTGATATTTTGTCGTTTTTCCTATGGATAAGATTTCCGGTTGCCGGCAACGCATCTCTTTATTTATTTAGTTTTTTACTTCAATTTATTATTTGTCAGTTTGAATGCATTTTCCTCTTTCTTTTTCAATTCTTAGAGAGATCACGACAAGTTCCCAGTTCGAGAATGGCAGCTCATTCGTCGGGTCAAATCTAACGAAGGTCAGGTACCACTTCGAGAGTGGCAACCAAATTCGATAATCGATCCCTGCATAATAAATGAGATTTATAAATAAGAAAAGACATTAAAAATGAAAATAATAAAAGATATAAAAAATTTTACGAGCTGATTGTTCTTACATGATGTGATGAAAGGTCAATTCCCAATATTGTTTTTCTTTATTTCTCGGACGGAAACTCTCTAATGATACCGAGGTCATGAGATGTTCTTTGCTTGTTTCGTTCACGGGCAAACGGTACAGAGAGCATGGTTCTGGGGGCGCAAACACCGTAAAACAACTCTAGCTTGATACATATATCCGATATATGCACACGTACAACATTCGATTCTCGGCTTAAGGACTCTTGTCATGCATTCGTTATTTATTTATGTTTCATCTCACCATGGCACATGTTCATCGGATCACTCTAACCTATGCTATTCATGACCCTCGCATGTGTCCATAGGACAGAAAACCCGAATATCAACTTCAAGATTGGACGCTAGAATCGTTCCCGTTCGAGCTCGGAGCTTTCACAGAACCATTAGCTTCAATGTCTTCGTTCCGGTCGTCAGAGCTAGTAAACTTCAAGTAATTCTCGATGTCTTTGGTGTCCGAACTGCTGTGCCTGAGATGGAACCACTTCCTGTGTGTCTTGGGCCTCCTGTCGCTGATCGCGACGGCGATGTCGTTCGGGAAAAGGTCGTGGAGGACAAACGCGTGCAAGATCGTCGTCACCAGCAGGGCTGTCACAGTCAGCGTAGCCACAGAGGAAAGTAGCACTGAGAGCGACTGGGTCACCACATTGGTCACTTCGTTCGTGTAACGGATCGTCGCGATCGCTGCACCGGTCATCGGAAAAGTGTATGCCCACCATGCCAGCGAGAACCTGCAGTAAAATGGCAGAAGTTAACGAGTTAGCTAACGAAAAAGTTAGGAGGAAATCGATCGGTACGGTGGTAATTAAGTAGCGGCATATATCTTGTTTCGTACCTGAATCCTCGGAAAAAATTCACTCGAACTGCCTGAAATGTAACACGACAAATTTGTAGTTTAGGACAATTAACAGCAACAGGAAGATAGTGATTGAATATAAACTAATAAGAGATCGCTGATACTTGCCAATGAGAAGTAGAGGAAAAGGGCGATGAAGTAAGCTATCCTCGATCCGTAATCGAACGAGCCTTGGATCTTTGCCCAGGCCATGGAAGCCACGCTCGGGGCTGCCACGAACAGGAAGAAGACCGGGTGGAGCTCCTTCGGGAGCGTTTCGTTGGTCGGGAGCCTCTGGTACAGCGTGACGAAGAGGACGGTGTAGTGTGCAAGCCCCACGGCGAAGAAGAATATCGGGCCCTCCTTTAGCCCCATCGAGGGGCCGAGCAGTGCACCGATGAAGTTACCGACGATGGAGAGATGGTTAGAAGGGTTTGCCACTTTCGAGAGCCGTCTCTGGCCGCCGGACATCCACTGGCCGTAGATCTTGAGCTCGAGGCATAAGACTGGGGCCATAAGGACGTACCACAAGGCACGGTGGAGGTTGTCTGTGACCGAGAGCGGGACCCCAAGGGCTAGGAAGAGAAGGGCTATCCACGGGGCGAAGAAGAAGTTGACCCGGATCGGGTGGTAGTACTCGCGGCGGACGGCTTCGAAGTAGAAGATCACCTTGAGGAGGTAGATGAGGAAGACGATGACGACGAGGGCGATAGAGATGGACCACAGTACGAGGTTTATGGTGGGGCTAACATGGAGGAACTTCGTGGAGGCTGAGGTTGCCAGCGCCTTCCACATGATTGCCTGGCTGCTCACTCCAAGGCAGATACCGAAGGAAGAGATCGGGAATCGGAGGAGGAATGGCCATTGCTCGTCTTGGGGAAGCACTGTTTCCTCTGACGCCTGCAATCAGAAATCTCTGTGTTAGGTTCCGAGGACGATTAAACCCCGCTAAGTTGACATAAGAGCTTATGCATAAGAAAATTGGTACCGTAACTTAAAAGTTTATGGATCTTATATTTTATAAATTGACTAAAAATTGTATACAATGTTAGGATAGATTATTGAGTGGATTTACACCTCGTCAAATTTGAGTGTGCAGCCCGTGATTAGTGATTTCGAGATCAAAGAAAAATATTCAACTCATGATTAACTACTGAACCCGAGCATAAAACTTGTAAAATTAAGCCCAAATAAAATCAATTTCATGATTAATAAATTAAAAAAAAATCTTACTCAAATAAAGTTGTTAGAGAGCTGGTGTTATAGGTAAGGCAATTGAACGGATGGGACACCTCAGTGTCACTTTGATGAATATATCTCCAGCTTCTTATGATCAGATATGGTCAAAATTTTACAGCTATTTGCGGAAGACGCGGCGCCCGCATCTGGAAGCTGCCTAAGGTCTAAGCCTGCATATAAAGAAAAACATACTATACATACCCTGAGGGTGTCGAGCTCGGGTCCCTCCAAGGCATCGAAAAATCGGTCAACCGGCAGATTTATCTCCGGGTTGTGAACATTGCTGCCTCTATCCTCGGGAGAAGCGGGATGCGGCTTCCCACGCAAGTTCGACAACTGCCTCTCGAGCTTTCCCGACCACGTCTTGAAAGAATCGAACCTCTTATCCTGGACTCTAGGATGTCCCTGGAGGTTGTCTCCTGACCCGCCTCCTGGCATTGGCTGAGAGTGGAACCTGGTCTGATCCTTGGGATGCGCCCGAGGGGCAGTTGTAGGAACAGGATTTCCATGATCTCCACCGGCTGTCTCATCGTGATTAGCAAAAAAGGCTCGCTTCGCATTCGCTGCGTAAGCTTCCGAGGGAGAAGACGACACGCTGATCGAAAGAGCATGCATCAGTACTTGAGCATTGGAAGCCGATACGGTCTCCTCCTGAAATCAGTTTGAAATATGAAACCACAAGTAGAATATTGGTCGATTTAGTTTGTCAATAGTAAACCCTTATGAACTGAACTTACATGAACAGGTGGGCCGGTGAGTTGATCATTGTGTCCTTGGATGCTGTCGAAGCCTGAAACTCCGTTCGATGAGATGACCTGGATGAGCGATGGAAGTCCTCCAGGAGAGTCATCCAGCTTGACTGGATCCGAGATCCCATGATGTTCCATGGTCGAAGCAGGGAGGTGGATCAAACAAGAAGTTTCTTTCTGGGACTGATCTCCAGAAAATCACTTTGCTGCAGAACCAGACAACGAGGCCTCTGCAACTGCAACTCGCATGCACCAGTGGTTGCTCCAGGCTCCAGCCAAGAGGACGATGACGATTCCCTTCTATTTGATTACGATTAGTTGGATTTAGGGCAAGAAGACGACAGAGCTGTGGAGGAGAGTTTCCTCTATTGAAGGAAACAACCAGCACAATGGGGAGAGTCCCAAACGTAGTGAGGAAACAGAGAGGAAAATTCCTATTCAAATGCGCCGTAGTGAACATACAATTAAATATTTATATATCTTCAGCCCCAAAAAAAAAATTAAATATTTATATATAATATTATATTTTCCTTTTCTTTTTTTTTTCTTTTTCACTTAAAATGAAATTTGCATGCTATGTACTGATTACGGATAGAACTCGGGATTTGAACGACTTTGAGCCTCGATCTATCATCCAGTGAAGACACGGGTCCCATGTCCAACTCTAGTGTATGATGACGTACAGGTTTCTACTGTAGAAATTTCACTCCTCCATCCCTTTGTGCTCTAATCCCTAAAGGAGACGCACGGCTGCTTAATTATGTGAGAATGACCCATCCGTGGCTATGTTTTTAGGAATCCGACAATGGCGGAGAGAACTCTACTCCATGGAGTTAGTTCCCTTGTTATTTTAGAATAAACAGCGTTGGTGTCAATTGTTGAGGACCATGCACGGTTGGTGAACCAAGGTTCCCTTTTCTTTGATAACCAAAATTAGGTTTACTCGTAGAGAAAAACACTAGATAAGGACAAGGTTGCTTTTGATCTTATCAATCCGAAATCATATCTAACATCTCCTTATTTCTCTTTTTCCCCTCTTTTTTTAATCTTTTTTTATTTATTTATTGAGCTTCATTTCTAATCAGAAAACAAACAAACTTTCAAACTTGTTAAATAAAATAAATTATTAATTAATTAATGAAATTGTCTGCGGGTGTTTTCCCGTAGCAATTTCAATTTGCCGTGGCTGACAGCTATCTGTCTCCAGGAGCACATTCCAGCGCATTCTGAGCTACGACTAAATAAACTGATTAGCGATAAACACCGCAATCTAAAATGCTGTACATTATCCCTATAAATTAATCATAGCAATTAAATTGATTCGTGCATGTGATTTGCATTTCATATTCAACCCCGAACATATCAGATGAATTGAACAACTAACACTAACTCCGGTCCCATCAACGGAATACCACCAAAGGTCTAGTACAGTTTAAGAAGTCAGCTTCTGTCTCGACACATGCTCAGGAGTCCATTTTAGAGGAGAAAATTCTACCTGTGATTTACAAGTCACGGTTTCAACGAGACGGCATGCTACCAATTTCTTTCATTTTGAAGTGTTGCTCTTGCAAGCGTGCGTACTTGTCTCTATTCCATGAACGGTGGATTACGCCTGAACGCCCATGAATTATCTGTTCATATTTTTTTAAATTTAAATAAGTTAATGTATTTCGAATATTTATATATATATATTATGTGATTCACATTAAAGGAGGAAAAAAAAAAGGCATTTTATGATTACCAATGTGGTGTGAATATTAAAAAAAATTGTACAATATAATTGCTAAATCGTTAAATATATTAAAAAAATATAAATTATTACACTCTTTTATCATTAATTATAAGTCGTCAAATTAAGTTATTAAAAAATTTAATAAATCTCATAGGTTTCCGTGTCAACGTTTCTTTGCTGCCCAATGAATGTCACGTCGCAAATGTTACATCAAACTGTAACATCAAAATCTACAACGTCAATCTTCTTGAAAACTACATTTTTTAATTAATTTAGATATTATTTTCTTCATTAAATTAATGCTTTTTTGTTTAAATTAAGTTAATGATAATTACTTACACGAAAAAAGATAATATTTATACTTGTGCATGTTTAAGTAAACATTGTCATGTACTGTTGTTAAATATATATTCAGTCGACATTTTTGCACCGTCATCAGTCCCGGACCACCCGGAAACACTGGAGGCAAAATCGGAAGAGAGAAGTCAGACATGTGTTGCTGTTTATTATTTTCAATCTCTTGTTGATCTGATATATATATATACGTATATATGTACAAACATATACGTACAAGTACAGTTCAGAGACAATACAACACGACGAAGCTGTCCCCACGTACAGCTAGAAATTTCTCATAATGTTAATATATAGACATATATAGATCATATTAGATTGTGACTCGTTCTATATAGAAAATTATTACTTACATAGTTAATTTAAAAATTATATTATTTATGTGATATAATCAATTTTTATAACATTGTTAATACTCATAACATGTATCATAAATAAATAAAAATAAATATCTAATTAGAAAAATGAAAAATTGAAGAGTAGTTAATAGTGATTATAGTTTTAAAAGTAATTTTACAACTTCAATTCCATTTATTATTTTTTTATTGGTTAAAATTTATTTGAAAATATGTTTTTTTAAGGAAGTTCAAGAGTAAGATCAACTTCCCTCTCTGCCCATGTAATAATAAACCAGGCATAAATATTTTGATATACTATAGGACGAAAAGAGAAAAGTAAAAGAAGATTTCGTATGCACATTCACCAAGAATTAATATTAATTGAGATTTGTTTTCGAATTGAAAATTTTCTAAGGATGAGCATTTCTAAAGGTAAGCTTGTGTCGTATTTAAAAGTGTTGTGTCTAAATAAATTCGTGTTAAAAGTATATTAACCCGTATACGACCCGTTTAATAAATAGGCAAAAAAACTTCAAAAACGAACACTACCCTTTTAAAACCAAGTTGACACGATACAACATGTTTAACTGGTATAACTAAATACGTATGATATAATTATAATTATAACTTAATATATTTAAATGGGTCAATAAGTTTGACACATAAACATATCATTAGATAGATTTAATCGTGCAGTGTCGGGTTATGCAGGTTCAACCCAGTTCAACCCGTTTATGTAAACGAGTTACGTGGGTCAACTTGTTTAGACGCAAAACCCATTTAGGGTCAACCCGAACCTGCGTAACTCCGTGTCATGTCGAGTTATCGTATCGTGTCAAAAATTGTCAGGTCTACCTAAACGTAGGTATCGCCCATGCATGATTGCATGGCATGTAGTACGGACCGTGTAGTATTTACTCTAACTTAGCTAGTCAAGTCCATAGAGAGAATGAATGTGCGGTGATATATTTAGTCACGCTTAGCTAGCACTTGAAATTCTCATGTTCGAGGGAGGGTCCTTACGCGGTGCCACGAGACTCTGGCTCGCAACTCAAAGGTATGGATCCCATCCTCATCGAGGAAATTATATATTCTTTTATTTTTTTTATCTCCTACCGTTGACCGACTTATTTTGAATCCGAATTAATTAATACTATTTAAATTTTTTGATATCAATTGATATGTAACTTGAAAAATAGAATACTATCCGTCGAATTGGATTATTCATGAGTTCGTGTGACCGAAACATTTATCTGTATCCGCCGTATTCCTTGCACGTATATGTATGTTCACAAACTGTACGTCACAAATCTTGCTTGCTTTTGGATCAATCAATACATGCAATTCTTTAACATGCATGTGTTGGATATTAATCACATGTGGTCGGCCCGGAAAGCAGCTGGTGGCCTGTGGCTATCGGTGATATACAATAAAAACTAGTCTCTTGTTCATATCACAAATAACATTTAGAAATTCAAGTGCCTGGTTAATCCAAACTCAAGTTGGATTGGTTCACCGAGAAGACATAGCTCTCCCAGTTCCATTCATAAGATTTTAGCCCGGGATTTTATTCAGAAGAAAGAGTTGTCTTATCATCTTTAAAAATTCAGTCTAATCCTAATATTTGAAAGGTGGAAACAAGACTAGGATGCACAGGGTGGGCCGATCTAGAGCAGATCCATGCATGATGAACTACTAAATTTGGGCAAACAGGTCGACCAACGCTCCTGGGATATCATAGAAAGCAGGAATCAGTGCCTCATCCCATTCCTAGGAACAGTTCCTACATTGCCTTGTGATGGCACGCAGACCTCATCTTTGTCGCCGAACCCTATCTTTATATATGATTAAAAAGCCGATCGAGATTAGGAGCAGATTAATCAATTAGAAGGGCTCGGCCGAGATGTGGACATGGGTGCGTCATTGGGGTCACAGATCGATTGGTGGAAATCCCGACATAATTTATATAATTAGGAAGATAAAGCTCACATGACCAAAATGTAAAGGAAACGCATTTAGTGTTAAATTAAACTAATTAAAAAAAAGGTGTACGATGACCTAACCTAAATGATCGATTAATGTACAATCGCTCTTTGTGTCGTTGCTCCTGTTTGACACTGTATGTCCGTGTTTGATTTGAGTCTGATGCAGCTATGATATCGACCGGGGACAAGATATCAACATACGTACATGTTTGAGTTGAAGCTCGGAAAATTTGGTGATCACGAAGTTGAACAAACTCGAGCTTTAATTAGTTACGGTTCATTGGATTTAATAATTTATCGATGATTTATTTGCGTATTATGATTAGCTTCTTCTCTTCTCAGCTAGGTACTTATATTTAAGTCCTTGTCAATTTGTCATCAACCTTCCACATAAAAAAAAAAAAGATTTGACCCAGCTCGAAGCTGATCCTCATCTTCCCTTATTCTCCATGTTTGTCACACCTTGCTTCCTCTTCTATACAACATCTGCACATCTCACTATATATATGCATATATATATATATATATATTCGAAAATGGAGAGCTGATCTAGTGCTACTTAATTAACACGTGCTTTCATTTTCTAAACAGCAATTTCTACTCCTCGATCCTTCGTGCTCTTTCCAAGATTAATCTGCAACTTACTGAGTCGGAAAGGATATATAGAACGATCATCTTCGGCTTATTCGGGTCGATCTTGGGCGATCATCTTCATCTTCACAGCATATTGGAACCTTTCTTCTCCAGCAAGAGACTACAGTGGCCCATTGAAATGAACGATCTTGGGCGGGCTACCGCTACACCCATATCTTTCTCCTGTTCCTATTGCCTTTGGAAACCGCAATTTGTAGGGTAGATCAGAAAATGCTATAAGATTGGAACATTCTTATCGGATCGAGAAGAAGAAATGAAATTGAAAAATCATTCAGTGAACACGGACAGTATAACACGCAGAGACCAGTCTCCGTGACTAAGGTCGGTCTCGTCGCGTTTCATGTGTGTTCTCTGTTTTATCATGGATCCTACTTTCCGATTCACCCACCGGTTGCTCAGTTGAGGACCTTGACATGGTTTCCGAAAGTTCTTTGTTTTGCAATTTTGAATGTCAGAACCGTTGCTTGTAATACGGGTTGTCTTTCGTGAGATGGTATGGGCTTGTAAAGTGGGCCAGTTAGAAACTGGGTGTCGATTAAAAAGGCCCAACTTCTATACACTATTATTATTAAAAATTTTACGCATAAGAGAATTAAGAAAATTTTACATAATTCTATATTATAATTAAATTATCATTATTATTAGGCATACTAATTATGATAACTATTTAAATTATTAATATTTATTTATTATAATTTAATTAATAGTTTTCCGTGTCACGGAGGACGATTGAAAAAATTTCTTCCGGTTGAAGTCTCCATCTACACTTTACATGGAAAGATGTGACACCAATTATTAGTCAAAAGCTTTTTTTAAATTTTTTATTTTGACTGAATAATTAATTAATTGAGAATGCTTGTGCTTTATCGATCAAAAGCCTCGTAAAGTTGCAGCCTTTCCTCCTCCTTTGTGGCCGTCCCTTGTCCGACTTTCGTTTGCTTGAAGGCAGGCATGCTGGTTACTTGACCGATCAACATAAAATAACCACAGAAAGAAAAAAGAAAAATCAGATGAAATTCTGACTCCATAATTCTCAAAAATAAAAATTATAAAAAAAAAGACAGAAAGAAATTCTCCCTCAATACTTCTCGATTGCACCTAAATTTCAAGTGTCACAAGAACCGACCATGTTCAAGTTTAAAGCACGTTGATAGTAGAGAAAAAGTAAATTAGGGTATTTGCGTGTAATCCACAGATCAAAATTAAATCGGCAGAAGGAGAAATCTGGAAACTGAATTTCTTTTTCATCCATTAAAAAGCCAGGGTGTCCAAACCAAGTGATGCTGAGGTGGAAATAATTAAGGTTGGCGAGTCGATGAAGGTGACAAGGAGGAGACATTTATTTTGTGTTACCAACACATCACATCAGATTGCTATAGACGAGTGAACATTTAACGTATCGGTATAGTCTTTAAAAACTGTCAGATACTTATAATTACTTTTACCGATATATCGAGTATCCATCGACACGTAAAATTGTTACGTGATATGTCGGTAGGTGAGGCCCTTTTCCTCCGCAAGGAGTCTCTCCAATTTACCGCTAGCATTTCGAGTATCTCTAGAGATCGGGACCAGCATAGCATGTTCGGCCGCCCCTAAAATAACAGAAGAAATAGATCTACACGCCTGTCACTTTTACGTCGTACAAAACAAGTTATTAGTTCTACGGATGCCATAGTTGTTAAAGGAACCAATGATTGATCGAGATGACTGTAGGGTAATCTGGAAGACGACGATGTTGCTACAACACCCGGTTTATGACAAATCATATAGGGAGAAGAGACCCACACAGGGGTCACTACTATGGTTTTGTATTGTAATAATGTACATGCTTTTATGTCGGACCCAGAGAAAGGTGGGAAAAAACCAAGAATCCCAGTTCGATTTTGCATAGACCCAGCTCATGTCCTACTCATCGTGCCGATAAAAACAGTTGAAAAATGACAATTGAGAATGAAATATATGTACTGTGAAGAACTGCTGCATGTTCTTTCTCCCCTTTCATCGGACAATGGTTCAGTTATTAGATCAAGAGTTTAACCAAAAAAACGGTTGTTTCAAAAGAAATTAATTTTTGTAAATGTGAAAATGAAAAGGGCCGTGGAAGGGTTTCAAAGATACAAACATGCACAACTTGATGTAGCAATTCTGAATGAGATCAAGCCTTACGATGAAGTAATCTCTCAGGTTCAAAAGGCCAAAAGCCACCTGAAGGGGGAATTTGGTCATGAAAGGTCATATCATAATGGCAGCACAATTAAATTCTTCAAGGTTGGCTCTGATCAAAAGGCCATGGCTTTGCTGTGAAAAGCTTTGGGAAAGAAAAGTCGATCGGGGCTGAGGCCAAAAGCCAAACTGTATAAAGAAAGGGGAAGCTGGGGGTTTGGTATGATTCTATTTTATCATTTTCTTGTAATTATTTATCAATTATAGCATGTGGGCACCTTATGTTTCTTTACGAACAATTCTTCTTTCAATCAATTTTTCTTCTGAATTTCGAGGGTTTGGGACCTGTACTTGGTCCACCACCCCACAGTAAATCACACGAATACACATCGACGATCAATCCATTCTCGATTTACTTTGGATCCACAACATTATGCTTCCACGTGATGAAGGTCTAGGTCAACCCCGGATGAGGAATTCTGGAAATTAAGATTGCATGAACTACTAAAAGATGATAGGCAAGGGGAGTGCCCAAGTAGGGCACAAATAAACAGCGAAATTTAACGAAGCGATGGAATGACGCATTGCCCATCTATTTGATTTCCGACTTCAAAAATGGAAGTGGGAATTAGGGGCTCTCTCTTTCAAGATCCAGTTGGATTGGCGAGGAAGGAAGGCATATGCGATGTTCTTCCGGCGGGGGCCCTACCCTCCAAGAGCAACTGGGCAACTGTCGATTCTCGCCGATCTTATTGTGTCTAAATAGTAATTAAAAACCTCTTCTGCCGACATTCAGATTCAGTGCTGCTGAAATAAATGAACGCGCCCAACAACTGCAAGGGGTAACAGGAAGATAGAATTAAGAAGGTAGAATTTTTTTGATAAAAATGAAATTCGGGATCTCTTAGTTTTAATATCGAAAAGTGATATCATTGTACAGAATCTTTCTTTCTTCTTCTTCTTATGTGTAAAGTTAAGTTGCTGGGGTGTAATGTGCACTGATTTTGCTTGTCAAGGAATATAATTGGATGAGATTTTTCATTGCCATGTGGAAGGAAATAGGAAGGGAGCCGCCTCTATAGTCCCCCGTTTGGTAGCACGCGCAACAGTTGAAAGTATGCTGCGCTTGTGGCAGGAGATTATCGTATCGACCAAGACAAATTGTAATAAACCAAACCAACAAAGATGGGAAGAAAAAGGGAATGAAAATGAAAGGAACAAGCGTGCACAGTAATTCCTTTTGGGAGCCTCCTTTTCCCTTCCTTCCATGTGCTCCTGCAAAATCAAAGTTCAAAAAACGGGAAAGCGACACACCCAACTTGGTTTGATCAAGGTGGTTCAGCATTTCATTCATTTGAAATAAGGTTTAAGTTCGAGTATTATTTTGTAAATGAAAAAACATGTTATAAATTTATAATTTAAAGAATTTTATTCTATTATTAAAGCGAACTCATATCTTGAATTTGAATTAATAAGAGTTAGATTGTGTGTTTGAACACAAAACAAGTGGAGAAAAGGAGGAAGAAGATGAAGAAGAGAGAGAGATCCTTCCCAAGGAAGAAAATAAGGGGAACCCATGTCTAGAGTTTGAATTAATAAGAGTTAGATTGTATGTTTGAACACAAAGCAATCGGAAGAAAAGGAAGAAGAAGAAGGGAGAGAGAGATCCTTTCCAAGGAAGAAAAGAAGTCCTCTGCTCGTCCACGCAATGACCAGAGTCAAGTACTTTTGATTTCCAAGCCCTTTTTTTTTTTTGGTTTAAAAGGAGGATTTTATTTAATTTAGGTGTTGATTTCCAAGCTTAGCACAGTAGAATCGATGGTTTAAGTACGAACGTACGCCCAAATTTTCATGTGTTTTTCTTGAAAATATCAAGTATTTGAAAATAAAAAGTTGAGTGCATGTTGCAACCAAAGTTGAACACAGGACCACTTGTAGGTTAGCACTCCACATGAGTCAGGTACGCCCACTTAGTTTTATATACATTGATACCCAATCCCGGGGCATATACAAGTTCCATAAAAACATCACAGTGACAAAGTACAAGAATCAAGTAGACATTAAAACTAAAAGGACCGAATATATGAAACTGTCTAGGAAGGCTTAGTGAAAGCTGCCCCATCCATTTCTTTCAACTTGGAATCATATTAGATGGATCTAACTATAGAAAATAAAATCTTAATCTAATACAAAGTTTTGTTCATGTCTCGACATCATTATCCTTCATACTTAATGTTCACTTGTTTTGTTACAACGTTTCCAGATCTCAGCAATAAAAAAATCACTTCTTGATCACAGTAAGTTAATCTGACATTTAATTTTTTGGTGTATATAAACATCTGGTTGTTTGTTGCGCAGAAAGAGATGGATGCATTTGTGGATAACTTACTTAACTTCAACCGACAATAAACAATGTCTTCCACATCCCCCATGGCCATGTGGTATTTCCATAGGGAGGGATAAGCCTACGATATAGAGGGGGGAGGGGTCACCGGGAGTCAAAAAAGCAGACCAGATGGGAAAACATATGTAAAAGTCGGTAATGGCGGCACTGAACGCCTGCCCAGGGCAGAAGGAGAGAGGGGCCATGCCCATGGCCAACTTTGTTATTTACCCCCACTCTCTCACCTCTGTAACAGAACATATCATCCCCTCCGTTTTAATCGGACCCCCTCATATCATTCTCAACATATCTCCTTATCCTTCCTCTCCTCCTCCGTCCAAAAATCGAAATTTCATTGAAGCCATTCTCATTCTTTGCCCTTTGGTTGATGATTATGATGACGGTCCATTGAACCATTGAGTTCTTGAACCATTGTTGGTGGGTGTGCTCTGGTTTCTCGGTTTTATTACTGCACTATATTTCTGGGCTATTAAACTAGTAAGTACAGATCATATGAGTGGAAAATAATCATGGGTATTTCTTGTCCTGTTCCCCTTTATGTGCTTCTGCTGTCTCGTACTAATTTACGTTACATCCTTCATGTCTGAACACCGGGACAGCGTTTACATATAGGTGTTGGAGTGTAGGAGGACTTCTGGGGAAGAAATGGAGCAGAAGAATGTCCTCCTATCGGCATTAGGCATCGGGGTTGGAGTCGGAGTTGGCTTAGGGTTGGCTTCCGGGCAATCAGTGAGCAGGTGGATGAGCGGGAACTCTTCTCATGAGATCACGTCTCAGCAGATTGAGCAGGAGTTGTTGAAACACATCATTCATGGAAAAGAAACCAATGTTAAGTTTGACGAGTTCCCCTATTACTTAAGGTAAACCCGATGTTCCCGTTCTTTTCTACATAATCTGTCTCATCGTACTACGTTCTTGTTCATGTGATTCACTAGATAAAAAAAGTTAGATCGATCCTGAGCTCTTTTTTTTCTCCATTCAAAGACTCGCTTTGATAATCCATTGCACTTGCATATCTTCTAGTGCTTGCTTCTTAAAATCAGAGATAGAGGTATGCTGTTTGATTTCTTGACCAGACTAATTCTCCAGGCATTTCAGTATCTTGGTTTGCAGCTTGAGCTTCTCACATCTGACTGGGAAATCAGTCAGTTTGGACCATTCTGGACCATCCCCTCTGGAACTAGGCTTATATATAACATATCTGTCGCTTGCTCAACTATTAAATGGTGCTCTTTGAGGAACTTCAGCACTGAGTGCTTGAATAGTGCTAAACTTTACATGTCAATTACCACTAATTGGGCAGTATCTTCTTTAGAATTGCTTGAATCTCTAGAAGTAGCAGTGCTTTCACCTGGATCTTTTCAGCAATATTGGTTCATATTCTTTTAGGATTCAATGGATAACAATTTTTTTGTTGAATACTTACAGTCAACAGACTTGGGCAATGCTGACAAGTGCGGCATTCGTTCATCTGAAGCGTGCTGACTTGTCTAAGCACACTCGGAACCTTTCAGCTGCTAGTAGGACTATTTTGCTCTCCGGTCCAGCGGGTAATTATTTTTCTGTTCTCAAAATTTCTTCTTCTCTCTCGACTCTCTTCTATACATTTATTGATTAGAAATCCCTTCGAGTTAAGATCTAAAATTTGTTTATTATCTGCAGAGCTCTATCAACAAACGCTGGCCAAGGCTTTAGCTCATTATTTTGAGTCAAAACTGCTGATCCTAGATATCTCTGAGTTTTCAATAAAGGTGACTAGATTAGAAGTATTTATAATCACTATTATGCTGCTCCTTTGCTTCTGATATTTTTGAAACATTTCTGCAGATGCAGAACAAGTACGGCTGTCCCACTAAAGAGCTGGTATGCCCGAATTCCTGATTATGTAGTGGAACCAAACAAAAAGATTTCAGAGTATAGTTCCTTATTCAATGGTTTCCATATATGTAGTCTTTCAACCGGTCTATCTCGGAGGCGACCTTGGAGCAAATGTCTTGTTGGCTCAGTTCCTTTTCAGTTTCACCTTCAAGGGAGAAAAGGGCCACATTGAGTAGGCAAAGCAGCAGCTTTGATGTCAAGTCAAGGTAGCTTATTCAAGGGAAAATTGGTCTTATTGCTACATTCCATTGAGCTTGAAATAGTTCCTTCTTGAGATTTTGCTTGTTGCATTGTTGTATTGTCCAATTTTTAATTTTATTTATTTTTTCTACATGCTCAGGGCTATGGAAGAATCTGGTAATCCCCCGAAGCATCATAGGAGCTCGTCTTCAATGTCTGATAGTAGTATTTGCTCCGACTTCAATCCCATTACTCCAGGTTCTAGTGAACTCTCTTCTGTGACATGTTCGACCTTTCAAATTTGTACTTGGAGATACTTACTCTGTTTCTGTTCCAGATCGTTCAGCATCATTCTCCAAGCGAGCTATTAGATGGTGTTTCGACAAGAAACTGTTTCTGCAATCACTATACAAGGTAAAAATCTTCAGTATTGGATTGCTCGGAAGAAGCTTATATATTTATCTCCTATATTTTAGAAAATGGGAAAAACCAAGCTACATAGTTTCTCAGATATCAAATACCCGCCCTTTAATTTCTATGACTCGAAGCATTGCTCATGAATATTTGAATTTCCATAGGTCTTGGCTTCAGTGTCAGAGACAGGTTCTGTTATTTTGTATGTCAGAGACGCGGAGAGATTTCTTCTCCAGTCAGAAAGACTTCACAGATTGTTCCAAGGAATGATTCAGAGACTCTCAGGACCGGTATTAGTTATTGGTTCTCGGAATCTCAACGAGGAAGATGATTGTGCACAAGTTGATGAGAGGCTCAGCTCTCTATTTCCTTACAACATTGTGATAAAGCCTCCCGAAGACGAGACCCATCTCTCGAGCTGGCGGGCACGATTGGAAGATGATATGAAGATGCTCCAGGTCCAAGACAATAGAAATCACATTGCTGAGGTTTTAGCAGCGAATGATATTGTCTGTGATGATTTGGGATCATTCTGTCATGCAGACACGGTCGCTCTGAGCAGTTACATTGAGGAGATTGTCATTTTGGCGATCTCTTATCATCTTATGAACAACAAGGATCCAGAATATCGCAATGGAAAGCTTCTTATATCCTCCAAGAGGTTGGAATCTTTTTTTTCCCTGCTTTTGGTCTATTTTTGCCCGTTCTTGCATGAAAGCATTGCTTATGACAAAAATTATGTGAGATTGTTCATTGTATTGCCTTGATCGTGGAGCAGCTTGTCTCATGGATTGACTATTTTCCAAGAAGGGCAAAGTGGGGACAAGGAGAGCCTAAAGATGGAACAAAATGCTGAATCTGCGAAGGTTAGTTTGAGAATTGGAAGTTGCCACTTCTTCAAGAATCGCCGAAATAGGATCAAACAATAATTTGCTCTAACTATGTCCATATAGGAAACCAAAGCGGATGAGCCCGTTAGCACAAAAACCGATCTAAAATCTGAGAACCTGACAATTGAGAGCAAGACTGAGGCAGAGAAATCAGGTTCTGCTGCAAAGGACTTGGAGAATCCCCCTCCTAAAGCACCAGTATGTCTAATGCAGCTTTCAGTTTACCAGAGTTATGGAATGGGAATGTTTCACTCCATTAGGTTCATTCTTTAATTTAACTGGGCACGATACTAATTTTTTGGCAGGAAGTCCCTCCTGATAATGAGTTCGAGAAGCGCATAAGACACGAGGTCATCCCAGCGAATGAGATTGGAGTCACATTTGCAGATATCGGTGCCTTGGATGAGATCAAAGAATCGCTCCAAGAGCTAGTCATGCTCCCACTCCGAAGGCCTGACCTGTTCAAAGGTGGCCTCCTCAAACCTTGCAGAGGCATCCTCCTTTTTGGTCCCCCAGGCACAGGCAAGACAATGCTTGCAAAGGCCATAGCAAATGAGGCAGGAGCAAGCTTCATAAATGTTTCCATGTCCACCATCACATCAAAGTGGTTTGGGGAAGATGAGAAGAATGTGAGAGCACTGTTTACTCTTGCAGCTAAAGTTTCACCAACGATAATTTTCGTGGATGAGGTTGATAGCATGCTTGGACAGAGGACCAGGGTCGGTGAGCATGAAGCCATGCGCAAGATCAAGAATGAGTTCATGATGCATTGGGATGGTTTGCTGACGAAACCCGGGGAGCGCATTCTTGTTCTTGCAGCAACAAACAGGCCATTCGACCTTGATGAGGCAATCATCAGGCGGTTTGAGAGGAGGTATATTCGCTATATAAGATACTTTCCTCCTTAGAAGTAATGAGGTCTTTCTTATTTTAATTTGTCAAATAAATCGACTATTATCATCTTTACATCTATTTTACGACCTCAACTAGTCCAGACTTTGACAGCATGTTAGTAGACATCATGTTAGTCCAAACCAATTGTGTGCAATTTCCCATTAGCTTTATGCATCAAAAATAGTATTCATTGCAAAAGAAACTTGCTCGTCTTGTTTTGTTAGGATCATGGTTGGTCTCCCATCAGTTGAAAGTCGGGAAATGATCCTGCGAACTCTTCTGTCGAAGGAGAAAGTCGAAGATCTAGACTATAAGGAGCTTGCTGCCATGACAGAAGGATACAGTGGGAGCGACCTCAAGGTGTTTGAGCAGCTTCAGTTAATCCTGTGTTTCCTTGATAAGAATCGCTACGATTTTGTTTTCTTCCTAAAATATGAAGTGGAAGTATATTTGCTTTCTTTCATCTTTTTGACGTGATGAAGTTTCTTCGCTTATCACCTGGAAACAGAATCTGTGTGTAACAGCTGCATATCGTCCTGTTAGAGAGCTAATTCAGCAGGAGAGGTTGAAAGATAAGGTAGATAAACGGCACTTAACATAGCAAATGCTTTGTCTTCCACACATACACCCTGTAGAGCTCAAATGATACTTCATAATATGCTCACGTTTTACTGATTGTTACTTCCTGCAGGAAAGGAAGCAGAGAGCTGATAAAGGCAAGAGTTTGGAACATTCAATGGAGGCTAAAAACGACAAACAAGAAGAGGTTAAAGAGGATAAAGAGGAACCAGTTATCGTGCTGAGGCCCCTGAACATGGAAGATATGAGACAGGCCAAGAATCAGGTCGTTGAAACATCCGAACAAGCTAGACATATCTAAGGAACTAACATTTTCTTTACAAATCTGGGAACTTTGAATGCTTATGCTTCAAATTCTTTAACAGGTTGCTGCAAGCTTTGCAGCTGAAGGTTTGGTAATGGGTGAGCTGAAGCAGTGGAATGATCTGTATGGGGAAGGAGGATCGAGGAAGAAGCAACAGCTATCTTACTTTGTTTAGATCATTCTGCAGGTATCACAAAAGATTTAAGCACTGGCGACTGCAGTCTTCCCATGATCCACGACTTGACAAGAAAGCAAAGCAAGCCCTCAGAAGAATGTGAATTCGAGATGCACATATCACACAATGAGGTGCAGCAGCAAGAAGCACATCAGACCCTTGTAGATGCCATGAAGTTCTCGAAGGTCTGCTGGAGCGAATTATTTGAATTGAGGGAGTGACGATAGGATATTTTTTTATGCTGCAAGTGTGCTTGTATGAGTGTGGTAGCTTAGAAATGCTGTGACGGGAAGGTTTGTGGATGGTTTTTTTCCTCTTTACAATTGTTTGTTTTTTCCCCTTAATTTGTGGACCGGCTTCTTTAAAATGTCCAATTTGTAGATTGCATGTTTTTGATATATATATATATATATATATACACACACATATATTCTAAATAGTTGTATGTCTTGATATTGGATTGATGTACATATACCTTTTCGTGTTTGCTTCATAAAACAGTTCCATCCACTTATTCACTACTTTTCATACCATGTTTTAGCAGTAAATTAAACAGCACATCCTTTAAGAAACTTTTATATCTTCCCCCTAGTCTTCTTTCAAATTGACCAAACCAAGCACAACTTGGTAATTCTTCCAGAAAGACAATAATAAACTTACTACACCTCGCATAAAAGTAGCCGATATGAGCAAAATAGCCAGTAAAAAACTTTGCTCGATAATTTCACAGGTGTCATTTGATTTTTTAGAATCAAAATACCCAATACTCACTAGTCACGATAGTACAAAATGGTGATAGAAATGGCCTGTAAGTCAAAGCCGAACCAGAATTTCCAAATTTTCTTCCCCCCAAAACCACTGGTTGTTAACAGCCTAAGTGCACGTCAAGGGAGTGGCTAATCTCTCTTCTTCTCTTTCAATGGTCCTTTGGGAATTTTGCTTAATACCTTCTCCTCAAAGACAGCGTACTGCTTCTTGAATTCAATCATTGCCTTCTCTCCGAATGCATCGACCTGGTCCTCATATTTCTCATACAACACTGGCACAGTGTGCAGTAAGACAAAAGCTGATAGAAAGGATATGGTTCATCAGAAAAGGTACATATGAAAGCAACCACATTGTTCTAGTATTGAGAGAAGTCAAAGTATACATGATAAGAGACAGCCCCTTACTTATATAGAACAAGGTCACGAAGCTGAACCAGCTCCCTACAACAGATAAGGCCCACAAGCCTATAACAACCTGAGAATCAGAATAAAAATAGAGTTATACGTTAATGAGCAATCAAGCTTGATATTGTCATTGCGTATCCTTGCACAACAGGGATGGGGCTTTCAATGATTCAGAAACAGAAAAGAGTGCCATTTAACAATATCAAAATCTTTAAGTTTAGAGAGGTAGTTCTACAAGCTGGATTGACTCACAGCAAGAAACTGCTTCACGTCTCTTCCTGAGGCTATCTCCCTCAAGATAGCCAACCCCCTATTGATTTCAAATCTTACAGCAGAGACTACTTCCAGCACACATTTCTCAGGCATTGCAACATCTGGAATGTGGGGCGGGGACCTAGAATACATAATCAGTGGAGTCAATGCACCATCTAAGTTAAAAAGGCATGTGTGTTAAAATTATACGACGTACTTGTGGATAAAAGTTGTCCCATTAGACCAGACGAAAAGAATGGCCAGCACAAGCATTGCAATGTGGCAAACAAGAGTGATCAAATGGTACTCCAAAAGTTCAAAGAGAATCCATATAGCAGTGGCAGCACCAAGAACAGTTGCTGAAATTTTCTTGTTCCTCCAGAGAAATATATCAGCAGCTGCAACAAGAGATTATATCAATCAGTAGATAGCACACATCAAAAAACAGGAAACACCAATTCATCATTGAGTACCATCAAGACCCAGAGAGAAGGGGAACTACTCAACTAAGCAGTGAGCACCGAGGGATTTCAGAATGAACCCTTATATTGTTCATGAGCATAGTGGGCAAAAGCAATCAAATGAAACTACAGAAATGCCTTGCTAAAATCAAATACCTTTGAGGAACCCGAATAAACTATTTGCTGTATTAATGCAAATTATTGTTGCGGTTCTTACTTTTACGGGAAAACCCAACAATTATAGCTTGAGCAAACACGTAGGTGCCCTATTCTAGCTACTTCAATAATGGTGAATATTATTCTTCCAGCAAAGGTATACAAATTGAGAATAACCAATTCCCAATGATGTCAACCAAAAAGGGCTGACCACTGCTCGAAGAACACCGACATACTGCAAACCATGAAGGTTTCATGAGCAATTCCAGAAGCACCCGCTATACATAGTGCTGTAAACTCAAAAGATATATACGCAGGATGAGACTCGTTCAGAATCCAGGTATTGCAATATTGTCGAATACTATATAATTTGTTAATGAACGATATGGCAATAGAAATATCGGTACATTATCTAATACGCCCATCCATTGATCTATTTAAGAAACATTCCCGTGACATTTATCAGGAATCAAATACTTTTCGAAGAAGCATTTCCAAAAACATGTTGCTTGTGAATAACAATGTACCATCACTTATTCTTATGGATCTTGCGATCAGATCTCCTGGTATCAGTTTGAAAATCACAATGCACTTTTGCAAAGGAAGGGGGAGAGAGGGGGAGTGACTGTACGTTTGCCGCCACCGAGGACCTTATGGACGGGCTTTTCACGACCGAAGAGCCGGTAAACCTTAGATTTCATGGCATCGACGGCCGACGGCTTATCATCGTCAGAGTCGGAAGAAGAAGAACCGTCATGGCTGTGGAGCTTCTCGGAGATCTTCTCCATCAGGGACGGCTGGGCCTCAACGGTTTGATCCGCCATAGATCTCCGCTACTGGAGAGGAGGGAGACGAGAGAATGAAACAGGAGAGGACGAAACGAAGTGCGCGAGCGAGCGCGAGTACTCGACGTTAGAAAAGAGAGCCAGTGGGTGTATCGAGATGGAATCTCGACCGTCCGATGGTTTGGCTGCCGAATCAGAGGTTCGGGAGCATTCGAACCTGTAGCTGCGGGCTGAGAAAATACCGGAAACCGATGAAGGGGACAATTCTTACTTAAATAGGGGTATTAAGGTGGAGTTAGTTTAAGTAACCCGTCAGTGACCCAGTTACCGTGACCATCACAAAAAAAACTTGGGACTTTTTTTTTTCCATGGGAGGCCAGGTAAATGGTTTAACTTCATTTTTTTTACGGGTCCTGAGAAGTCGGTTTAAATGGAAATGAAGTGGACAACCATATAAATGTTCTTATCTCAGTAATATAAGTTGATTTAAATAATTTGATATTTAATTTTTTTTAAATGAGGATATCGAGTTTAAGTGTTTATAAGTAGAGAAAACTTGATTCTTTACGTAAAAGTTCAGATTTAGAGTTTTTATAAATGAGAAAAGCTCATGTTACTGGAATTTTATCCGTTAGTGAACCGACTCGACTCGAACTAAATTGATCAAGAATTCATATGACTTTTGAATACCAGTGATGCAAACAAAAAAAAAAAGTCCTTAGCCTAGACAAAACTTACATGCTAGTGTGAGTTAATATTTTTCCATCAAGTGCTACCTTTCATCTGATCATATGGATCGCGGGATCAATTCATTCATCGTTGGCGTAAAATAGTGGCGTAAGTAAAAAAAAAAAAAAATCGAATAATCGAAAAATTGAATAAATTGATCAAGACCAACCTTAAAAGAATGAACTTTTGGAGCCCTACATGGAAGTCGGTCATTTTTTACGAGGGAAAACTGGCTTGGGAAAGTCGGACTCCAACCCGAAAAGACTGGCAGGGTAGGGCTGCCTGACTTCAAAAATGTTAAGTATATATTCTTTTTTCTTTTAGATTATTTATATTAGATGCATAATTACTTTTTAATATATTAGAGTAAAAAATAATATAACCTTGTCCAAATAAATATTATATAATATAGATTTAATATATAAATTTCGAATCAATTGAAATTTTAACTTCAACCTAACCATATTAAAATCTAATATAGATTTAATATATAAATTTCGAATCAATTGAAATTTTAACTTCAACCTAACCATATTAAAATCTAAAACGGTTCTTACTATAATTTTTTAGACTCTAAAAAAACATTTTTTTAAACCCTGCCGTGAAGTATAGGAAAATATAATTGACCCCGCGATCAAGAAAGGACAAGAATGATCACATAGTTTTACTTTCTTAAGACTATAGCATTGAGTAACTTTATATTAATCTGACTCGCTGACGATGCCCAAGGAGAAATGATACCAATTTTGATAATGGTGGAATTTGCCTTGGCAAAAGAGTCGGGTTTAGAGGGTTTAGGCTCAGTTGTTTTGGATTTCTATTAGGATTTAAAAGGGACTCCTAGCTTAGTCTTCTTTGAGAGCTTTGTCTCACGAATATATATATACTAGCCACATGACCCGTGCTATGCACGGTAAGCATAATCGAACATGGGGTGAATAATAGTCTTGGTACAACTTTTGCCCAATGACCTAAAGGTTCTATGATCCCATGTTCCTTTTATTTCCCTTTCGTTCTACCATTTCTAAGTGATACAATCACAGACCCAAAATATAGAGTAAGAATTATAATTTTTCTTTCCATGAATGACAGTCTAAGGCTCTCCATGGATAGTAAGAATTAGAAATCTTCCCAGGGCTGGAAATTAATCTCTTCAAACTCATACACCTGTGATCTTCACCTCGAGCCTGTTCAACTCCATTTGCAATCATCCCATTCAACTCATTGCATTCAAACCATCTCTATGCAGCTCTGCAACATTGAGAAGATTTTTCATTAACACCGAATAGAAGAAACATGAGAAACCACTTAAACAATATCAGTTCTCACAGTCATCAAAATATGAATCAAGCCAATTCTATAAAATAGTTCTTAAACAATAGAAGAGAAGAACGGAATACTGTCGATTCTATCAAGTCAGCTTCATATAGCAGGCATAAATAAATGAAATAAACTAACTGAAAAACACTCTATACTCGTGAAGTTAGTGACGCAAAACAGAATTTTGTATTACTATGTCTATAACTATGTTCAAGGAGAGAAATAGTTGGCGCAGAATTAGCATCAAAAAGTTGGTTCTCGTAATGATGCTACTACATGAAATCTGTGCAGAACAGAAGTCAGAACTGTATTAAAATGTTGTTGTAATGATCGAGATGCTCTTTCCCACAGATGTATAGTCTGAAAGTTACACTTTATAAAATCATTCTTAGGCCTTATTAATTAATGATTCCTGGTTTGAAAAGATTACCTCTACGAAGATTCTCCTTAGTATATGAAGTTGTTGCTAATACTCGTAAGATGTTGTTTTGCACAAACCTATTAGGCGACGAATTCAACACTCAATTAATTGTTGCGTGAGCATTTAAAAATAGAAAATTTAAAACAATAACTTATTTGAAAAAGAGAAGGCGTTTAAATGAACTACAATAGATGAGTTCATAAAAGTCATTATAAATGATCTTATCCCAGCTCTACTTCGATCAATTCCCAAATCATACACTCTTCATCTCATTTTCCATTGTATCATAATTGGTATTTACCTGGACTTCCAATTGAGAGAGTTTCTAGACTCCTATGTTTTGAAGATTTTCTTCTTGCCAAAAGAAGCGTGTCACGTGAACCGGCAAATAGAAAAATAATAAATATATCTTCTCTAATAACCATTAAAAAAAAAAAAGAAATATACTACCTTATACTTTAAACATTTGCGAATTTGCATTATTTTATTACGAATGGAAGGAGGGGAAAGATAAATATGAAGATGGAGGAATTGAAAAAAAAATCATTAAGACAGAAATATACTACTCACCTAGTCAGCAACTTGGATTTGAATAGCCGGTTTAACATTTTCAAATCTGCATCATTTCATCACTGATTGAATGGAGCGGAAAATAAACATGAAGATGGAGAAATTACAAAAAATAATAATGGAAGTAGAAATATACTCACCTCATTACCAAGTTAGATTTGACTTACCAACTAAATCTTTTTAGAATCTGCAAAGCAGAAACATGAACATGAAGATGGAGATTGCAAGAAATAATAATGGAAATAGAAATAGAAATATACTCACCTCATTAGTAAGCTAGAGTTGAACTACCAAATAAACCTTTTTAGAATCTGTATAACTTCATCATTGATATTTTGTTTGGAATTGAAGGGAGAGGAAAAATGAATGTGAAGACGGAGAAATGCAAAAATGGTACGAGAGCAATTTTATAAATAGTAATATGTTGGTTTAACAATCGAGATTTCACGGGAGAGTGGGCGGTTTCAACAACCAAGATTTCACGGCTTGGGGTGGGGGCAGTTTTAACAATAGACGTGGGGGACAGTTATTTGACGCGAGGCAGTTTCAACAGCAAATATTTTGGGTAGTGGGGGGACAGTTATTTGATGCAGTAAATAAAAATCATGTAAACTAACAAACGGTCAATATGCTCTAATTTATTAAATTATGAGGGGCAATTATGGAAACTCAGAAGTGAGACGAAAACTGTCTCACTTCTTCAATATAATAATAGATATATACACACATATATAGCAATAATTAGGGCTACAAATTAGAGCGGAAAAATAATTAAAAACATAGGCAAAACAAAGCAGAAATTGTCCGACAAAAACAGTGCAGATACTGCGGATAAACACGACACTTTTTTGAAGCCAACCAACTCCAGACCAGGTCAAGGCTCCACCTGCAAATTTTGGCAGCAGCTTCAGTTATTACTCGATTCCAATCTCGTTTATACTAGAATGGAAGGTAACTGTTGGGAAACGTGATCGCTCCGATACCGTGTGTCGGGTCTCGGAATGCCCTGAATACGATGATGAAATGAAAAATTCAGAAACTTGACATCGGATACACATGAAAAAACTCTCAACTCCAAGGGAAACAATCACGGACAAAGTAAGAAATTCATCAGATTAAATCAGGATCTTACAGTATTCAAATATACCACCAATCCCAAGCCTCATTACAATCCCCACTCAGAAAAAAGTCACAACCTAATCGCTCAAGCTCTCACGTCCTAGCGTTACAAAAAGTTTATCAGAAAGATATCTCACCAGACACTTTCACCTGGACCTAAGGCCCCAATTCACAACTCGTATAACACCCTATTATAGATATACAAAAATCATATTTTGTTTGATATCTTAGAAAATATTATTTACATATATTTTCTAAATCAAACAAATTACGGGATCCATAATAGTCAATTTAAATAAGAAAACAATATTCACAAAATCTCTCAAATATCGATTCTGTCCGGGATATTCCAGGATTTCAATTGCGATCTCGACCGTTGATTGTTGTTCGTACATATCTCTATCTTAAATCTGATCTCCAACTCGTTACCCAGTTCTTCCGGTCTTTGAGTTCCAGCTTGTGCCGAGACATATCCTAACAGTAACTTAATAAGCTAAGTCAGGTAATTGATTGGATAAACTTTCTCAACAAGTAGTATCAGACTCACTACAAGTCCTGGAGTTACCGTCACGATTTCATCCACGCCCGTAGTTCCGTTACCCCTTCCAATTTGAGGGCCCCCCCTTTTTTTTTCTGAGGCTTGATATGCCGCTTATATCTACTGGAGCAAAAAACTGCTTTACCTCTGTTCTCCCATTTTTTCTGCTCTATCCTGAGCCCTCCTCATTGCTACTATTTAGATCCTTTTCCTGATTACAAAAAAACCTTAAAAAATTAACTTATGAATCCTTTTAGGCTCAAAGCAATTGAACCCAGATCCTATTGAAGGCCAACAAAAAGGAGACCCCATCCACAAGGACCAAGGCCATATACCCTTTTACCCACAAAAACAAAAGGAGAGTACAATAAATCCTCTCCGTGGACCTAATGCCCCAAATTAGCCCCAAATAGTTGTGAGATATTTATATGTTCAAGGAGAATAAACCCATCATCATAAAAAAAAAATACATTTTTTTAAAAAAATATTATCATTTAAAAAAAAACTATCATTTTTTTTAAAGAACCCCTCTCCCTATCTTGTATCGAGTGGTAGACCGGTAGAGTCTTCCTTCCCTGCCTACGGAGGCAAATGGGGTCTTCAAGGGATGAGGGACCATCAACATGTGGCACAAATAGGTGGATCAGCATGTACTGATGACTAAGTAAAGGCCGGGCCCCCGGAAAGGCAGGAGATCATACGAGGGAGACAAGTTGGATAGCATTTAACTACTCATTCTTTATGTTTTTTCCTTCCAAAGTCAACTGCACCATCATTTTGCTCCACATTCTTTAACAAGAAAACTTGAAAATTAATAAACTGAGAAACTATAACTACTACATTAGTAATACATAGACTACGAATGAGTCAAGGATACAAGGGATTTGCCACTCGTATCCAACTCTTCCCCAAGCCCTCTTACAACTAAATTTCCTGTTCCAATTTTACAATTTTAAAAAATGGAACCTTAAAAGCAAGATCCAGAGAATCAGATATAGTTCAACTTCTGTTTCAAACGTCATTAGAAAATTGCAGTAAAGGTGTAGTATAGCACTGGAGCATGCGCATGAGATAAGAATCGCCACCGAATACAAAAGGGCAGTTGAAAAATGGACATACCTGATCTCAGCAAGTTAAGAGAGCTGTTCCTCCCGGCTCCCACTCATTTTTTTAAAGGAATTGGACTCGTTCCAATGGTGAAATTGCTCCATTATGGTCCTAATAATAACCTAGCAACAGCAAGGAACTTCTGTGAAGATCACAGTCATCGTGGCATGCAGCTGTTCTCACTTTCTTGTTGCTGCACAAACTACCCAGTTTTTCATGATTCTTGCATTCAATAGATTACTACTGATCATCAAACAATATTTTGTTGAGTTATTAGCTAGAGGTTGAAGAAAAGGCAGCACACCCCTTGACTAAGATGAGATCAGTTGTCTAGCGAGAGTTTTCACGAATGACTTGTAGCTTCACGGACAGCATTTCCGTGCCGTCAGTGGAAGAGGTACCGGCTATGGAGGAGGTAGTCCGGTTTCGAGGGTTTCCGTTCTTTTTTCCGCGACTTCCAGACACGAAAATGTCCCATGGAAATGAAAATTCAGGCGTCATGGCTCATTCTAAGTGAGATCCCACCGTTGACGTAATTTCGAAAACTGTGGAACAAAAATTGGATAATGGCCCGGGTGGGAGGGACAGGGAGAGATCGATTACCGAGAGTTTGGGGTCCGAGAAGAAGTTGACTTGCCTCCAAGTGGAGTGGAAAAAGCTTTGCAATTGCTCGGAACTCCCGCAAGAAGAGAACTCCATCTTCTTCAATCATGGCGGATTTCGGGGAAGTCGCCACTTCTACGTCCCGCTAACTCGGAACATTCTCAAAGAACATGCCCTCCGCCTCTGTCTGCGGTCTCCATCTCGGTATTGGGGGCCCATAGTCTTTGGGCCGGAAAATGGGTCCACCTCAGGCTGTGAATTTGGGCCCTAAGTGGGCTCCACAGCCCATCTCGGTTCAATTCAACAGGACACGTCATCGGTTCCCTGGTTGAGTGAGACATTGAGGAGTAACTTCTCGCACTTGCGCAAACTTCTCCATCATTTTGGAAAGAATTTTTCCGTTCATTTATTAGCGTGAAACCCGATCGAAGAAAATTATCCGATCATCATATGCCTTTGTTTCGAGTCCGATTCTACGAATGCAGGACATCACCTGGATGTTAGCCAGTGAGAAGGAACTTGACCGAATCGGAGTTTGATCTCTATCATGTCTTTTTCCGCGATGGTAATGAGTGCGATACTTCCTGGTTTCTTGATGTCGTGCGGCTATTTGCTCTGATCAAACCATGTAACAAAGAAGTCCATACTTAGGCCCCACCCCCACTCATTGCACAGAAATTGGGAATTCTTTGGAGGAATCATTTGACCCTGCCAGCCATTCGCGAATAATCCCGGGTGGGCTCCCGGACTCGAAAGAACAGACCACAGAACATCGGAGAGACATGTTTCATCTTCTGCGTGAACGGATCAGTGTACTGTGATTATTGGCGACAGACGAATATCTGGATCAGATATACGTACACACACGCCGAAGAAAAGGAACATGTAGTACTGGAGAGAAATTAAGAAAAGGGGGGATTGGCATCGATTGGAAAGTGGAATTTAGTTAGAAAAGGGGGGTGAGGGTGGGGGAGGTATCGTCCCACCTGCGATGACAACAAGAACAACACAAAAAGAGAAAGGAATGATGAGGAGGGAGGTGGCCCCTCTAAAGTGAAAGTGGAGCATCAAATTCCAAAGATAATTTTTTGGTGCAGATTCGAACAAACATGATGCCCCCTCCCCCAAATTTAACTAACTGTCAATCGAAGCGACGCTCCGATTTTACCGACATGGGTTTCGGTTGACATGATTCAACACCTGCATTCTCGAATTCGTGTCTTGTAAATATATAAAATTCATTAGTTGAATAGCTTTAATCCCCGGGAATTTACTCTTATCTCGAATTTAGATTAATTATAATATCCATTTAAACTTGTAATATTAGGGCCATGCACGTATTAAGAGAAAAAAGACATCTTATTCAAACATTTTATGATTTCACTCTCTTTTTTGTTCTTGCGATTTTCCCCGGAATTTGTGACATAATCATGAGGTAGGCGCATTTTTTTGAAATTTCAAACATAGCCATGAGTCATGACCATGAATATGTAGAAATTCTTTTGCTCTTAACAGTTTCGGCCGAAAAGACTTGATTTGGTTTGTGGTAATATTCTTTCATAAATCTAGTAAAAGTTTAACACGGCATCAAAATTGTCACAAATGCGAGCTTACACCTTGCCAAGCTCACATATAAAACTCGTGATCAAGAAGTCCAAGTGCAGAAGAGACATGTCACTCCTCGTCCTCTTCATCCGAGTGCTGGAAAAAATTTTAATCTAACAAAAATTAATTTTGTTACATAACTGCATAACTTACATTTCCCAGTTTTTTACGACACAGTGAAATGAATGAAAGGGAACCGAATTGTTCATTAAATTCGGCAAATTGAAAAAAGAAAAGATATGAACTAAGATAATTATAAGATAGCACAATTTGACTGTCGGGAACTTAAGGCTGAGAAGTGCAGCTCAGGACCACCATATAAGGCTGCTATATTTGCTGCATACGTCCCTATCTATCTCCCACACTTAGCCTCCCAAAATTGGTCCGACTCGATACTTACTTTCGAGAAGTCCCTCGGATGTATACCAGTGATTGTTACCAATCAATGATCAGTAGTTGGAGTCTTCTAGTTCTGCAAAATATTCTCTGCAGGTACCCTCAGGCATCTCGAATCGAATCTCTCGCCCTCAATGGAATGTTATCTAACTCATAGCGCCTCGGTTAGGTGTGGAACACGGTTTATCGAACAGTCAGTGACAACCCGGTGTAATTAGTACCGACAACTCGATCACTGGAATGGCTATATATCCAGCATGCATGTACTCTTGTTCATGGTCATCGCATCACAGTTTGAACAAATTTCTTTGCTCACGTTGCTCTTTGTCATCCATGAAGATACATCGGGGTGAGTCGATCACATCACATATAGCAGTGAAGATCGAAGAACGGGAAAAATGAAGCCAATGCCAGTGGTATATTGCAGGCAAAGCAAACCCTAGTGGTATCACTTTCTCATCTGTGAAAGTGATCTCATGCAAGCCCTCTCTAGTCTTTGGTTCAATGGTAGGTCAAAAAAGAACTTAAAGGGCATGCAGCTTATTATATTTTGAGTGAGATCACGGGATGTTCTCAACATATTATAACAAACAGAGCGCTTTCAGTCTATTCAAACCTTGGATTACAACCCGGAACTCTGTAAGAATCGATATATGTTTTGCCGAGCTTCTCTGTGGGTGGCCAATTTTGCATCCATGGCAAAAGAAAAGAGGATAGAGCTAGCGATCGAGCACGCCACCAACCCTATAACTGCAAGTCAAACCTTTTCTTTTGCATCTTCTTTGTTTCTTTTCTTTTACCTGGTAAAACTTGGGCAACTTTGCAGAGCCCAAAGAAAGCTCAATCAAAAGAAGGAAATGGCTCCCCCCCAAAAAAAGAACAATTAAAGGCCAATTGTAGGTCTAAGGCCATTAACATGCGTGACCCAGCTGCCCTTTAACCCCCCCCAAAAAACAAAAGATCCTCAATTTTCTGACCCATTACAGATCTTTTTGAAGGGCTCTCTCTCTCTAAAATTCTTTTTTAGTAAGCGCACACTCTCTCTTATCTGTCTCTGCAAAAAGGATGAAAAGAGAAGAAAAAGGAAAAAAAATTAAAGAAAAGTAAAAGTGACAAAAAAAAAGGAAAAGAAAAGTAATGCACAGTCATAGTTCCAAAAGTTTAACATGGCATCGCTAGCCAGAAATTTTCTATAAGTAATAATAATTAGAATTAATTTAAGTTAAAAAATAATTTATTAAATTCTCATAGATTTTGACTTAATTTAATTATAATCGATATATCATTTATCCATTTTTTTTGACAAGATATCATTTATCCATATTGAATGGGCAATATTCATCTGATACTCGATCCATGTGGCTTTAGTTATACTCTCCTTATAAATACATACATACATACATACATACATAAAAGTACACTCTCTGTGTCGTTCTTTTTGGCCATTCTCGTATTCTCCTCTTTTTGGAGTTTCTCGTCATTTCACCTTCCCTTTTAACTGTGTTACATTGATGAGGTTGGTATTAATATTGATTATTTAATTAATCTGATATATTTATAAATGAACATGAAAACTCGAATATTACATAATATGAGTGATTGGATCGTCAGTACCACTGCCATTCATTTTTACTTATCAAAATACTCTACCTGTGTTAAAAATAAATTCGAAGTTTTAACTGCGGCTCGATCTTTGCCCCCCACCCCCCCCCCCCCCCCAAAATTAAGCTTAGTGATGGGAAAGAAACCGTGATACCAGGGTAATTTTTGCCCGTTAATTGGCCTCTCTTTTGAAAATTGACCATTACTTTAAATGTTCTAATCAACTTACCTTTACTTAGTATAGCCGAATAGTTATTTTCGAATCATCTTGGTTAGACCAAGCCAATGAGTGCTAAATCGGTCTTTTTTCCTATCTTAGTTCGAGTCGGAATGACCCACTAGAGGTAAATCTCTCATGAGGTGAATTTTATCCATTCATAAGATTACACGCTGAATCTTACTACAATGTTATAACTTTGATACATGAACCATCGGTTACATTGGTGACATCAAACCACTAATTTTTTTGGTAAGATAATGTCTTCGCAATTTATTTGATGGCAAACCTCGTGTCACGAGGACTAATTTTTTTATTGAAATCGACTGTTATTTTGTTAGAGAACGATTTCCGCATAGGCAACTACAAATACCATTCCTCAACTCAGTTCACCAACCATCAGACATATCTTCTCATTATTTTGTTTGCTCTGTGGGAAGTAATAACGATCGTGCATAGAATCAGAATCGAAACTGATTACAATTTCTCAAGAAGACTTTACCATTTGCATAGATTACACTACCAAGTACAATTGTATATCATTACTGTATAATGATAATAACGTTTAAAAGTACAATACGGTTATTCTCCGATCCTTTTCTGATATTTAAAAGAGACATACATAAGTCTAAAAGAAAAAAAAAAAAAAAAGAATACAAGGAATCAACTACTAAAAATTGAACTCGAAATCTCTTAATCCAAGTGAAGAACTGTAATACTATTCTAAAATTGATTTGTCGTTTATTCCCTGATTCTTGATTGTATTATCAAGCTCCATAGTCGCCATGGTCAAGCCTCCGACGCCGATCGACCTATGGGGCCTGACTTGAGCGGCTACCTCCCTCAAAAGGGAATTTTATTCCATGTGGCAATGACCGTAAAACGACGTGCAAAAGCTTCCCCCCTTCCCCTCTCTCGCTTTCTTTACCTCCTTCCTTCCTTCCTTTCGCAGACCTTTAGCTCTGGTCTTCCCTCGCTTTCCCTCCTCTTAAAAGCTTCCCCCATTAAGCCTTTCATACACCACGCTCATGCTCATCCCTCTCTCTTTCTCTCAACCCGCCATGGAAGCTCTCAGTTTCCAGAGACTCCACCGAGCTATCACCTCCATCTCAACCGAGAACCGCGGTGGTATCGTCGGCGGCAAACAGCCTGAGGAAGATGAAGAAGACTCATTCTTCGAGTTGGAGCTCACTGTCCTTGATTCTGACCCCAAATTCTACGCTAAAATCGACACGGCCCATCTCAAAGATAGACCCAACAGTCGTGCATTTGTAGGTTCGTTCTCCGTCGAAACAAAACAGAGCACCGAGAAAACACAGAACGACCTCAAATGCAACTTCTCGCAGTCCAAGAGAAAGATCCTCCCGATCGAGTCCTCCTTCCCCAGGCCTCAATCCCCAATTTCCCTGCTGAAATCGGCTCCGAAATTACGGGTCTTCATGTTTAGGAAGTCGAACAAGTCGGCGTCGGCCCACGAAGCAGTGAAAACGGAGGGGGCGGCAAGGCACAGAAACAGAGGGAGGAAGTTCTTCACGCTGAGAGTCAAGCTGAAGGAGATCGAGCCTGCCCTCACGAGGGGTTCCAGCCTGAGAAAGAACGGGACCGGTCCTTGCTCTGACAGTCCGTCGCACGGGGAGTCGAATTCGAAGCGGTTCTCGAAGGAATTGATTCAGAAGTACTTGAGGCTCGTCAAGCCTCTGCACGTGAAGGTCTCCAAGAGACAAACGGGCGGAGCGAGGTTCACTGGACAGTTCTCGCCGACCGCCTCGCTGTCGACGGCTCCGGTGGGCTCATCTAACCGGGAACAAAACGCAAAGGCTCCAGCGGGGTTTCGGGTGGTGGCTTGCAGGCAACTGGGGAAGAGCAAGTCCGCTTCCGCGTCGGTTGCGGGGATCATGTCGCCGGCGAGGAGAGATGATTCCCTGTTGCAACAGCACGATGGGATCGAGAGCGCCATTCTGCATTGCAAGAGATCTTTCAGTTCATCCAGAGGTTTGAGTCCGTCCTCTGTATTATACTCTCTTGCTCGCATAAATACAAAAATGAGCTTAATAAATCTTCAAACTTTGTTTACATTCAATCTACTTTCTGGGTTTTTCAGAGCTTATGCCCCTGTGGCCATCTACAAGCGTCCATGAGAAATCACAGTCCATCGATTCAGCAAGAAGTTCAAGCGATGCAACATCGATGTTGGAAGTTGATCGTGGAATTTTACCGAGCCATGTTAAATGAAGAAAGAAAAACCGAAAAACAGAGATATTGAAGGACATAAAAAAAAAAAAAACAAAGGGTTTATTTCTTGTCTGTTTGATGTAGAGAAAGGGATTGAAGAGAAGAGATCAGAACAGATTTGATTTCGGATTTCGAATTTTCCCTTTTTTTGCTCCTTTCGATATATTTTAGGTGTGACGATGATGATGACGCCGACCGGTAGAAGGAAGAAGGATTAGGGTCAGTTGTTTGTCTGTAAAGTCATGATTACGTACTGTGAGGCAATCGAAAACCATTTACATGTTGTGATTGTTAATCCTCTCTGCGAATGCCGCCATTGAAACCTATAACTTGCGGTGCTCGAATCAAAGATTCGATCATTGCTCTCTCCCTCTCTCTCTGTCGGATGATACGATATTTTCTTGACCATTTCATCGATAGAATCTATCGTCACAGTCTGTCCGGTCTTGCTTTAACGTATAAATATAGACATGGTAGCACAGGCGGCACGTGATCGAATAAGCAGTCTGCTGGCTCTGACAAGACTATGATGTCTCTGTTTTAAAAGGTAGAAAAATTCTATCTGTGATGAATGGATGGACTTGCCAGCTTATGTAAGTTTAGTAGACAGGAGGTATACAACAACGGGGTCATGCGCTTTTGTTTTCCGGGACAAAGGAGGTTCGTGTGCTTAAGAGGGACAAGATGGTACGGAAAATAAATGTTTAAAATAGAAATTTTACTAATAAGAATCGAATTCAAAAATCTTAATTATCAACCCAAAAAGAGAAATCTAAAGCTGGAGCAATAGATGATGAGACAAGGACTTCACTTTCAAGTACTTATCTCTAGCATTACATGAATGCATGCTCATTAGACTATCCAGAATCTCTAGCAGCCAGGCAGAACAAGCAGAGGAAACTGTTTCATCGAAGTTACATTCGGTGTTGTTTGGTTTGAATATTGCTAGATTGTCAAAAAAAAAAATGCTACTAACACAGTAAAACTGTACAGGGTTATATGCTAAAATATAGAATTGTTGTATACGATAAAACATAGAATAGGTTATAAAGTCTAATAAGTACATTAAAGTGGTTGTAAACTTTATAGTAATTCAAGAATTCTACGTATTTTTGTATTGTAAGGTTTTAATTCATGTAATGTCAAGATACAATAAACTTTGTGGCAGAAGAGCTGCCAATACGCAGTGTGAAGCTAGTTTTCATATAACAGTAAATTTTACATCGAAACATATACATACCACTTGATCAGAGTCAAAGAGTGGATAGGATCCAAACAACATATAGGAGGCCCTAATTTTTTTCCAGGAAATGAAGGACAGGAAAACATGAGCTTACGGTCAGCTAAGAACTTTTGTAGCTGCATTTGTTTGAATTTTTGAAAAGATTTGAAGTTTGAAATTTCAGGGGATGGGACTGGATGGTTATGTTGTGGATCGTAAATGCCACTGAGGACCAAAATCTCTCCCTGTCTCTCTCTGCCAGAAAATTCCAAGGAACCATCATATACGCTCGGCTCGATGCTAAAATTGACTAGCAGCAACCCAACAAGTGGAAACCATTGCCCTATACTTGTCTCATCTCTCCATGTTTCTAAGAAATTTCTCATCATCTGTCTCTTCATACTGAAGAGTCCAATTTCTCATCACCCATATGGCTATCATCAATACAAGTTAATAAGTCATGCTGATGGAAATGAAATTCGAGTTCGTGGTCAAATGTAACACCATGTTCACAAGCTTACCATGTTTGAAATACTCGTATTAGCACTTGTTTAAGTTCCACAAAACCATATTCTAAGTTTCATATGGCAATGGTACATGTTCCCTTTAATGTATACTGGACAGATACGTAATATTTATTAAGGGTGCAAGCCATAAGGAAAGCCAGGAGAAGGTAGTAAGGATGGATCCAAATCTGTTGGATGATTGTTTCGGTTCAAAGAAGTTTAATTTACTTCATCTCTTGCCATTTGGTTTTTGACTTCTCGTCGAGCTGCAGCTATCACCACCGGTCCCACGAGTCGGTTGGTGAGGGAGAGAAGTGTGACAATTAGGAATTTCGGTTGCCATTGTTTTGATAATGTCTATATTTATTATGGGAGTTTGAGGAATGAAGTTGTTTATGGTACCTTGAAACCAGATTTATTTAAATTTTTGTGTGAATTGTAAACGTTCCCAACGAGCATCTAAAGAGTATTTTAGAGGATCTTGACAAGTAAGCGAAGTGAAATGGAATGTCTTCTAAAGAATACTGCGATCGTTGTGGAGCGATCATCCAAATACATATGCAGCATTTGGAGACAAATATGCATGCTTGGGAAGAAGCTCATCAATGAGAAACAGAGACTTACAAGCTTGGTTTTGGAAGTTTGGCTCATATTCTCCATCGCAAGCTGAGGTTCGAGCAGTGCACTTGGATCTCACGATTGATTTAACTAATGGATGGACGAATATAAAGCTGACGGCATCAAAGGGTTGTGCTTCTCCAGGCCAAGATGGAAATCAGATTGCAGGAAGGAGAAAGAGCTTGTGAAGTAGAAGGAGTTCTCCCAGCAGACAGCAAAGATGATGACTGAGGGGCAGTGGATCGAAATCAAGTGGTTCTCCATGATCATAAAACTTTTCGATCATCAGTTTTGAAACCTGTTGGCATTTATCAGATTGTGAATGCACTGAGAAATTTGAAGTACAAGTTCTGGTTAAGCATTTCGGGGGCAAGGAAGTCTTCTTTACACTGTAATTGCTTCTTCCTTGAATCTACTGAGGCCAATCTCAACAAATTGCATGCCTTCACCATGAACAACCGGTCCTTCCCCTTTAAATGTAAAATGGAAGATGTTAATCGATGTTTCCTTTCACTGGATTATTGTCCTGCTGTCCTGAAAATGGTTGTGCGGTCCTCTCACTAGGTGCTGATATTCCATATCAAAGAAAGGATTTTGTTTTCCATATGGTACGGTGAAAGTTACATGGTTGACTATCCAGCAAGTGTTTATGGACTTAGAAAGGAAAGAAAATGTATGCATTTCTTGATCAAAATATGCCAAGATCAACCTCGTAAGGTCATTGCTTACACCATCGTGCAACCATCGATGTTATCACCGGTTTAGCAGGGATTCGTCATCAGTATATCTGCAAAAAATAGGAGCTTGTCAATGGCCATTTGCAAATGCTGTTCTTGACAAAGCTCTGCTGTAATGCTAACTCCGGTTCTTGCTCAATCACAGTTGTTGTATCAAACTTGCATGAGAAATCCATCATTTTCAATCATTTATATACAATATCCACTGAAAAAGCTGGATCTTCTGATTAGCACTACCATTCTGTGCGCTGCTCAGCTGCATTAACTTGGTTATTATCTAATATTAGTCGTTTTCTACGGTTTATTATATAATATCTAGTGAACAAGTTGAATTCCAAGGTACCTACTCTTACCTTAATTGTTCATATGCCAATATTAGCTGCTGACATCAAAGGTATAATTTTGACAGGTACCATCGGTGCTCCATATATCATCGCCCATCACATACCTAATTCTGTTGTTTTCAGCAGCCATTTGTTTAAAGAAGTATTATTGTGCTCAATCAGTTTTCTGAAACAAATTTTTAAACTCTAAAGGCCACTTATGCGATGATATCAAAAGAACCCACTTCTCTTCTCTACTCTTAAACTAATACTAATGGAACAGACACTGCTACCTGCTACAACATTGCCCAAAAACCGTATTATGTCATCGAAGCAAGAAACTGAAAACTGGCTTAGGGCTTTCTCATTTTGTCCCTGTACCACATTGCATCTTCCAGCTGTGACAATCATAAATTAGCTGTTTAGAGACCTGGAAGTTTTTGTTTGTTAAGGTCCTTTCATTTGACAGAAACCTGGACTTTCTCGAGTATTCTTAGATGATGGAACTGTAATTGGAAAAGTTTTGTGTAATGTGATAATCGAATGCATGGACTAATTAAAGCATTCAACTTATCCCTTCAACTTTCATGCACAAATCTCAGTCATATTTCTTGATAGATGGGACTTCTGTTAATTCCAGCCTTTTCAGTTTCTGTAGAGTCATATTACTTGGTGGGGGTGATGGCAGATTTTCATTAAAAACGATTGAATTAATTTTTGCAGCCTTTAGGAGCATTTGCAGAGCTGAACTTTGGCAGTTAGGGACTTGGAACATTATGTCATGACACAATTGTCGGTGTTGGTTCTCGTCATTACCGTCGGACTGAGGAGGAACCTCAGGCGCCTCAGAAAAATACTTTGTCTATTTAAACCCGCTCAATGAATATGCAAGCACTCATTCTTATTCCCTCAGCTTCCCTTTGTCTCCGCAAACTCAAAGGGCAAGGGCTAAGCTCTTTAGTTGTAACTAGCATCAATGGCAGCAAATGATGTGCCCTGCTGTGAAACCATGTTCTGGGTTTACCTGCTTATCTGCATGGCACTCGTGTCCTTTGCAGGGCTCATGTCGGGCTTGACTCTAGGACTCATGTCCCTCAACTTAGTCGACCTCGAGATCCTTGCTAAGGCTGGTCAGCCCCAGGACAGAAAGAATGCTGGTAATAATGAAAAAGGAGTCGATATATTCAATTTTCCATGGCAGCAGTTCAATGATCCAGCATGACTTAGTTTACTGGTTTTTGCAGGGAAGATTCTCCCCATTGTTAAGAATCAGCACTTGCTCCTATGCACCCTTCTCATAGGAAATTCCCTGGCCATGGAGGTAAAGAGCACTGAACTCTCTCATTGCACTTTTCTCGGTCGAAGCCAATGCATATTTTTACTTTGTTGAAGTATGAAACAATACAAAGAGGTCTAGCATGTACCTTCACTTTGATACAATCTCATTTCAGCATTTGATTACTCAGTTTTAGTTTTAGCAAGATCATTCATATTGCTTAGGTTCTTTCATTCATTATTTCCCCTCTAATTCTCCAGCAATTCACTCTATGCAACAATCAGTTGTTCGTGGTGTTTCACCGATGTTACATTCCAAGTTCTTTTGATGTATCTCGGGGTAAAGAGCAAAGACCAGAGAGCACTGATTCCTCTTCATACTTTTTTCTTGTGTTTTGGTTCATGTTAGGCTCTTCCAATCTTCCTCGATGCACTACTTCCAGCATGGGGAGCAATACTAATATCAGTCACACTGATACTTGCCTTTGGTGAAGTAAGATTTCTTGTTCCTGCACAAATGCGATACTTGGTCGGTGATGAGTTCAAAGCCTTTGACAAGAATTATTGTTATGAATATTTACCCCTCATCCTGGCAGATTATTCCTCAGGCTGTTTGCTCACGATACGGACTCAGTGTCGGCGCAAAGCTCTCTGGCGTTGTTCGGGTGTTGATTGTGGTCATCTTCCCTCTGTCTTACCCAATAAGTAAGGTAGGTTAACTTATTTTCCATCAGGAGGAGCTAGTAGTGACTGTTCAGGACACTTTAACATCTGATACCATCAATTTTACCAGGATGTTCTAGAGATGTTTTTATGTTGATCTTTGATGTGTATTAGGTACTTGACTGGCTTCTCGGGAAAGGGCACTCGGCACTTCTAAGACGGAGTGAGCTCAAATTGTTTGTTGGCATGCATGGAAACGAAGTAAGAACCTGAAATCATTTCTTGGGAAGAACACTAGAAGGCTGTACAGAATTGGATTGTGCATCAGCGAAATTCAATTCTATTCATGCTTATCATGCATCCATTAGTGTTTTCCAGTATAAATCTGAGTGATTCTTCTCTGAAATGAATCCTCAGGCCGGAAAGGGTGGTGAGTTGACTCATGATGAGACGACAATTATCACCGGAGCCCTGGACATGACCCAAAAAACTGTGAAAGTTGCAATGACTCCCATATCCAACATCTTCTCGCTTGAAATAAACTCCAAGCTTGACGAGTACCATTTCTTTTTCCATTCTTCACTTGTAATTCCCCTAAAGACTTCTTCTTCGAGCCATTTGAAGATCTCCTTGATTTTCCTGTCTCAGGAGCATGATGGAGCTGATAATAAGCAGGGGCCACAGTCGTATACCGATTTACTTGGGCAGCCCTACCAATATTATTGGCCTTATCTTGGTAAGGGAAATAACAAAGCACCGGCCAGCTCACCTCTTGGGTTACTTACTGGTTGTGAGTGATCCTTATCTCTCAGTGACATGTTCTTCGCTTTGTTGTGAAGGTAAAGAATCTGATCAAGTGCCGGCCTGAAGATGGAACCCCGATTAGAGATGTTACTGTAAGGAAAATCCCAAGGTAGTGACAACCTTCCGTTGAACTTCCTTTCGATAAATCTCAGCTTATCCATCACTAAACTCAAACTTCTTGTTGCATGCACAATTTCCAATCTTATTTGGCAGGGTAAATGAGTCTTTGCCTCTCTATGACATGTTGAATCAATTCCAGAAGGGCCACAGTCATATGGCTGTTGTCGTTAAAAGCAATAAAACCAAAGACGAGACTGCAGAATGCAATGCGGTAGCTAGTCCCGCCACCATTGCTATTAGTATTGACTCTGACTCAGAAAAAAGAAACAGGGAAAACCAAGGTAAACGAGTTGGGGTTCATTTCTGCATTTCAAAACAAATGTCTTATTTCAGTTCGCAGCCATGTTTCAGGATTCAATCATCATTTTGTTCTTACAGAACAAGTGTACACTTCGAAAACCTCTCTATCTGGTACCGGAACTCAAGTCCCTGCAGTTTCAAGACAAGAGAGAAGATCAAATCCAAGCCATCGGTCAAGGAAATCAAAGAGAGGAGGAGAGACCAATGAGTTGTCAGCAGATTTTGAAACCACGTCAAGGACAGATGAAGAGGTCGTTGGAATCATCACAATAGAGGATGTGATTGAGGAACTTTTGCAGGTACTTGATCATGTATATATAATCTACTTTTGACCTGCTTCTGTGCGCCACAAGTTTAACTCTAAATCTTACGAATGCTGTAGGAAGAAATTCTAGATGAGACCGATGGGTATGTCGAAGTTCATAACAGGTAAGGCTGGTACCTGTAACCTGAAAACCCTTAAACCAATGCTTTTGCTCTTGACAAATTTTAATTGTGAAAGTACAATTTTCTAAACCAGGATCAGCATCAACATGCTGGCTGCGAGAACACTGCTATCAAGGTCTCCCAGAATGCCTCAAATGAACGGGCTATCTCCAGTAGCTTCATCTGTTTCATCCTACCACCACACTCCAGTTTCTTCCTGTAACCACACTCCGGTTCTTCGGTCTCCGATTGCTCCGTGGAGTCAATCTCCAGTTGTGAGGGCAACTTGTTACGGGTCTCCTCGAGATTCCATGACAAGGTCCCCATGTAGCTATGCAACCACAGCAGCAAGTTCACCGCCCTCAGTAAGTGAAATCTTGACTCGATGCTTTATGCTGCAAAGTTTAATCGTGACACTAACATGGAACAATCAGATGATAACAAGGTCGAGCCATCTCAAATAAAATTGCAGCAATTGCCTACATATTTGCAGGTCTTTTGATTCCCTGTGTTCACTTTTGACCACTTGCAGTTCTCGAGAAAGTCTTATGAGAAGCTGAAGAAGACAGGCAGTTCATAGCATGCTCTTCCGATCAGCCGGCTTTAGACGGATGGAGGGACAGAAAATATATGAATTATGATGTGCTAAGTCAGTCTAGGAGGGACCGAGTAAAGGAAAAGAATGCCAAATTCAGTCTGTCTGCCGGAAGATGGGAATAGACTACCTCTTCTTCTTCTCTGCTGATCTATCTTTATTTCAAGCTGTTGTTCTGAGACGAATGATCAATAAGATCCAAATTAAGCCCCATCTCCTTTCAAGACACCATAGAACGCTTTAAAATTAAAATCCCTGTCACTCTTGCCATTTTCCCGCATTTTCAACATCAAATCTGGCCATTTGAAAAGCAACTGGACTGCACAGTCCATTTTGGCATGCAGCCACAAAGAGAAAAGAAAGAAGAAAACCAATAATCTGGATTAGGATTCAACTGCCAAAACACCTTTTATATTAACTGATCCACAAGACCATCGCATACAAGATGTAACGACAAACCAAAATGAAACTTCCCTCTCAAGGACATGGCGATTACATGTATGCATATATTCTTCTTGTTTAAGAGCACAGTCATTCACTTAATTTCAAAGGGAGATATGGAGCGTGCTCCTTCGGCCTGCCTAAACTCAACCTAATCTACTTCCTCCATCTTGCTCTCCTCAGCACCTTCCTCCTCTAAAGCTGGCATGTCAGCATCATCACCAGTAGCATCATCCTCATCAATGCTGAGACCAAGCTTCAGCATTCAGTGGATTCTCACAGCAAAGGTGTCCGGGTCATTGAGACTGAACCCAGATGTGAGTAGGACAGTCTCAAACAGTAGCAACACCAGGTCCTCCAACGACTTATCATTCTTGTCAGCCTCACCCCTCTAGCTCCTCCATGATCACCTTGTCAGGGTTGATCTCCTTTGTCTTCTTGCTGGACATGTCCGAACTCATGCCGTTGTCTCTAAGTGCCTGGGCCTTCATGTTCCTCTCCATATTGGCAGTCCATCCATATTCTCCGGTCACCAAGCAGCAGGGACCCTGTCTCTGAGCATGTCCTTGATCGTTTTGCAAGGGTCTTCAAATGACTTCTTCTTTTCTTCCTTGGTCTCATCGTCAAGTTTCAGTCCTTCCTTGCTAGCTGAGACCAGCTTCTGACCTTCATATTCCTTCAACTGTCCGACAGCATACTCATCAATTGCATCGACCATGAAAAGAACTTCATATCCTTTCTTCTTGAGACGCTCCAAGAATGGGGAGTTCTCAACAGCCTTCTTGCTCTCACTGGTAATATAGTAGATGTCCTTCTGCCCTTCCTTCATCCTCGTGACATAGTCCTTCAAGCTTGTCATCTCATCCCCAATCTTCGTTGAGTGGTAGTGGAGTCAATCAGCTAACTTGGCTCTATTCTGGCTATCTGCATGGATACCCAACTTCAGGTTCTTTGAGAATGCTTCGTAGAACTTGTTATAATCGTCCTTGTTCTCTGCAATCTCATTGAACATTTCAATGCGCTTCTTGACAAGGTTATTCCTTATAACATTTAGGATCTTTTTCTGCTGCTGCTGCAACATCTCACGGGAAATATTGAGGGGCAAGTCATCAGAATCAACCACTCCCTTTACAAACCCGAGGAACCCTGGGATAAGCTCCTCGCAGCTGTCCATGATGAAAACCCGAGTGGACCGCGAGCCCGATGTGGGATTCATCAACAACTGACCAGCTTGAGGGGATAATTAACCACGAGCCGGATGTGGGACTCATTCTCAACATCCGGTCTTATATGCTAACGCATTCATACTTGACACGTGCCTTCGAATAACCGCCGTTAACAACTAATCTTGAATCGGATATTTTTCTTCTGGTCTCGGTTTTTAATGGGTCACAAGTTTCACACTCGTACCCGACATAGTGTGAGCCCACACAGTTGACTCTGATATCATGTGAACTTTTCAGGCTCACAGGAGCTTGAACCATGCCCACCACAAAAGTTTAAACTGGTAGAATGGTAGTATCCACTCTCTTATAAATCAATTTTTATTTATTTATTTATTTTATGTGGATTCATTCTTAATGGAAATATATATATATATATATATATGTGAAAGAGCGCTCAGTCTCAGATCGGAGAAGACTTGCGAGGAAAGAGAAGCAACAATGGCGTTTCTGGATTCTTCCATGCAAGAGGTTTCGCCTGTAAGTTTCGATTTTGTTATGCTACTTCTTTTGAGAGGGACAACTGGTTTAGAGTTTCAACGGGTCGAAAAGGTTCGACCAAACTAACTAATTCTCGAATCTTCTGTCCGGGAATCTTTAGCATGCACCGGGGCGCATGTGGTCCCACCTCGCCAGAGTCGGAGCTTCGATTTTTTTTTTTTTACCAGAGACTCAGAGCCTCTATTCGATGCCGGAAGCTGTTTCCTGAAGGCGTGTACACCTGGCCTATGTGAAAAATTTCTCGTTGTTCCAGTTAGTGGTCCTTTTAAATTCAAATCTTATAAATAAATAATATTTATTATTAAGGATTTTGCCCTTTAGTCCGTCTAATTACTTGAACATGAATCAATTAACTCTCGTTAGATTTATTGTAGTGTCTGTTGAATTATATGCTATGAGCATATCGTTAGTGAAGTAGCAACTGTCCTAGAGGAGACTGTCAAAGACAAATTCGGACTTACATCAATAGCGAGAGCACCGAAGACGGGTCTAAGTGTGATTCTACGTTTATATATTATTAGTGGAAATTATAAGAGTTTAAATTTGTTTTCACTCAAAAATTTAAATTATAAAGTATGATATATAGTTCTCATATAAATTTATTATTAGTTTTTTTATTTGAACAACGTTGACACAAATAAAAATGCACATGCTATTTGCTTTGGGCCTGCTATCAATTAGTCGAGTAGCCCGAAACTGAAAGGGCCTAATCATGGTTCGTGTTAATTAGCACTCGCCCACATCCGATCTGAATTTATTAGATGAAAAAAATTGGATCATAATAAGATTCATTACCCACAGAAATCAATTTTAATTTTGTAGCACGATCAACGTTTGCATGTTCCTGTCCATGTATTTTTCACGTGTTCCCGGATCTAGACGTGTGTGTAGCCGAGGGGACCCACGTGCAGCACCGCCATTGGCGTGACGGGGTAAGCGAAAGTGGGACCCAGGCCGTAAGCAACGTCTCAGAAAAAGGTTGTGAGAGAGAGATGGTAATGGCTGTTACGTGGAAGCATGTGAGAGCTAGTAGGAGGAAGCAAATAATTTTACTGTATCAGTTACTGTTTGAATATGTCTCGATATAAGTTGGAATTCGAAAATTAGAAAACTTAAATAATCAGTTAGAAATCAGATTTAATATACGAGATATGTGTGAACAATGATAAATGGTTGAGATTGCAGTTGGAAGTAGGCCTGGCAAACTGTGTCGTGTCGTGTCTAAACGTGTCCGGGTTAGAAACTCCAATGATCTGGATATGACACATTTATTTTTCGTGTTTAAACGGGTTCGTGTCTAAACCGTGTCTAAATCGGGTTGACCTATTTAATGTAAAATATCGACAATATATAATTATACTCTAATAATATATGATGCAATTACTAAAATAATAATATTTATTGATAATTAGTACAATAAATAAGTAAGATTAATCAATTATTGATCATGTAATGCATGTAATATTTTATATATCATGAAATTTTCATATATAAATGTATTAAATGAGTCAATATATGTATAAAAATAGTTAATACATTTAATAAACGTATTTAATCGTGTCGTGTCGTATTATACAAGTTCAAACCCAGTTAAACACGTTTATTATTTATTGTGTCTATACAGGTTCGTGTCTAAACGGGTTCGTGTCTAAATAGACTTGACCCAAACCCGCCTAACTCTGTGTCGTGTCGTGTCGAATTACCGTGTCGTGTCAATAATTGCCAGGCCTAGTTGGAAGTACGGAATATCCTACATATAATTTTGGTACATATCTGAAAGATTTTATGAATATTATTTTTTCGTTTGAATATAATATCCTAGAGCTCGTAACATATTTGATTTAAGAAATATATGTAAATAATATTTACTAAGGTATCAAATACGATATGATCTTCTATCTATAAATAAAATCTTGTACAAGTTATGAATAAGTCTTAGTACCGTAAAACTCCCAAGAGCCTTGGAGTTTAGGTGAAAGAGTTTGGTGAGAGATTTTTTTTGATAAACTTTGATATAACACTAGGACTTAAGAACTCGAGAGATCGGGTTGGAACTTTTTTTAGTAGAGTTGTAATTGTGTTTGAGATTGGTGATATCCCTAAAATTTATAATCTCTTTATTTGATCTAGTAAAATATTTTATTTTATCCGTTGATATTTCCCTTACGATAAAGGTTTTATTGTCAATTTTCAAAATTTCTTATTTTATTATCTCAATCGAAATATCTTGAGACCCCAAAGACGGTATTTCACTGAACAGTTACCTACCGGCTCGCTATGCTATTTCTGGAGGGACCGGGGAACGTGGCTCGGGGTCGCTCCCACCTCAATCCCACGGCGGCTCATGAACCTCGTGTTTCCCTGTTGAAGGTTGACATGTGTCAGTGCCTGCTGTCCACACAGCGTCACCCACCATTCCCCCACCCCAGCCAGTCAGCAGCGCCCCTCGCCACACCAAATATCACGAAAATGCCACCATTGGGGAGCTATTAAACTCGTGTAAGCAGCCCTGACTAGAGTTAAAATATTACAATGGTTCTCTAGTAATTCAGCAACCATCACCGTATCCCTTTAACATTTTTGAGATTTAAATTAAGGCTTAACTTTCGTTAATGAGATTTTTGTGTCATTTATTTTATAATACATGATTTATTTCCCGAGCCTATAACACTACACAAGTCAATGGACATATGTAAGTTCACGTGCAACTCACATTTATAGGTTGCATTGTTGAGAGTTACAAACTCAAATGAAAAATCAAATATCTGGCCTAGTAAACCTTTTTACGAAGCGAACACACATCCTATTAGCATGAACTAATTCTTGAAGGGTAACTCCTTTATGTTATTCTCATCTGAATTTATGTGTTGCAATTGCAATTGAAAATTTTTACACGTAAAATGCGTATAATTTTTAAATTATAGCCAATTTTAGTAAAAAAATTTATTTATACTTTTCAAATTTTCTAATCTTTAGCACTTCATGTGTTCAATAATACTCGAACCAAACTACCACTTAGTCTTAAATAACATTCAGAAATTTTAGTATGTCCTGCCACTCTTCCTTAACTTGGCTTTTTTTTTGTGTGTATACACTGGTATCCAAAAGTTTATTGAATTACTGACTAATTTAGTTCGAGTCGGATTGACCCATTTAAGAGTAGAACTCTCTTAGTATAAGTTTTCTCTATTTACAAAAACTCAAATTCGAGACCATTCACTAAAATAAATGTCTTACTACTTTAAAAGACATGTTACTCCTTCGCATGGCATTTCAGTGATTATAAGGAAAGGACGGTCCTTTCTTGGCACCGTGTTCAACTTCCGTGCTTTCCATTACAGTTTTTTTATCCCCTGAAAAAAAAAGGCAATGCAGAGGAAAAGTATGTGGTCTCCTTGCATTTATTGATTGCAACTAAAGTGTCCAATTCCACCAGAGCATTCCTCCGTCTCCATCGCACGCTTCCCACTTCTCTCTCTTCTCTTCCGCCACAGGCCATGGCGGCAGGACTGTCCGCCGCCGCATCTCCCAAGCCAGTCGCGGCCTCCAAGCTCTCCCCGCTTCTCCTCCTCCACAAACCCGCAGCCTCACTATCTCCCTCCCAGCAATCACTCTTCGCTCCCTCCCTCTCCAAGAGCTACCGCCACTACTGCCGTTCCCGGAGAAAGGCGCGCCTCTTCACCGTCTACTTCGTCTTGGACGAGCGGAAACAGTCCACAGCTAGTGAAATCCTCTCCAGCGATTCCCCTGATGGCAAGCCGAAGATGGAGCCCATCGTGATGAATTCCCGAGCGGAGGAGAGGCTCGCAAGGAAGAGATCCGAGAGGTTCACTTATCTGGTGGCTGCTGTAATGTCCAGCTTTGGGATCACTTCCATGGCAGTCATGGCCGTTTACTACCGGTTTTCCTGGCAAATGGAGGTAAATTTCTCCGCCGCCCTAAAGTTTTCCTACTCTTGCACCGATTCTCCATAAATTCGATATGTTGAATCAAGATTGGGTTGGATTTGATTTTCCCAGGGAGGGGAGGTTCCTCTGTCCGAGATGTTCGGCACTTTTGCACTCTCCGTGGGGGCTGCTGTACGTTTTCCTTCTTCCATTGACCTCTTCTCTTCTTCATCTTCTTCCTTTCTTCTCCATCTGAACTGTAATCTCTTTTCCTTTTCGCAGGTGGGTATGGAGTTTTGGGCGAGATGGGCTCACAGAGCTCTGTGGCATGCTTCTCTCTGGCACATGCATGAGGTAATTGAATCAGATCAAATTTCTCATAGGATTTCTTGCAAGAGAAGAAAAATTAATTGTCTGGTTCTAACCTTGATTTTCTGCTAAATCTGCTGGATTCCAGTCCCACCATAGACCCAGAGATGGTCCTTTCGAGCTCAACGATGTGTTCGCCATTATCAACGCCGTGCCAGCCATAGCTCTCCTCTCTTACGGCTTCTTCCACAAGGGACTTGTTCCTGGCCTCTGCTTCGGCGCGGTGAGTGTGAAAGTAATTTCTATTTCCCCATTCTAATATGCCGTACAGCGGTAAATTAATTAGGTATATTCGTTGAACTATAAAATTCTTCTAATTTGTGCCTCCTCGTGCTTGAAGGCCTTAGTTGATCCCAATGTCTTGCTGTGTGTATTTTTCGATATATACTATCTGTATTTTTGGGTTAAAAGGAAAGCGAAACAGCTGTGTTTATAAACCAATGAAGCTCCCTTAATTTCATGGTAATCAAGAAATCTGATGGGCAGTAGTAAAAGGAAGAAATAATTAAAGGGTTATGGAGGCTGACTCTCTTAATAAGAACCAAATTAATTTTTTTTTATTATTTATTAAACATGGTTCTGTTACTTCATGCCCTTGGCTTAACGATCGGATAATCCTCGTACCGAGAGCGATTAGCTCGGTGTCTGTAGCAGTCAATTTACAGCGGCTGCTGGATGAGACTGGAGTAACAGCGTTGACTTTGGTTGACTCTTTCAGGGGCTGGGAATCACTGTGTTTGGGATGGCCTACATGTTCGTCCACGATGGTCTAGTCCACAAGAGATTCCCGGTGGGCCCCATCGCCAACGTTCCTTACTTCCGAAGGGTCGCTGCAGCCCACCAGGTAACATAATTTCCGCCAATCACATGCTCCCTTTTGGTAGCGACCGGATAAATTGGAGATTCTCTATCCGTCCTGTCTGTCACATAATAAAACAAAATAAAATGAAAATGAAACTATCGCATTTTTCACAAGAATTACAATTTTTCTTATCGTAAAATTCATTATAATCTAGATTACGGATTAGACTTTTCTAACGCAACGTGGTAGTTGGTAAAGTTTTCACCTCTAAAACTCGTGTAATTCTTGCATTATAACCAAATTGTTTTATGTGTATTTCTATTTTTTAAAATATGTCTAATCTCATATTTTTAACACATGATCCAAGAAAACTTTACATGGAGTGGAATTTTGTGAGCCTATAATGGTAAATTGTACATTAGATAATTATTTTCTCCTCAAAGGAGAACATCGGTGCGGATTTGTCTAACCACTCATTGGTCTTGGCGCTCAGCTCCATCATTCCGACAAATTCAACGGCGTGCCTTACGGACTCTTTCTTGGCCCGAAGGTTTGGTTCCGACTTATCCATTTTCTTGGGTCTTTTAGTTTCCGTCTGTTTCATGTGATATATAACGGGATCTATGTGGTCGTGTTGCGGTGCAGGAACTCGAGGAAGTGGGAGGTCTGGAGGAGCTGGAGAAGGAAATCAACAGGAGGACGAAATCGTACAAGGGCTCGTAATTTGTTCAGAAAATATGTAACATTATATGGAGACCCGAATTTTCGGTTTTTTTTGCTCAGAATTTTTCTATGTAAAGAATTATCCATAGTCATGAATGAGAGAGAGAATTTTGGGTTGATGGTTTGCTGTTATGTCCTCTCAGAGGACAAGAGAATATCAGTCAAATGTGAAAAAAAAAATGAAATTCCATAAAAACTAAATTTCTTACCCAAATTCAAATCTTATTTATCCAACACAATAATTAACAGATAAATTCATAGACTTACGTTACCATGTGGCATTCATCTAGATCATGGACATCAAATGTTATCATTAATTTTTTTTTTTTTTGTCCTTTTTACCTAACGGTCGATGCTTTTGGAATTGTTAATGCAATGAAACACTTCCACGAATCCAGCTATCGAGATTTAGTTGGTAGTTAGTGGCAGTTCCATCTTTGACCCGAGAATGTGTACAAGCACTCCAGCCGGAGTTCACGTGTACGTGTAATGATCGAGTCATGTCATAGCGCCACCAATAATGGAGTCCAAAGCTATCAGTAGCAGCCTAATCCACAAATGGAATTGGAAGGGACATTTGAACCTTTTTGACCTGTCCCTTTTCGTTGGAATTCTGATAATTTGGGTCGAGAGAAGTGCGCATAACAGAGAAAGTATAATAGGATCGTGCTACGCCCATTCTTGAAAGAGCGTTTGAAGTCCCTATTTGGAAGTAAATTCCTTGTATTTGCAAGATGCTTGATTCCCGTTTCTTTAAAGTGTGCAACGCTTGGTATCATAAAGTATGAGAGGTAACTAAAAATTCGAGCTCGGGCCAACCATCGAGAAGTGAAAATTTTCTCGTTTTTTGTCCAAACCTACATAAAAATCATATTCTGATTGGCACCGATACACAAATTTAGGTAAAAAAGAATTAGATTTTGGGATCTTCATGGTATCCAAGAATTGTCTCAGAGCAAACGGAATCTCTAGATAAACTTTTTTATGTTGCGGACTCTAAACTCAATGCAGCTGTCCCGTGATATAAGAAGTCACATTGAGATAGAGAGTAGAAGACTTGGAAACAAGAGACTCGACGAACACTCTCATGTTGCTGAGTCTGAACTCATTACGCTAAGAGTTGACAAACCTAATCAAACACAAAGAAGTGGAGTTGGCAAAAAATGAAAGGATTGGAGGAAGTGGGCGAAATAATGATCGCCCAAAGGGCAATAAAAGTATGAAGACGTGTCCAGAGCGAAGAGGGCGTTGAGTAGTGCTGACCCAGATGACCACTCTTTGCCACTTACGTATGGGAATGGGCTACGTGTTGGGCCTGGGGCTCCGCAATTTCGCATATGGGAAACACAACACAAACCTCAGTGGCCCCTCACAACTTTTCTTCAATCAATCTAACAAATATTTTATATCAATTATTGCGCACATATACATATATATATATATATCATAAGAAATGTTAGGATTATTCTATCGTTATCCTACACTATCCTATAATGTCTCACCTTTCCCACTAATTTATCCTTTATTTGTATCGGATGAGGCTCCTTAAAGGACGGTAGATAAAAGCAAGAGGAATCAACTGGAAAAAAAGCAAGCTTGTTTGGATAAGATTTAGGGAGAAAAAGGAGGGAAAATATTGACCTTAAATCATAGATTGATCTCAAGACATGTCTGATCTGTCGATCGCGATATCAAAGAGCACTACATGTACTTACAAATGACCCGAGAAGCCACTCTTTTCAAATTCAGTACGCTGATGACTCCAAAATTTAGAAGGTGGTGACTGTGGGTGGACATTTTGCCAACAAGAAAGAAAGGAAGGTCAAAAGGAAGTAGTTTCCTAGATTAGTGCAAATTAACTGAATGATCAGAACAGCACAAAAACAAAACTAGGGCCAGGGGGGGGCCTGCCGCCTGCCAACTTTGATAGTGGGACAACGTCTCTTCCAGTCCCTCTGCTCACCGCCCAACCAATGAATCTACACCGACATTGACATTCCCCGGCCAACAACTCGGGATTGGGCCACCGTTGCCTGTGTCGTGTCCTCCTTCTGGAATATCTCTTTCACACATCCTTTTTTTATAGTTTGTTTTCGAGCAAGGTTTCTGCTGTTGATTCACTAAATAATCTAATAATTTAATCAAATAAATTATAATCAAATATTTAAATTTAAAAAATCATAATTATTTGCCTTACCTACTTAATATTTGGATTATAGAAATTTTCTTTTTCTTAGTGTGAAAATTGGTAGGGGTGTGTGGATATAGGGGAGATCCAAAACCAGTGGGTAGGTTCTTGGTAGATATTAATGAAATTCGGGTAATCAAATAAAGAATCGGTCAGTTTCAGTTCCGATGAACAAGGTACACCGAACCGGAACTTGTTACATATTTACACAGTTTATTTCAATCCCTCGTAACTTTCTCGTTTGAATACCGATTCTTAAATGGTTTAAACTGTCGTATTCCTAACTCAATAAATTTTCATTTAACATAATAATTATGTATATTTGACTAATTTATAGTGTTTAAAATATCATTGTAACTTAAAAATTGATAATAAATAATAATTAAATGTACTGTAAACATTCTTAAAATTACAATATGATAAAATAATTATAAAATTAATAATAACCATGAAAATATTTTGAACAAGATTACTTTATAATTATTAAATATACGGAAATATCAAAATAATTTCCATTATAGAGGTAAACAAACAGGTTCCAATAGGATACTCGAAACCTGTGGTATCTAACAAGTTTTAAGTAGGGTTCGGTTCCAATATTTAATAGGGTAAGTTCTTGTTCCAAGATTTAGGAACTGGTTACATACAAGGTAGGATCTGGGGTACCATAAAAAATATAGGGTACTCGGTGCTGATCACCCCTAAAAATTACCGTTGGATTTTCTTTGAATTGTAGCTCTACATGAATGGATTTATAAGTTTGACTTGACTTTGATGATCTTTAGACAAATTGCCAGCGATTGGGCCCATTAAATTATTTCTAGAATCTATAAATGGGCTTGGGCCGGGCTGTTACACCCAATATGGGGTTTCTCTTGTCCAATGGGCTATATAAACCTGGGAACACCTCTCCGCGGGCAATCAAGATGGTCTTAGACAAGCCAATCAGAGAACGACACGTGTCCACATCATACCTTTAGCTGACCGTTGACATCCTTCTTAATTGAGGACCGAGACAGTGGGATCCGTCATCGTGAATTAACCTGGACTGCAGAACAGAGCAACTATGGCGAAGAAGGTGGAGAACAAGCAAATAAAGAATGAGGTGGATCGGATTAGGACTAAACAGGCGGATAAGAAAAGAAGACGATTGGAAAAAGCTCTCGCGACATCAGCAGCTATTCGATCCGAACTAGAAAAAAAGAAACAGAGGAAAGAAAGAAGAGCAACAGATGCTTGATGCGGTTGGTGCTGCCATTGCTGAAGCTACTGCTCTGTACGCTCTCGTTGCTACGTGTCACGGTCTCTGCAGCAAAGGCAATCTGGGTGGCACCTAGACGAGTGGAAAGACGGAATGTACCTAGTCGAGAGAGACCCATATGTTCCTTTGAAATGATTGGGTGGACATGTAATAATGCTTGCGCAGCTAAGTTCATAGGGGGTGGATTTGGTGATGACTGGACTTTTTCAGCGGGAAATTTCAGGGGATGTTTCTCTGAAATCGAAAGCAAATACAGTGTCTGGGAAAGCCACGGATTTTCTGCCAGTGTATTGGCCATGGCAGCAGATGCTAACCCATTTCTCCAGATCACCACCAGAGATATTGGCTTTGCCCAGTTGCCTACGAGGATTCAGTGCTTGTCTACCTGCTTGGAGTCCATCTCGGCGATGGCAGCAGATGCCATCCCATTTCTGCTAGTCTACCTGCTTGTGTCTTGGTTGCCCCAGAGAATTCCTCTGCTTAATAAAGTACTTATCAAAGTCCGAACCAGGGGTTGCTGCAATAGTAATTGCTGACTAACTTGTTCTGTTTACTTGTTTGGAAACGCTCTCTGTACTATACAAAGTGAGTCAGACATGGTAAATTGTCGATCTGATGGTACATGTCTTGTCCATGAGCATCTGTTTGTGATGCATTTGCATCTCTTTATTTCTCTTTATCAATTCCCTGCAGCTTGTAACGTTCTTAGTATTTAACTAGCATAATGGAGATTAACGTTTTCTGCAGAAAGTTCTGAATGTGGCACGAAGACGAGCTCAAAAGGTATAACCAGCTCCAGACAATAGTTTCTTAAGAAAAGAAAATTCACATCAATACACAATGAATGATTGGTAATTCCCTGCAGCTTGTAACGTTCTTAGTATTTAACTAGCATAATGGAGATTAACGTTTTCTGCAGAAAGTTCTGAATGTGGCACGAAGACGAGCTCAAAAGGTATAACCAGCTCCAGACAATAGTTTCTTAAGAAAAGAAAATTCACATCAATACACAATGAATGATTGGTAATTCCCTGCAGCTTGTAACGTTCTTAATATTTAACTAGCATAATGGGGATTAACGTTTTCTGCAGAAAGTTCTGAATGTGGCACGAAGACGAGCTCAAAAGGTATAACCAGCTCCAGACAATAGTTTCTTAAGAAAAGAAAATTCACATCAATACACAATGAATGATTGGTCTAATCAAGGAAATGTGAGTGATTGGTCCACTCAATACACTTGAATATGCTCGTGACAACTCCCGCCCATCAGCTCCTCGAATTATCTCGCAGCAGCATCTCTGCAGCATCCTCTGTTTTCTGCAGCACATTCTCATCCTGCTTACTATCCACTTCACAACTGATCGAGGGCTTGGCGCCTGAGGTGATAAGGTTCTTAAACCAAGTTGCTTGAAATCGAGGAGTGTTTCTGTTAGAATTGGTGGGTGAATCTGGAGAGACTGTGGAGTTTGAAGCAGCACCTAGCAGAAACCGGTAGGCAACTTTGCTAGCAGACACAATCTCGGTCTTGGCTTGTCGAAACTATAACAAGAGAGCATAAAAAAGGACAAAGGCTCAGCTAAAGTTAATTAGGGAAGCCTTGTGGAGAAGAAATAATAGGCATAAAGGAAAAAAGGGAATATGGAACAGAAGTTGGAAACTATGTCTGAGACCGAGAAGCAAATTGCAAACAAGATTGAGATTAATCGATGTGCCACAGCATAAATATAAACAAGCGATTTGGTTACAAGCTGTTCCATCGAAACTGCACGATATGAAACAGATCTCATACGCTTGGGCTGGCAACTTATAACATGCCCAGCGGTAACCAATCATATTAAGAAAGAGATGCTCCTGAATTGTGCTAATCCTAGCTGAAAGGCATCTTACCCGCAATGCAGCATTTCCGGCTACTACCATTGCAGCATCACCAGCATTGGCGAACCGATTTATCCAGCCTGCAGGAGGCAAAATAAGCAGGTCTTTATCCTTTTCTTTTGCAGGAGCTTTCTTTGTGAAACATGAAAATGTAAGACAAAAGGACAAATGATCAAATAGCTATCAAGTTATGGAATCATATGAAGTTCACAAAAATATCCCTACAGTGTCACGGGATGATTTAATTGTCCCGTCCAAGTGCACTAACATGCCACACACAATTGAGCTGCAAGAATTCTATTCAACATTATGCATCTGATATGCAAATTCATAAATTAATGTTTGTCCAAAGATTGGACGCAGCAAGATCTCAATAAGAAAGCTTCTGCAGGACAAAAAAAAAGTAAGAAGCTAGCAAAACCTGGAGGCTTCTGTACACCAAGTCGTTCACAGAACTCATCACAGAAGTGATTGCAGTTTCTTGCCAGCAAGTCATATGTTGGCCCAGGCCACTCCCTACTAAGTTCTCTCAATATTTGGTTTACTTTGTAGATTGAGAGGTCAGTTCTTCCAAGAACGATACATTCACGATATTTATACATGGGATTCTTTCCCGACAGAAAGCTGAAAACTCCAGTTCCTCGCTCACAAAAACCAAAAGACCATTCATCCTCTCCATAAACCTGGCAGATACAATTGTAAGATTCTGTCAGCTCCAGAGAAGAAAGGGCCAAAAGGCAAAGCAGTATTGCGGATGCCTAGAGCCAAATCCAAGAAATACAAATCACAAACTAAAATGCCACGAGAAAAGGAGAACGGAACTAAAATGTTTTAGAAAAAGGCATAATGTGAAACGAAAACCATATAAAGAAAAATGAATGCATCGCACTGCATACAGTAAAGTGGTAATCTCATCTGATGCTTCGGAGCCATCAGAGGGAAAACAAACAAAATCTGCTTCAGTGAGAGACAACTACTTAGGTGCCGGTTCATGAGAAAAGGGTGTTCTACATTCAGGAGAAAGCATACAAGAAGATTGACCATCACAAACCAACAATAATCGCCCTCTATGTTGCACAGCGCGAGATGAGTCTTCTCACTTATCAAGCCAAAGCAACATTTCATAATTAAGCCCATGTTTGACAATGCAAGAGAATCTGCCCATCATCAGGAAGTAGAGGAATCCAAAACAAGGACAATACTTCACTGCAACACAGCGCTCAAGAAGACAGAAAGCCGCATTGCACGCTCCTAGCAGCGCTGAACCAATTTCTTGGAGCGAAAACCTCTGAATCGTCTAGAAGCATGCATCCTTAATTAGATCGACAGAGAGAGAAGAAGAAGAACGGGAGGGGGGAAGAGAGAGAGACCTGAACGGCGCTATGGAAGATGCCGCCAAGACCCATAGTGTCCTTGAATATCCGGTTGATCTGCATAATGGTGTTATTAGTTTTCTCCGATCCGCTGTTTGTCACATCGTAGACATGCAGTATCACTTCCGCCATCTTCCCCGCCGGAACCCTAAGAGCACAAACTTCACCGCGCTTCTTCTCCTCTCCTCCTACGCCGTAAACACCGCCGCCCCGCCTCCTTGCTTCTGCGTATTCGAACTAGAAATCCCAAGTCAAAAGAGTCAAATTTATTCAAAATTCTCACTTTCCTTCTTTATATTCCCAAAGATTCCATCTTTCGTCTCGAGGTTCCCTCAAATGTATTTTCTTTTCAAAAAAAGGAAAAGCTTTGATTGATTTGTCGGAGTAAACTGTCAGATTATTCAAATCGGAGGAGTTTTAGCTCTGCCTCACTGTAGGGACGGAATTTGAAAACTCTCTCAGGTGAAATGGGAATTCCCATTGACGCAAACACCCTCGGTTATTCATTATAAATACGGAAATGCCATGCCTTTCTTTTATTTCCCATTTTCCTTCTACTTAGGAAAAAAATTCCCATCTCCTTATATTGCAAATAAATCATCTCTTTCGAACTCGTTTATAACTGAAAAAAATTTGTTTTCAAGAAGAGCTTTTAAAATAGTTTTTGAGGAGAGATTGGCCCGGATACTTGCTCGGGATGTCCCATCTCGCCAACTCGAAACACATACAGGGAAGTCCAACAGGGATGTTGATCCGGCTCAACCATCCACCACACAAATCATACCAATGTTAGAGCTATAAAACCTAAACTAATGGGAGAATTAAAATGGATATTATGACAAATTTTATAGGCTGTTCATAGGAAATATCGAAAGTCAATATCAATTTGTCAGCCAATGTGAAGTTAATATGTGAAAAATGACACACATTCACTGATGAATTAGAAGACAAATGTGTCATTGTCATTTTATTTCTTTATCAGTCTCGGTCTCGGAATACCAAAACTAAGTACTATGTATCAAGTAATAAAATTATAAATTGATTTTCCTAGTGGGCCCTTTACTATTTCCTAACTGTCCATATGATCGATCACCCGTGTTGATGAAATTGAAGAATATTGAGAATTAATCATTTTCAGCACCCAGGCATTATGGCGTTTGAGGGGAATAATAATTTAAATAATTTATGCGCATCAAACCATTTTTGAATTTAAAAGTTCCAACGGGAAGTTGCTTCTATCTCTTGTGAAAGTGGAAGCAATGATTCTGGTTGAAACTTTTCTACGGGCGGGCTGCCGGACATCGTGACTATTGAAAATTAGTGGATCAGCGCAACTCAAATTTATTAAACTAAAATTCACTAATTTAGGACGCTGAAAATTATGAGAGTGTAGTGACAGTTGTGCCCCCCGTTCACTCTTCGATAAGAATTCTTTTGTTTGTTTAACTGAATGATGCGCTAAATTCAGTCACTTACCATGGCAACCAGTGATCCCCATCATAACATTGACATACAGGGTCCAATCAGATGAGAGCCTTAAGGGAAGATTGTCACGAATGTCATTTCAGCACGATATAAATAGACTGGCCATAAGTGAGTCTCGAGCATGCGTTGTGCAGCTGCTCTGTAGATCCAGAAGCAGATCTCATCATCTGTCCCAGAGGCAGTCTGCCTCCTTTACTCTCTGTGGGTCTCTGCAGTAAACGTGAACTCGCAAGTCGGTACTAAAAACACCATCCCCCAGCATCACGGTAAAGGAACCATTGCACCAAAACCATCGGTAACAGACAACAGATAGCCAGTGACCGCAGTTGCAAGAAGCGGTGTTTTTGCCAAATGAATCCTCTTCAGTCCATCCTATCTTGTACTTCACAGCTATTTGACACAGTACCGGAGACAGTGATGATGATGGGGGTGATGATTGATGATGATCACAGCCAGATAACTGTTTTAATCTCTTCTACATGGAATAAAGTTAGTGAAGCATCCCCATCCTCACCACCTCCCACCCAAAAAGAAAAAATGCTTTCCAAACCCACATGGAGAGAAGGTGGGTGACAGCATTGGTAGGTCCCCATCACACGCTCCTTCAGCCATAATATATCAGCCACAATGTATGCCATTGCCACCAAGTCAAATTTAGGAGTCACTGGAACGGTGAGAGCATCTCAGCCCAATGTGAATCCACCACAATCCAATCGTTTCAGGTCCCGTGCAGCAATACCACTGGGTCAGGTGGGTCAGGCCAGTCACACACACCCAAGTTGTAAAATGATAAGAAAGAAAGGGACAGAAACAGCGATAATTGTTCCCTCCTTTATATGGTAATAGATCCACCCATACACTCTCATCCATTCACACGAGATGTGGCTAAGAGTATGCTGCAGCTTGTAATTATCGAATCCTAAACAGCTCTCTGTACGTAGAGCCATTATAGTTTTCACCAGGGCAGGCCAGACAAGGAGCAGCATCAATTGAAAGAAAGCCTCAAAAAAAAAAAAAGTGAGAATCATTGACTTTGGATAATTAAACCTTTTCCGTGACAGTTGTCTGAAATGGTATTATAATGCTCTGCAGCTCAGGATCAACCAGGTAACCAAACAGAATACAAGTTCCACACTGAAAGATCAAACAATCATAGCTGAAACTTAGGAAGCAAAGAGTAGAGTCACATGAGAGGATAAGGGAGGAAAAAAAAGAGCTCTTTTAAGGACCTAGTTATGTACAGTTCAATCATTAACTTATTGTCACAATTTATTATAGATATCAAAGTATAACGGACCATCAGTTACCTGTTAATCAGCGAAATAAGAACTGAGCTTACTGCTAAAGTTATCTGCCATCGTTGGTCATCAACTGGGAGAAAACTTGGCTGGTATTTGTCTCTGAGCTCCCATTTCCTTGTTCATCTTCCTCGTTTCTCACATTGCATCTTGGAACAGTTTTTGGTGATGTAACCTCTTGCACGTCAATCTCACTATCCTCATGGGCTTCTCTCTGCCTCCCATTCTCTTGCAGCTGCAAGGAATACTCCAAGTTCCACAGAACATCACCCATAGTTGGTCTATCAACCCCATAATCAGCGAGACATTTCTCAGCAGTTTCTCCGAACTTCTTCAAAGAAGTTGGCTTGATCTGCCCGACGAGATTGGGATCCACAATTTTGTCAAGCATTCCCTTCTTCTGCCACTGCATGGCCCACTCAGCTAGATTCACCTGCTCCCTTGCAAGAAGTGGGTCCACTGCTGGTCGTGCGCATAGAACCTCAAAGAGAACAACCCCGAAGGAATAAACGTCGGATTTGTCAGTAAGCTGCTGTCTTCGGAAATATTCAGGATCTAGATAGCCAAAGCTACCCTTCACGCCAGTGCTAACATGGGTCTCATCAAGTCGCGGGCCTGACCTTGACAGCCCAAAATCGGCAACCTTTGCCACATAATTCTCATCAAGCAATATGTTGGTCGATTTGATGTCTCGGTGAATTACTCCCTGAGCTGAACCTGTGTGCAGGTAGTGCAGCCCTCTTGCAGCCCCAATGCAGACCTCAAGCCTCTGCTTCCAAGTTAAAGGAGGAAGCCCAGACCCATATAAATGGTGCTTTAGGGATCCCTTCTCCATGTACTCGTAAACCAGGATCATCTCTGACTGTTCCTCGCAATACCCAACAAGGGAGACAAGATGGCGATGGCGGATTTTGGACAAGACAGTTATTTCAGTCTGGAATTCTGGGAGGCCCTGCCTCGATCCAGGAACACCTCTCTTCACTGCAACCTTAGTGTTGTCTTTCAGAACCCCTCTATATACCATTCCAAATCCACCCGAGCCAATGATCAAATCTTTTTCAAAATTATTTGTCGCTAATTGTATATCTGCAAAGGGTATTCGCAGGCTAAGATACCCATTTTGCCCTGGAGAGGCTGTGGCCGTGTTAATTGAGGTTCGACTGTGAGAGCTGCCTCCATACACTCGTAAAGCAGTCCAACCCACACTCTCCGAGGGTGTTGGTTTTGGTTTTGGTTCTCTCTTCTTGCACTTCGTAACCATTAAAATCACCAATATTACTACCAAACATAAAACAACAAATCCTCCAAGAACTGAGCCCACTACAATCCAAACATTTCTCTTCTTTTCAACAGTCCGGAAGTTTGCTGGAGTTACCATTTTCATGATTTCAGCACCATTTAGAATAGCATTGATCCTCAAGGGGCTGCTCAGATCGGAAGGTCCCACACTGATCCTCACAACCCCGGAAGGGCTGGCATCAACAACAAAGTCTATGAAATAAGGGGATGCGAGAAAGTGAACCGTGAGAACCGACAAGTCTAGGTTAATATAAGCAGGGTATCCGTTGATGTACACATTAAAGTAGAGCTGATTAAGAGCAGTACTCACGATATCACAGAAGTGCAACCGGACCAAGTAACTATAACCACTCGAATCGATGGGGAAGTCCCAAGAAATGTTGAATTTCGAATCAAGTGTCGAGTTGTCTCTGTTCATCTGCTGTGCTGTCATATAAACATTATCAGGGGCAACTTCTCTGCTCGCGCCACCACTCTGGTAATTGGGCGGCCGGGAAGTGGAGACTCGCTTTGCTGCTGACTTGAGGACCAAGTAATCGTCATCAGGGATCCAAGTCCTCCACAAGGTGTCATTGAAAGGGGTCAATTTTGGACCTCCAACATTAATCCTATGAACAGTCTCTAAAACCTGTGAGGTCAAGTTCTTGTATTCCTGAGTCCCAGCGTCAGAAATTAACCTCGCCCCATTGTCCAAAATCAAGTCTAGTGGTGCGGAAAAGACCTCAACCGCATTCACGAATCCGAACCCCGAATCACCAATTGGAGTGAAAATAATGTCCACAGAACTCCGGTCTATTTTCAAGATAAATTCTTTAACAGCGGTGTCTTTGCTACCAAAACTGCTCAAGACCGAGAACCCACCAACGGATACCCCAAAATTTGCAGACTTTAGATCAAAATTCTGTGTTGAGAACGGAGAGAAGTGGAAGCGTACCAAGTGGGTCCCATTCTTCTTAATGCTGAACCGATACCCTGAAGGACCCCTGAAGACTCTCGCGGTGTTGTAGAGCGGAGTGGAGCCCGGAAGTGGGTTTTGGTGGGTGACTGAGACTGATTGGTCCTTGGAAAGGAAGTGCCAGCCGTGCTTGGCTGAGTCTCCGACAAAGACGCGGCCAAACATGGTGGAGTTGGAATCGGAGCCGCAGCTGAGGAGGTAGTTGTCGACGGGAGTGAAGGCTGTGGAAAATGGAAGAACAGTAAGCAGAGCTAGGAAGTGCAGAAACTTCTTGGGTCCCATAGGAAATGCGCGTTCTTCGCTCTCACTCTCTCTGTCTGCGAGAGGGTGTCAGTGTACTGGATTGTGAAGAAGCAGGAGGGGAAAGCCCAGTGCTCTCTTAGCTTCACCACAGTGGACAATGGAGAGCATGATAGCTATGGTGGGCTCGTGAATATACAGGGAATGTAGGGGCTTGAAAGTCAAAATTGGGAAGCAAGCCAGCGGCACATCTGTGTTTATTTACGTTATTTTCTTAGGTTTCCCGTTGCAATCCAAATCCAATCATAACTTCATTGCACGTATGCATCCCCCGATTTCCAACCAGCACTGTTACACTAAGTTAAAAATTTTTTAAAAAAGAAATAATTAAAATTTATTAATTAGTGTCATAACGTAATTACTAATATATGATAATATTTTTACCTGTAAGAATTTCTCCTGCTCTATGCCTTCACGTAATACCTAACCAGAAATTGATATTGGCCAATTTACACAGCTGATCCAGTAATTACATCTGCTGAATGAGGAAAAAAAAATAAAAATACGTAATTAATAATAACAGAATGGGTGGAAGGAAATCAAGGAAGAGGAAAAGGAAAGAATACGAATACCAGTTACAAGACAGATTAATAAATTTAGAAAAAAGAAGAAGAAGAAGAAGAAAATAAAGAAAAATGGAAAGCTATGGTAATAAAAATCCAACTCATGAATTCAAACGACATCAATGCATGGAAGTGGAACTGCTCTTTTTCTTCCCAAGAATGAGAATGATTACATGGGTTGAACTGAACCAACCCTACGGAAAAATCTAATATAATATTATCTCACGGCAACGAAAGACTTAATTAAATTATTCAAATTAATAATAATTATAGCAGTTGTTCAAATAATTAATGATAATTTTATTCATTTATTATATTTTAATTAATATCTTTTTTATTTTATATGATAAAATAGAAGCACTTGAAAATTTCGAGTAGAATTCCGAAGTTTTTCTGGTTCCCCTCCGAAAAGTGACAGAAACATGTGACGCGCTCCCACTCTGTTATCCCAATTTTCATTCCCCCCATTTTCGTTCCCGTGCAATTGCAAAGCTGTCATCAACTTTGAGGGATGGACAGTGACAGTGACACCCTGGTGCCCCGAATCAATCATTACCTTAGGGGCTTTTATCACCCAAGATAATTGTTGGGATCTTGCTGGCCCGAGCAATAAAGGATAAAAAGAGTCAAAGTCTCCATTAAAATGATTTTATTGTGGACAATCTTTCGATTTTACATGAATTTTTGAAAAACAAAGTAGAGAATCATAAAATATTTATTTATTTATAAAAAAAGCATTTTTTCAAGAATATTTATTTCTAGAGTTTGTAAAATAGGATCGTTGTGAAAAGAAGTTATTTTCTTGTTTCTAAAATAAAAAAATCACTACTATGATATTGACCTTATGGTTCTTTTATTATATCCATAAATAGTGATTTCAGGATCAATTCCCAAGTTGGAAGGGTCAATACTAATTTTTTCAGAATCGCGGTACGATCAGAGATTAATCTCAAAGTACGTTTTAATTGGTCTAGAAATATTGCATGATATAAACAAAAAGATAGTAAAAAAAAATCTCGGAAGCTCGTGATCTTTACAGAAAAGGGACATTTCTGGGCCATGGGCCAAGGCCATTGGGCTTTATATATGGGCTTCTATCGCCATGTACAATGATGCTTTTGCGCGTATGTTCTGCACGCCCTCCTTGGCTCGACCTGAGAGACGTAACGAGCCGTGGAGAATCCATTGTTGCTCCAGCACACCCTCGCCTTAGGGTTCTCGGGTGCTCACTCTCAGCTCCCGGCAGGCAATCAATCAGAACAGGTGAGGCAGTTTCAGATATGAGCACATGGCAACAGAATCAATGTTTGCTGCGTATTAGAGGGTTTGCAGTTTTTTGATGATTTGGTTTGTTTCTCCCCTTTTGACTTCGGCAGTCTCTGTACAAGTCTAGTCTTTCTCCTCATTTTCCTTATTGGGCATTGCACCTTGTCGTCAATTTTTGATTTTTTTTGTCGCTCCATGATGAGATGATGAGATTTATGTTTTTTCCACAGTGAATTGCTTTCGGTATCGATGTATAGCCCGTGAGATTTCTCATGACTTAACACTTTTCAGCTCATAATTCTTCTTTTGGCTACTAGAAGTCTTCGTGTTTAGTGACCCTTCAAATTGTCCTTGGAAAAATATGATTTTTCATTAGTGTGAAGTATGAAGTTCTCTTGGCTGCTGCGTGTTTGATGCAATAGGTTAGGCAACGTTAATGAGCACAAAGAATTTCGTCAATTGATAATGTTCAATGCATGCATTAGAAGTATGATTAAGTGATGGACTATGCGTCTATATCAATATTAACGTTTAGAATGATAAGCAGTACTATTTCGTTCCATTCCTTTGCTTTGTCATTCGTTGGGAACTTACTTTAAGCAGCTGTAATTTAAGGTGAGATATTCTGGGCTCAGTTCATATACCGGTTTCTAATAGTATGGGAGGATGCTGATTGAGGGATGAAATTGGATGTTTTGAATGTAAACATAGTAAAAGTGGATCCTGAGATTCTCTGTGATTTTTTTCAGCAGTGATCTGGATTGAAGGTTATCCAAACAGTGACCAATATCTATGTCTTTTATTCATAAGATTTGAGGGGACGCTACTGGAAGATGATGCTCCAGAAGTCTTGTTTTGGCTTATGATTGATCATAGTCTCAGACAGCACTATTATTTATCTTCTTACCCTCAACCAAACTCGAACCTTTGATTTAAGGCCTTAAGAAGGTTATCGTTAATCGATCTACCACAAAGAGAGGTGGTGACAGCGCTATCATTTGAGTTTTCAGGATCATGGTAAAATTGAATTCCTAATCTCACTTCCGTACATGTTAAATTTGTCTGCTAAGACTATGTATATTAACGGCTTTCAATGAGTGGATGCAGGACTCCAATGGCTTTGTTGATGAGAAGTGCGAAAACAGGCTCTACATTGGCAATCTTGACTTGAGAATAACGGAGTATGCAAATGCTCGAACCTTGATGCTTTTTGCTTGCTGTGCCGCCCTATTTACTGATAATTGAGATGATTATTTATCTTACCAGGGCTGCTCTGATTAAGATGTTCTCTCCATATGGGACGATTGTATCAGAGGACTTCCTCTGGCACACGCGTGGACCCAAACGTGGAGAGCCACGTGGGTTTGCTTTCATTCAATACAGCACCAAAGAGGTAACATAATTGCAGTTACATGCCTTCAATATTGAGCAGCAGTCTAATTTTTTGATTTAAAGTGAGCATGCAGGAAGCTGAGCTTGCGAAGGAGAAGATGCATGGTAGACTAGCTTGTGGCCGCCCTTTAGTCGTTCATCTTGCTAGCGAGAAGTGCTTCACTGAGGGTCAGCAGAGATCTCCAAAGGTGGTGGGGCCCGCATGCAGAGGCAGCATCTCAAGCAGCAGTTCAGGTTCGGGTCAGAGTACAAGTAAGAGTGCCAAGATTGCTGCAATAAAGAGCAAATTGAAGGACTTGGAGGGAGAAAGTTCTAATGTGAAGAAGATAAGACAGAGTTGACACAGGCAACTATAACGAGGCATCTGGCCATTTCTCGGGCTAAAGTTTCTGTAGATGGAGCAGAGTGGAATGGAGAAGTCTGTTCCGAAGTTTCAGCATGGGCGATGACATGGGGGTTGGTTTACTTCAGCAAACTGGAGATGTGAATTGGCCGTCTGAAGCTTCCTGTAGCTAGCTTTCACTCCCTTTTTAAAGTTGTGCTTTTTAAAAGCTTAACAGCAGAAGCTTGCTAGACCTTAATAATCATCATCTTTCTTTTCACTTCTTGGTCGCAATTCCATTAACTGTTCTTTGAGCCCATAAACAAGTTTCTTGGGAAAGATGGCAAGTGATGCTTGGAACATTCCTTACAGGACAACGGAGGATAAGATTCTGCTTGCGGTACTACGTTGATTGTTTAGTTAACTTGGAGCTTGTATGTTCAATTCAAAAGTTTGTAGTTTAATTCGGAAGCTTAAATTGATGGACAGCCAGGAGTAATTTACTATCTTATGTTTCTAGGAACTGCAGGAAATGATATTAAATCGAACATCACGTGACTCATGCCTTTTTTCCAGCTCAACTCTTGTGTCGCCTTGCAAGTTGTAACTTTTGTACTTTCAGTGGACTGGGGAATCTCTCTCTCTCTCTCCCTCTCCCTCGTTTTACTTCTCTGATTCTGACTCTGACTCTGACTCGTCAATGGCATCACACTTATGCTTCTCACTCTCCGCCGGGAGATCTACAACCTGCAGTCCCCGGCTTAATCGCTCGTACTTGTTTTCCCGCCAAAACCACGAGCTTCCGGCATCAATTAGTCCGGTCCCCGGCCGCTCCCGACTCACTGCATCAGTCAATTGTAGTCAAAGCAATCAGAGCCAATCGTTACCATTTCCTTTTCCTCAGACTCCTCAGACCTCTGGATCGCCGCGATTAGTCGCTGTCAGATCTTTCGTGAATGTTAATTCATCCCTTGTATTGCCGAACGATCAATGGGGCATCTGGACCGCACTTTTTGCCACTGGCGCTTTCGGAATCTGGTGATCTCTGCTTCGCTCTTCCACTGTTTCATTTTATAATGCTTGGTTGCTTATAAGCAACCAGTTGACCAGCATTCTTGCTCTCCGAGAAATGCGGATCAGAAAGGAAATGAATCATTTTAAAAGGATCAACCGGCGGGATTAGCGTTTATGGGATTGTGAATGAATCTTGGCTCGAGGAAGTTAGCCAGCTGATGGCAGAAAATCGAGCACTGTCATGCATTACATGCAATTAGAAGCTCGCCATGTTCACTCTCTTACTTTTCAGCAGATTAACGAGAAATTCCGCGCCATAATGTGGGGTCTCTTCCTTTGGCTTTACATGTCATTTGAATTTTGACTATTCCTTTTGATGATGATGATTTTAGGTCAGAGAAGACAAAAATTGGGAGCATGTTGAGCGGGGCTCTAGTGAGCACCTTAGTTGGCCTAGCAGCCAGCAATTTGGGGATAATTCCATGTGATGCTCCAGCTTACTCGGTCGTGCTGAATTTCCTTCTTCCCCTGGCTGTGCCCTTACTCTTGTTCAGGGCAGACTTACGTCGCGTTGTAAATTCTACTGGTGCACTTCTTTTAGCTTTCTTGCTTGGATCAGGTATTGTTGAGTGTTTGGCTAGTAAAAAAGAATACTCAATGTAATGTTAATTATTCAATGTTTTTCTTGATGTTTGAAATGTTTGCTCTAAAACGATGGATCTTTCTATTTATGTCTTAATGGCAGTTGCAACCACTATTGGGACGGTGGTGGCATATTATTTGGTGCCAATGAGATCTCTGGGGCAGGATAGCTGGAAGATTGCTGCTGCACTCATGGGCAGGCATATTGGTGGAGGTAACAAATTACAATCTTTTAGTTGCTCTGGGCACTCTCCTCCTAGGAACCTTTTCTTTCTAATTAGCGTACAGGAAATATGCTGGGTTGTTCTTCTAACGCGGTCCAAAAACATGGGGAAAAATGCCGCTGTTGCAACTTCCTTGCTTAGAAAGGAAGCACCTGCTCTTTCATATTTTTTTTGTGTTCGTCAAAGAAGCAGGGAATGGTCTACATACTCACCATTGCTTTTCCTCTGTTGTGACCAGCTCTCAACTATGTTGCGATTTCGGATGCTCTAGGAGTATCGCCTTCCGTTTTAGCAGCTGGCCTAGCAGCAGATAATGTCATATGTGCAGTGTATTTTACGACATTGTTTGCCCTGGGTTCTAAGATACCTCCTGAGGATTCCTCATCAACCAGTGGTGCGTGTACAGTGCCACCTTGCACTTGTCTCTTCAGCTGCAAATCTTCACAACCTATTTGTCTGCTATCATAATCCTCTAATTTTCATCAAGATAGATAATTCTTCCTTGTTTCCAATGCCTTCAAATGCAGATGGAAATCTCAATGCAGAATCAGGAAGCAGTACTAAGCTTCCTGTCATTCAGAGTGCTGCAGCCATTGCCGTCTCCCTTGCCATATGCAAGGCCGGTGCTTTTCTCACAAAATATTTCGGAATGCAAGGTGGTAGTTTGCCTGCCATAACTGCCATCGTGGTAATCTTAGCAACTCTGTTCCCAGGACAGTTTAATCAGCTCGCACCTCCTGGGGAGGCACTGGCCCTTATACTGATGCAGGTCAGCACTTAACTATTACATTCTATCTTCCTCCCGATGAGTGATGCAGCTGACCTTTGATCTGAAACCTGCTCTAGGAGGAACGTTTTATTTTGATACAATCATAAAAGTAGGATTCTTTTTTTCATTTCCTCCTAGAAAACTGAAGAAAATTTGAGATGTAGACCATAGTTCTTAGAACCAGACCCGGTTAACTAGGGTTTAATGAACTCGAGCCAGGTCAAAATGCAAGCTTGAATCAAGACCCGCCGGTTGATTCTGAAACTATCACACAAAAGCTTTCTGTTGGGAAAATTGGACATTTTGGTGGGGTTCTTCCGTAACTTAGTCTCTTCTTAGTTTCTTTTTGAAATATGGCGATTGAGTATGTTTTTTATTCACATCTTTCAAACCTCACTAAGTTAACACTGCATGATCAATGATGTCAAAGCAGGTCTTTTTTGCTGTTATTGGTGCAAGTGGAAATGTATGGGGTGTCATAAATACCGCACCGAGCATATTTATGTTCGCTCTCGTCCAAATTGCTGTCCATCTTGCCGTGATCATTGGCTTGGGAAAGCTGTTTCGATTCGACATGAAGCTCCTACTCATCGCTTCAAATGCTAATGTTGGTGGCCCAACTACAGCGTGTGGAATGGCAACAGCAAAAGGATGGAGCTCTCTGATTGTTCCCGGTATTCTTGCTGGCATTTTTGGAATTGCCATAGCCACGTTTCTTGGAATAGGTTTTGGCCTCACTGTCCTAAAGTACATGTGTTAAGTACTGAGACTATTAGCAGAAGCAAGTGTAGAAATATCCAGGATCGTGCTAACACAGGCAAAGCAAATTTGCTTCAATTCACATCACATAGACTATTTGATGATGATAGACTCATAGAGCTACTACTACACATTGCAAACCTAAGACATGAAAGTTAATATCAACTACTAACATGAAAGTCAATATCAACACTACAGATTACTACCGATGGAAACGGGCAGATGAAAAGGTGGAATCAATACTCAGACTTTCGACTTTGGAGATTCCATCAGCATGAAATTCACACACTCCTCCTGGTCCTTCTTCCAGTGGGAGTACTGATCTGGTGATGGAGTTTGGCATGGGTTTGGAGAGTCAAGCCCGCTTGACACTTTGAGTTTTTCATCAACCATCTCTTCATATAGCAATTTATACCTTGTTGGGCTGTCCGGCTTTTACAGCAAAAATTAAAAAGAAAACGATTAGCATGAAGCTCATACAAGCGAAATGAGATTGAGAATTTGAGGTTCGAAGTTCACTCACCGTTGGCTTTTTGGACACGGGAGATACCCATGGAGATGCAAACTGTTTCGGCAGGCCTAAACAAAACAAGATATTAGCAAGTCAAGTTGGTTATGGATATATTTTAGAGGAAGTGATTCACAGAGTAAACAGGCTAAAACAAGGAAGAAAGCTGCAGACCCTTATCCAGTCCGAGAGTCTGTAGCAAACAATCCTTGTCCATAGCACAAGCCTGCATCTTAATACACTCCTTGTGATTGTGAAGAAACTGTTCCTCTGAAATAGCATCAGCAAGGATTGAATCCTTTGCGAGGACTCCCAGCTTTGCGCCAGTATCTTTCTTCAGTGCCTCAGGAGCACGGGACTTCTCTGAGATGGAAAGCTTCTCCGAGTTGGAAATGTCGGCAAGTGCCTTCCTGCTAGTCAGTTGTGCCTTATCTGCAGTTCTGCCAATGCTGCCTCTCTTTTTTGTCGCATGACTTTTGAACTTAGAAGAGTCGACTATGGTTTCCTCCTCGATGACACTGAAACTTTTGGAGCTCTGCTTCTTAAGAGTCTGATTCAGAGAAGGTTGTTTCCCCGCGTTCGATAAGTCTCCCAGAGGCTTCCTTCCACCGACTGTCCCTTTCTTCTGCACTTTCGAGCCGTTAACATTTCTCCCAACAGAACCAGAACCTATTGGAGTTAATGGAGTACTATTAATTTCAGGGCACAGCTAACCAAGAAATGAAGATCAACTTGGAGCAAAGCATCGGAAAAGAGAGATTACCAGCAAAGCTCAGGCTCAGGTTTTGGTCCTGAATCAAGCGAATGCCTCGCTGTGACGCCATCAGTGCTCCACTTCACAAACTCAAGAAGAAATGTCCTGCAAGTAACCAAATAATGAAAGGATCAAATCTGCAGCCCCAACAGAAAACCCTAATTCTCCTTGCAGATCATTTTCACTGGCCGCTCAACGAAAATCTGAATCGTAAATGAAGATTCCGAGTTCAACATCAAAAGCAAGCATAAAAATCTTGAACAGAAAGATGGAAAATTTTCCGGTTGACTGAAGAAATCAAAGTAATCCTAATAACCTAGAATCTCAGAAAGAAATCAGCAGAATCAAGACTCAACCTTACCCGATGGTTTTGAGCCACTTCCACTGCCTTCCTTTAAAACCCTTGAAATCACTCTTTTCCGCCGATTGCCTTGCTCTTCTCCGTGAAATCGTCAATTTCAACTTTCGCTTCCGTTGAGAGTTTTTTTTCTCGTTCATTGAACATGAATTTCTGTGTTTCGAAATATAAAGGGCGGGCAGAGAGCGATCAGGAGAGGCATCCCAACGGTAACATTGGCGATTTGACATGAATGCCCCTCGGATGAGGGTATAATCACGAAAGGATCCCCTGGACTTGGAATTTGCAAGGCCCATGACATCGTAAACATGGCCAGGCCCAAACCCGATAGACTTCAATTTTGGGCAGGCCGGAGGATTTGGAGCAGGCCAAACAACAAGTTCATGAACAGGCCTCGGCATCCCGTCCAACCTAGTAAATAGTATATTGTCAGTTTCTATCTGCCCTAGTTCGTTCAGTGCGAAAAAAAACAGCGTAATTCCACACCATGCCTCAATAGTTTATTTACCAACAATTTTGTTCACCGCCACGAAGCTACCAAACGAATCATTACAGCATGGAAATTAGATGAGTTTCAAGAGGCATCCACATTTTCAATGACCAAAAGAAGGCAACCCCAATTGAATCTCGAGATTTCACCGACAAATGAGCAGTATCTCATGCAATCACTTGAAGACAATCACTCCACATTGCTATACAATAATGAAAGACCAATGGAGCAGCATTTGTGAACTTTCATGGATACTTGAAAAGATACAACTGCTTCCTACTGAAAAAACAACTAGCCCCTCTACAATGGCCAAAGTGAAACATGAAGCGAAGCTTTGATTCTTAATCAGGTCTCAACCATTGGCTCGGGCCCGGAGTGCTCTGAGCAAGACTTGTGAGACTGCGACACGGAGTTGAATAATATATCCTTGATAACCTAAGGAGGGGGACGAGGGAAATCAATTTATATGTGAAATAAGAAAAAGCAAAAATGTGAGTGAATTAGAATTGAATTGTACTTCACAGCTATTATTTACCTGAGACATCAGACCGTGCACTTGCTCCACTGTAATTTTTGCACTATCACGAGTAATCTTAGCAAGTTGGGAGTCATCCTGCCAATTGCCAAATCACATTCATAGCAAATGTTAATAGAGTGGCAAAGATACAAGGGTGGCTTAAGAGGCACTCAACATACAATCTGAAAGATGAAGCAATCAAAAGGGCCATTCTTGTCCCATAACTTGCCCCTGGACCGCACAACTGTGTGAAAATAATATCAAGCCTCAATTTTCAGGAGCAGAGGTCGCTGGATATTTGGAATTAAAAACATTGCTATGCGGATCACAGTGCTGAAATATACCACATTCTGTATTACATGTAAAAAGAAAATGGACAATGCGCTTCATTCTGCTAACATGAGAGTACAGCTATATACATTTTTCCTTGAAGAGCAGCAAGTAGGAAACTCACATAAAGATCAATTAGCATGAATCAGGCAAAAAGTTAATAATGGTAATTTCAAACAATTGTTAATGAATAAAATGCACATGCAGTCACGATACTCTTGTTAGAAGAACTGCATTGACAAGAGAAATTGAAATAAACAGCTTAAGAATTTGAAAATGTATTGATGTTTAAAGTGAGCAAGCACGAGACTTCCTCAGCATAAAGAGATCACAGCTCCAGCAAAAGGAAAGGGAACAAACTAAGAACTGAAAACAAAAAAGGAAAGAAAAAAGAAGAGGTTAAGAGTAATAGACAACTCTAGAGGGAAAAAAAGAGGTGCCGGGTAAAAGAAACCAAGATTGCACTGATTTTTAGGCTCTCAGGTCTCTAAAGTGGACAAGTGGGATAAAACCGGATTCCTTTATTGGCTTTTATTATCATTTAGAAGGTTTTTCGTACGGATTGGCACCACAATGGCCTTAGGAAGCCTGAAACTTTTTCATGATACAAAACAATTTGGGCTACTGAGCAAAGGAAAGCTTAGTTTTCTGAACGGAATGAAAAATAGGCTTCTTTGTTAGATAAATGTATTTTTAACTTGTTTCTCATTCAATAAACTTCTGGCATCCCTGTGGCACAATATTATTGCGAATTGATTAACACTTTAAAAATAATAAAGAAGTCATATTTATGACAAAAATTTTCTTGTTTGGTGTATGAATCAAGAAATTACAATCATACCAAGGTTTACAGGGTCTCTATAACACCACCATAACCTCAACACAGTCAGAAATTCCTTATAGACTTTATGTGCTCTGTTTATGAGCTTGATACTGCAATGGACTGATGGCTCTGGATGTTATTTGCAGTCCATTGAAAAGCAAAAACGATCACAAATGCACCATGAGATAACCAAATTGATAACTTTTCAATACATAAAGTTCCCCCAAAAAAAAAAAGATCTCCCAGCATATGCTACAATCCTAACAATAAGGTAGCCAAAAGTATTCCAGAAGCAAGATGAAAGTCCATCATTAGCAATGAACAACACAGCATACAAACCAACAAATAAGACAGCCAAGTGAAAGCAGCACTCTAACCTCTTTCTTTCGTTGAGGGGGTGCCATCAATGGTCCAAACCTAGAATGAGCTAATTGGTTCTCTGCTTGCTCTAGCTTTTCAGCTGTACCAAAAGATTGATCAATACTGGTGAAAATGAGATCAAAAACTTGATGCACCAGATGCCTGCCACTACAAAGAGATAGCAACAACAAGCAAAAATACCTAAATCTGAAATTTGTCCGGCAACAAAGTCCCCATTTCCCAGCAAGGATGAAGATGAAAGAGTATTCACCCAGTACTTGTTCCAAAGTAGATCCAAGAGGTGGCAATCCAGAGATGATTTAAAATAGGTTATATCTAATGAATAATACTGCATAAACAAATGAAATGAAATCAGTCCAGAAGCAAAATATAGATCCGTAAAACCTCACAACACAGAAAATATCCTGACCTGTTTGCAATGCACGCCAAAATCTTCAATCTTGTTAAGGGGAATAGTTTGATACTCAGAAACAGGTTCATCTGGAGGCTTATATCCTTCCGGGTAAGTCCTGAATGCCCCGATTTCAACTTTTCCAGCAGAGACTGTCCGGGTTGGATCTATAACAACTGCCAGAAAGGGCTCCTGAAATTGCTGATTAACCATTTGCGTTGTCACATCAATGCCAGAAAGCCAGCACCCATACCCAGGGTGTGAGTGGTACCAACCAACCACATTCTCCAGCCTTCCTGCCTAGACAATAAGAATTTTCTTGAGAGAACTCATTCAAAACTTCAGAAAATGTACCCCTTCCTACTGTTAATCGATGAGTGTTGTCCATAAGATAATTAAACCTTGTCACAACATCCGCCTGTCCTTTTTAAATAGACAAGTGCAAGGAAAGTCCCAAACATCTGCAGCTTTCTTATTTTCGACATATGGGCGGTGTTTTACAGTTTTTTAGCTCATCGAAATCAAGATCAAGACAATCGCCAACTGATAGACGGTTAAAGGAATGACAACCTATTGCTGGCTTATGCATTGTTTTCCCACACTTTGGCTTGCTGCTTCCAACAGTTAAATTTTATTCTTCCATTGATCAACGCAAAAAATCAAATACACAATGCATAAGGCACGAGCCTTTCAGAAGCTCATTTCCTCTTTGTCCATAGAATTGCAGCAATACAAGTAAACAATCTCCGACCATTTTACCTATGAGTTCCATAGGAGAAATGTACAAACACAATCTATCCATAATGAACATCTGCCTATATTTTAATGAAATGAAAAGGATAATACAAATAAGGTTTATGACATCCATATTCCCCCATCAAGTGTGCTTTCACTCAATTCTGTCGCATTCTGTGCATTATGACCTAATTTGAATCTGCAGACCACTAATTTTACCCACATGATCAGGAATCTTCAATTCAAAGGAAAAGGCCTAAGCTTTCACGAGAACTGAAATACTCAGACATGTATGATGGCTTTGCAACTAGATTTCACACGACAAGAATAAAGCAGTCATCCTCAATCAGGGAGCAAAATGAACCAACAAAAAAAAAAAAAAAGCGAGCCGATTACCAGAGAGAAAATCGGCGGGCACGTCTAGGGTTTAAGCTAAGGGTACTACCTGCTTGTTGGTCTGGGAATAATCGACCATATACTCGTAGGCATCTTCCTGGGCATTAACTCGAGTCTCGGTACCCTCTACGGGGAGAGCAAAGGCGTCCATCACAATGATGCAATCGCCATCGGTCTTGCCCTGCATGAGGCCCATCACCTCTATGGTGCCACCGGAGCGGGAATGGACGACCATCTTCAGCAGCGCCAGGGCGGAGATCTTGACGCGCTTGAAGAAGTGAGGATCGTTTGCCCACGGCTTCTCCTGCCGGAACTTGACCTGAGCCGCCTCGTCGTAGTAGAAGATGGAGTCCGACGACTGATCCGTAAGCAGCTTCGACGAGGACTCCGTTGTCGTGACGATGTTATTCTCCAGCTCCCACGTCTTCTGTGCAATCGCCGCTTGCGATGCCAGGGCATCCATTGTTGCCCACCGGTCCCTTACTCTGATACTCAGTCCTCACCCTCTCTGTGAACTGATGATTTCTCCGATCGACCCGTCACTTTGGGATTATTTGAGCCGGACCCATATAAAAAGCTGGGCCCGTTATCGGAAAGAAATGATTCGGCCCAGCCCACTTCGTGGTTCTAAGACCACAAGCTGAGCCAGCAGCTCAGCGACTCCTCGATGGTATGTGCTTTGGTTGTGTCTCGCAGTAATTTATTAAATCGAGCGGCCAAGATGAACCACTAACTACTTGAACATGCAGTGTCCATCATTCCATGCTGTCCTATACAGAGCTTGTGCATATGATTGTTAATGCCCGAGTTTCCTGATTAATGTTTGCCCAGGTAATAACCATAATTTCGTTTATTGTTCATCCATCCTCTATCCTGGCTATGTTCCACATCCGCATCACTTGGAAGTTATCCACACCACCCGATTCAATATATACAATAAGGAATTCTGTATTCGAATATCGAATAATGATGAACCATCTCGTCGATGAAACTCTTTTTCAGGGAGCGACAAGAAAATAAACTATATTAGCATCAGCGATGTTTTGTACTACATGAAGAGAAAACGATCACATATCTTTCCTCTCTACATGTTACAACATATTTACAATGTAACAGGAAGCGACAGGTATATGTTACCACACTAGGCTATAGTCAGGACAGATTCCTGGGCAACCAGCGTTGCCAATATAGAATCACCTTCTATACCTTCAGAAAGAGATTTGCAGGCAGCTTTTTACTTCATTGCCAACACTCCTTTGATCTGAAAATGGAAGAACCAAAACTAAGAGCACTTCTAGCATTTTAGTAAAGAATCCTAAACCTGCTGTTAAAGGTGTATTTCCCAACACAAATTGATGTAACCGAGGAGTATATACCCGCTTTGCCGAGAGACCAATGCTTTTTAAATCATCAAGCTGTTAACAAAACATAAACATTTAAATCATTAGTAGTAGATCTTGCTGCATTCCTTGCTAAACCTTATGCAGATTTGAAAACAGAGGCAAGTTCTTCAAATACATACACTCTTGAATGGTTCCGGAAATCCTTCACCAAGTTCGGGTATCTAAGTAGCTCTTTTCTCTCCAATTCCCTTCAATAGACAGTTTTCCAGATTAATATGACTATCTTAAGAAAGCTTCAAACCACTGCTTACCTTAAAAAATAATACCTTCAATCCCTTTAGCTCCTCCCCGGCAAAGGACCAAAGACGGATGATATGTAAGTTTCCCCGAAGAACTAAATGGTGCATATGTCCTTAATGGCCAAAAAATTGGTTAGATGCCATAAAGAATGTCAAAAATGCTAAATTCATGGTTTACATAATTCATTCTTTGATCTTTCCATGTGGTTGCTCAAAGTCAAATCAATATTTGAAAGTGAAACTAAAATTTCAGTTGGGTCAATGGACAATCAGCAATATAACAATGTGCTCTTCCGGAAAAATATATAAAGTCACTTTATAGTCCATTCCCTATCTCACTGTTTCAAGATATTCCCCAAGGGCTTTCAAGGGTTCATTTAAATAAGCAGAAAAAAAGCTTACTCACTTGCTAGCGCTGTTCACAAAACGAAGATACTCTTGAAGGGAGTTCTGCATGATAAAATAAAGCCAGCCAGCAGTATCAAACCCAGAGAACATAAAAAATGATAATTTCCAGGGGAAAAGAATTAACCTTGCTTTCACGATAGCACATCTTAGATACTTCTTGAGGAGTATTTAAGCACAGCCTCTCATCTTCTTTACCAGGTTCGAAAGAGGGTGTCTTAGGTTCAAAGTCCTCAGGTTCGGCAGAAACTGGACCTTCACAAAGAAGGTTTCTCTGTTGTGACAATTCGATGCATGTTGGAGTTGAATCAACTAATTTCAAATTGTTAGATATCTCTCGTAATCTAGCAAATAATGGAGGTGATCTGCCCATATCAATGGAAGGTGCACTGTTTTCCTTACCCACACTATCATCTGCTCCATAAAAAACATTGGAAGCAACGATGAGTGTATTAAAACTTGCATCACAAAGCCTGAAGCTGATACTTTAATTTATTGAATCTCTACCTTCTTTATTGAGAGACAATGGCTCTTTGGTGCAGTTGGCTTCAGAAGAAAGGATGAGTATAAACAAGGACAAAATGCCTATGTGTGAACCAGTTCATCAAGAGTACTGAAGGGGATTCTCCCGCCAAGGATTACCAGGCGTTCAAAGTTCCTAACACTATCAAAACATCTAATCTAAAGAAAAAAGGAAAGCAAAAAATTGAATACCTCGTCCAAAGGTGATGCTTCTTCCGCAGAATCTGTAGAACACACTTCCTGCAAATGATCATCTGACTCTATCTAATCAGATATTCAAAGAAACTAACCTCCGGATTCAAGTTACTCAATGAATGTGCTCAACTATGAGTATTCCAATTCAAGTATACTAACATCCTCCAAAGGGAGGTTATTGCAATTAAAGGAACTGTTACTGTGGAAGTTATCTGCAGCAAGGTTGGAAAGAATCACATATAAGATCAGTCCAAGCAACAACATGAAGTGGAAAGTATGCCTGTAAAGTAGTTATTTAACAAATCTAACCTCATTATATATGCCTCAGTCTCTACAGTTGAAGCAACACTGAAAGTTGTTGCCTGCATTATATATTACCACGATAACAGAGAATTATGTAAAAGGAAATTTCAACAGCTAAATGTATCATCAACATAAAATTTTCAACGATTAAATCTAAGACAAAGAGTTTCTTATCTATTTTCATTTCAATTGCTCTCTCTGCTTTATGGACTGTATAGAAATAGATTTATACCTTAATAAGCTTCTTCGAGTTACTTGCTTCATTAAATAGTTTCCTTCAAAGAAAAGGAGAAAGCTGATATTTTAGTTTGATAAAATGTGAAAAACAAAGAGCATACTTATGCATCAGAGTATTTACCATTACAACTTACTTTCTTTCAATTACAGGGTTTTCCACTGATTTTCTTTTCGAGAAATTGTATGCGGGAGCTAGTTTGCCTTCTTATACTAAAAGAACTACTCAACGGATTTCTATCCTTGCCTGAGGAAAATGCTGCTACTCTTGGTGAATTTTTGGCTTTCTTTGTGGAACCCATGATAGATTGATGAAGTCCTTGGAAAGTTCAAGAAGCTAAACTTGCCAGATAAATGGAATCTTGACAAAAGGATGGGTTCTATTTCAAGAGAAGAAACATGCAGTACGTAGAAGGGGAAGAATTACAACACAGTCAAAGAGAGACTGAAGGTGATATCTTACCAAGCAAGCAATGAATAAAAGTCCATTCACGCCTCCAAGTGAGTCTTGCAACATGCGAGTCAGCTTGCTTTCTCAAAAAGGTGCATGGCTTTCATTGGCATTCAATGCCAAAACAACCTTTTGTAACGCATACAGAGACTTGTTAAGTAAATTATTCTCCAAAATTCTAGGGCCATCACCGGTCTTCCTCCGAGGATCCTCATAACCTGATCAAAACAAATTTAATGGGTGACGACAATGCTATATAGAGGTGATATCTTACCAAGCAAGCAATGAATAAAAGTCCATTCACGCCTCCAAGTGCGTCTTGCAACATGCGAGTCAGCTTGCTTTCTCAAAAAGGTGCATGGCTTTCATTGGCATTCAATGCCAAAACAACCTTTTGTAACGCATACAAAGACTTGTTAAGTAAATTATTCTCCAAAATTCTAGGGCCATCACCGGTCTTCCTCCGAGGATCCTCATAACCTGATCAAAACAAATTTAATGGGTGACGACAATGCTATATAGAGGTGATATCTTACCAAGCAAGCAATGAATAAAAGTCCATTCACGCCTCCAAGTGCGTCTTGCAACATGCGAGTCAGCTTGCTTTCTCAAAAAGGTGCATGGCTTTCATTGGCATTCAATGCCAAAACAACCTTTTGTAACGCATACAGAGACTTGTTAAGTAAATTATTCTCCAAAATTCTAGGGCCATCACCGGTCTTCCTCCGAGGATCCTCATAACCTGATCAAAACAAATTTAATGGGTGACGACAATGCTATATAGAGGTGATATCTTACCAAGCAAGCAATGAATAAAAGTCCATTCACGCCTCCAAGTGCGTCTTGCAACATGCGAGTCAGCTTGCTTTCTCAAAAAGGTGCATGGCTTTCATTGGCATTCAATGCCAAAACAACCTTTTGTAACGCATACAGAGACTTGTTAAGTAAATTATTCTCCAAAATTCTAGGGCCATCACCGGTCTTCCTCCGAGGATCCTCATAACCTGATCAAAACAAATTTAATGGGTGACGACAATGCTATATAGAACACCTGGCCTAAAAGGTAATACCAAATAATACCTGCAAAGTCAACAAAGTTCATCTTGCCGACATGGGATACTTCAGAATTGTTAGTAGGGGTCACCAGATGTATTATCAAACCCTTGTGACTTCTTTGAGGAAGCTCGATCTGAGGCTTCTGGATTGCTTTTTGAGTGCTGCTTAAAGAGGGGTAGGTCTTGCAAAATTGTGACATGGATTTCGCAGGAGCCTAGACATTAAAAGGAAAACACGAATTAGCATGGTTAATCTTCATCCTTCTTAAACATATCCAGTTCACTATCTACAAACTAGTCTATTTCCGAAATGCAACTTCGAGCTCACCTGAGAAAGTCCTTTAAGCTGAATCCTTCCTTGAGCATCTTCCATTACCGTAATGGCTGGTCGTCCTGGTTTCAAGAGGTCTTAGGCATGCTCCTGTTATATCTCATACAAGGATACAGTAACTGATTTTCCGAGCAGTTCAGCTTTTGAAATTATCTCATCCATGGCTAGTATAGCCAACCCTGGTTTCCCCTCAGAACCCTGCAGAGATGATTTCAGATAAGCAAAACAATAAACTCGTGCTCATATGGATTGCACAATTAAATTTGACAGCAAAAAGAAGAAGTTTCTTAATACGACCAGGATGGTATCTGTCTTTCCACTTGCTATAGCCCCATATGCAACAACAGTGGCATCGTGACCATCAAAAAGTCTAGAAACAAGAGGCTTAATCTCCCTTCTATAGATCATGTCAGTGTCTTAGTCATGGTCGTAGCAGTAATGGACCATGCATGACTCTTTTTGACTGCAATATATACATACATACATACATATATATATGTGTGTGTGTGTGTGTGGGGGCGCGCGCGCGCGCGCAAGTGTTAGACACGCTTTTTGTTTCAGTAATAGCATTCATACTCCTTCAGCCCTTTTCTGCAGTAATCTGAACCACCTTGACACTCCTCGAGCTCTCAGATTACTCATAAAAGACTCTTAATTAACAAACTGGCCTAATAAAATTATTAAGATCGGGTTGCTCAAGTAAATCTTCAGAATGAACGAAGCAGTACTTGGCAGATTGATCTCCGAAAGAGAGTGACAGCCTCCGAAGCCACTCCATCCGGCTTCTGAATCGAAACCCATGGCTTCGAGGAACTCTTAGCAAGCTTCAGATCTCGATTCGTAAAGTACCTGATCCTCGCGATGACCCGGACAGTGCTCGACGGGTTCGAGCCAAAATTCTGCTGCTTACAGGCTGAAGAAGCCATGGAAGCGGGGTTCACGGAAGAGAGGAGAGATTGGAGAGCCACCGACAGTAGAGAGGATGAAATGAAGCTCGGATCGGCAGAGAGAATTGAGATTGAACGAAGGGAATCAAATGAATTTATGAGAGCTTATTGATTGGGACGCCGACGAATACCCAGCCGTTGGGTTGTTCCCAAATATTTCTTTCCCGATTTTTGAAACGGTAGAATTTTATGGCGCCCTTCCGAGTTCTGAAGCTCCCCTTCCCTACCTACAGTGGGCTTCTCAGAAGCTTCCCTTTAGATGGGCCTCGTAGGTCCTTACGGCCCATGGCCTTTTTCCATGGGCCGAAAGGCTGTTCTCCATTTGTCAAAAATGGTGGAATTCCGACCACTCCGTGATCACTTTCTTGGGCAGTACTTTCGGTCCCGTCTGTTTTCTTTTTCTTTTACCTAGTCCAAGCCAAGAGGTAAAGATCATGCTGCATCCCGACACTGTAACCACGTAAACGAAGAGGGTTTATTTGCAGGGTCTTTAAAGGACATGGAATTAAGTCGATGTCCAGTCAGGAATTGGTCGGAGCACATCCACTAAGAAAAGAAAAAAAAAATGACGAATCTGGTGATCTAGTCGAGTCCGGTCTAATCTCAATTAGCCTCTGCCATGGCTGCTCTTGTTAACATCGTTACTATTACCGACTGCCTCCCGGCCATCTGGCTTTGCTTTTGAGTAATCAGCTTGAAAATATTGGGGGGATGAGAAATGATAAACAAAATTGTGATAAAGATTTAAAAACCAGTTCATGACTACATCATTCACTTTTGCTTTTGGAACTGTCCCTCTGATCTTTTTGATCACACGCACCAGACTGCTGAAGGAAAATGTCATTAGGACAAAAATTGATTAGATGAATGAACAAGTAAGAGATTACAACTGATAAGATCACGACGCTTTATTTACCTGGATGTCCGTAGATGAAGCTGATGCTCTATATTTACTGCCACTCATACGGTGATCTCATTCAGAAGTCGTGAAAAAGCATTATGGAGTCATCGAGCTTCTTCAGAGATTCCTCAAGGACTGCCTTTGCCCTCCTCAACCGATTGAACTTCTCCCGCAGAGGCCCTTCCCTTTTCTCAGGTGGGATACTTATAACCTGCAAGAAACCGCAACCACAGCACATTGCTAGCAGCAGTTGATTGGAGCTATGAAAACTGCATGAAATCTGGTGAATAGAGAGAGTCAATTGTTAACTTATGCACCTCATTTCCTTGCTCCATCTCATGAGCCACTCTCAGGCTCAAATTTAATGAAGCATGGTACATATCGTCCAATATGTTTTTCCAGAGAGTAGGCTTGTTCACTTTCCACAGCACAAACGGGACTTGCCTGGTTCCAATTACAGTTATTTTCTGCAATGAACAGATGTATATTCAATATAAACAAGCAAAAACTTTTAGGTCGTCTGAGGCTCCAGGCCACATTGTGAAAAAACAAAATTTGAAACAAGGACTCCTCCAGCATAGACTACTAGCACCTGAGGTAACTGACAACTCAAATTTCTTCAGGTGCAACAGGATGAACTATAAATGGAAATGCAGATCTTCAGAAGGATGCATGCTTTTTTAGAGTTTTTAGGATACCTCCATGTGAAGATATTCGTCCTTCCAGAGCTTATATAGAATCTTCGGTGTTTCCGTTTTATCAACAAATGCAATGTCCGAAATCTGCAAGGAACAGACTGGGGAGGTTGAAAGTTATGATAAAATTTCTTGGAAAACCTTTTCTCCCACAACAACTGTCTTAGCAACTATTATAGGTTCAAACGTAAAATGGATCCAACCATAGGGATTGGACAAATCCTCAAGACAACTACATATGATACAGATCATTAAAATGTCAAGACTAATATACTGTAGTATTTCCATATAATTGGCATTGATATTGGAGGTGAGTCATTACATTGTCAGCATAATGACGGTAAATTACACTGAAAATCATGGACTATTGCCTTTGTCTAAAATCCGACATTCCTTTTTTAACCATAAAATCATGAATTTTCAGTTGCATTTCAAACCGGACCATAAAAGAAAAGTTGCATCGGGCATTTTTTCACATTCATATTTTTTTCCATATTTAACTGACGTTGCACACCACATTAGGAAAAAATTAAAAATAAATTTTAAAAAATGAAAAAAAGAAAGAAGAACCCCAAGAAATACCGGTGGTAAAGTTTTGCCAAGGCCATTGACATTACCAGCAACCTCATTGCAAGGGAAGTGGCCACAAGCAAAGCCACCGGTTCTATGAATGGAGACCATCTTAAATGTCAAATGTGTCTCAATTAACTAGGGTCAGTGACATTGTTAAGGGCCACCACTTCCTAAGATGAGGTCATTGGTGCCTCCTACATCCATATGAGAATCGCGATAGATCTTGATTAAAGGGGCTGATGGCCTTGCTGGGAATCTCGAATCGCGGGGGTTGTGGCTACCAGTGAGGGTACCAGCCACGACAACCATCCATCCCTAGTGCAATCGGGGTGTTGTTGCAGCTTCCATTTTTAAATTTTTTTTAATTTCTATTTTGAAAAATAGCACCATGTTAGCAAATTGATGGAATAATTAACGGGACAAAATGGAGTGGTAGATCCAAGACAAACGAAAGCTCATGATAGATTTGAAGGGTAGCAGTTCATGATCTATATTTTATAATTTACCCAACAGAGAAAAAGCCATTACCTTGTCAGTCTCCATAAGTTGGCCGGCCTTTGATAGCAACCTGAATATTCTGTATGACTCCGTACCGTAACGTTCCAGGACAAGTGATTCCACCTACAAAGGAAATATAAACTTACAATTTTTAGTTTGTTCAATCAAAACGAACTTTGTTGCTTAACTGATGAAGGAAAAAGAAATATATTGCACACCTCTTCATTTTGTGCAAGTTCAAGAATACTCTTCAAATCTGCAATGTGTTGACTGAACTTTTAGAACCAACTACATATATTAAGCACTAATGGAATCTAAGAACTTAAGTGAAATGAAAGCATGTTTCTTCAGCAACACAATACTGTGGAGGCAAAAGCTGATACCAATTGAATAAGACTCATCTGCTCCTCTATTGCACTCCAAAACTGCTAGATAATCTCTAAGATCATCCAGAGTCATTGCGCGACCAGCTTCTGCTTTCATCACTTCTTCATAAATAGCATTTAGCGGCACTGGAACTACAAAAGACATCAGCAAGTATATAGAATATCAGTTATGAAGATCTTAATCCCCCAACCTATAGCATAAAGAGCCTCACAAATAAAAAGAAGGAAATGCAGTCCAAAAAACGATTAGATTATACAAATTACTGTTAATAATGATGATGATAAGCAAGAAAATCAAGATCAAACCTATACAGACAAGTTCACAACTTCAACAAAGACTCAAATGACCTGATCAACTGATGATGAATACATTTGTAGCAGTCAGAGCAGTAACAAATTTAACAAAGACCTAGGATGGCATAGTCAAACAAGCATGGAATATCAAGCTCTGGGAGTGGAGACAAAGTTTCGGATAAAGATGTTTATGAGAGGACAGCGTTTGATTATTGGTGTGATAAACAAGTAAAATGAATGAGTTTAAGCTATTTTTTGTTTGTACGATGACATTAGTACAAGCTAGAAAGGAAACTTGAAATCTCAAAAATTGATAACCTGAAGTTTCGGATTTCACTTTGTTCACCATTTTCCTAGATGCCTCCAACATTGCACTCAAGGCAATGGCAGCAGCATCATCCATCCTCTGTCTCACATTCTCCACACAAGCCTAAAAAGGACAAAAATATATCCACTGGTCAAGACAGATCAAACAAACAATGAACAAAATGATAGATTATATAATAGGCAGAGATATATTCTGCAGAAATAAGGGCTAAAAACGATACAAACAACTCTGTCCACAATGGCACCTAAAATAGAAATCTCACGGAGAGAGCAACTTTTCATTCCTAATTTTGCAAAACATGTATATAGTCTTAAATGCCCGGTTAATAGATAATTTGGGGAAAGCGATAGCAAGTGTATTTTGCCTTGCTAATCTGTTTGGGCATGCCATACAAGTATAACCATCATTAGCGTTGCAGCAGCATGATTTAAACGAGAGAAAATGGTTATATAATACTGAAAAATATAGGATATCTCCACATGCTTGAATAGCGTAAAGATGCACACTAAGATATGCTGCTGCTGAACACCAGAGGAAGACTTCTCATCCCTGTCATGGATATGGTAAAGTTGATAAAATGGCAACTAAAACAAACCTTGTGCCTAAAACGGTGCAGGAACTCCTCGTAATTGGCACGCCAAAGGACCTCCTCTTTGATTCCAAGCTCACTGTTGGATGCTAGAAGACTGTGTTTTCGCTGCATTACATGAAAAGATATTAATTCAAGATGTCCCTAAAACATAGGGCAAGTTTCAGAATTAAGCTTCACACCAACCTTCTCACCAACATCAGCAGAGCCGTCCCCAGCTCTCTCAGAACCTATTTTCTCATCACTGGCAATCAAAAATCTCTTAGCCTCCATTGGAGCTGCTGTAACTAGAACACGTTCCACAATGTCTGGTTCAGCAGCTATCTGTAAAACACTAATTATTATAACCGTACCATTTCAAAGTCATTTAAAATTCTTGATTCAGCAAATTTTATTAGATGATCCAGATGCAAATGCACCTTTCAGGGAGTATTAGCTAGTATATGCAAACAAATACAACCCATTGAATAGTAGGCAGAAACTGAGTGGCATCAATAGACTCGCGAAAGAAGACCATAATGAATACCACTGTGAGACATTAAATCTATAAACAGGGAATGCCGTATATCAAAGAATACTTATCCCTCTTCACACAATCTAGAAATTAGTGCATGTAAGTTCAATTTTTTAGAGATGCTGTGTGATCCTTTACATTATAGTATATTAAAGATTATATATCCCTCTTCACATTCATTATTTGGAAATGAAAGTGCAATGCACAAAAGAAAATCTCCGACTCTTATATCAAGTATATGCACTAACTAGAAATAAAGAATGAGACCTCAACCAGATGTTCCAACAATTCTGGTTGAGACAGCGACAGATAAAGTTTGAGTAGATCTTGTCAAATACAACTGTCAATCCATAGAAAAAGCAGTAAGTACCTTGGAAGATCTTGATCCTCGCTTCTTTGTAGCTAGTTCTTCTTCACTTGGAGGAGCAAGAAGTGGTTCAATGGCAGGACAACGTTCAACAAAATGGGCATGAACAAGCTTGGACAGGTTTTCCCGTATAGCATCTTCGATGTTAGAATTTCCTGGATGAGCATAAAAGTTTAGGGGGTTGATGTTAACGTCTATAAATACACAGGTCCCCAAGCTACAGCTTTGAACACAAATCAACTTAATGCACAGGGAATACTTATAATGCCTAAGCCAGTATATTAATTGGTGGTGCAGAGTTCTCTCTACTTACAAACAAATAGTAAAAACAAATATGCAGTTACATGTTGAGGTTGGTAGTTGATGAGAAGACTGATATTCCCAGAAACTTATAGTAATGATATATGACAAAATCTTCAGCCAACGTTCTATTATTAAACTTCTTGAGACTTGCCTTGTATTTGTTGGAAGGATTTGGCCCTATCAATCATCCTCTCCAGTGTTAGCCTACCATGCTGCAGCAAAGCTTGAAACAACTCTACACACTACAAAAGTCGATGCACCCAAAAAAAAAAAAAAGTGAACCACTTTCAACCTTACGGACACATAAAACTTACAGAAAGATTGTCAAACTCACTCCTTTAAGTTCTTGGGACACAACACTAACAAACTTAGGGAATCTTGCGCGGTGGATGATGTTATCAAACAAAACCAGGTATTGTGTGGTTTGTTTAACAGCATCTCCATAACCACCTGCATACGAGACATTATGATAATGAGTTAGAACGAAATATATTCCCTGTTGAATGGGGGAAAATTTACCGCATTTTCAGAAAGAGTATTCGATGGAAAATTCTATTAATGAAGTGGGCAATTGTTCTTTTTCCCCTTTATGAACTTTCCACGATAAACAAGATATCAACTTGACTTGTTCGGAGTATAAAAAGAAGTAGAGGAGAGTCTGAGCTGCCGTTTTGAGGAAAATTCTTAGTAATTGAGGAATCTCCAACTACTGCAAATCCAACTACCTGGGTCCTCAACAATAAAAGCCTGGACTATGTTCTGCTGTATCAGAAGTAACAAGCAGTTTTTCACTTGTGAAGAAGGCGTTTCCACGAGCCGAGAGATGTTCTGCTGACTCAGAGGTCCCCTCTTGAGAAGACACTCGCAAACTTTCTGCGCGTCCAAACTGAAGATGTGAGAAACGGCGTTTAAAGATTAATGCTACTTGAAAGAAGAGGTTGCGAGAGGCAGAGAGAGAACTCACAGCGGCAAGATCGCCGAAGTGGGAGGAAACTATGTGCACCGCGTACTTGATGCCCCACTGCGTTGCCATTGATGAGCTGCCACTTCTTCCCCTGGTTGAAACACTATAAATTCGTTACAATCGCAGATGAAGAAGAGGCAGCAACAGCAGAAGCAGAAGAGGGCGGCAGGGAAGAGCGAATCTCTTCTGGCCCCCAGAGCAATGACCAGTTTTGCCAGAAGTAGATGGGCTGATACAAGACGAGCCCATGACGGATTAGAAGATGAACTTGCAGCCCATTACCGTCTCTGGCCCAAATAGGATTATCGCAATCAACACAGGTAAATTACAAAAACGGTACGGTAACTTTTATCAAAATGTTTCGAAAATGGCTAATCGGGAGATAGAATGTGAAGGAGCAGAGGAAGGGAGGTTACCAGTGTCAAGGACGACGAGAACCGCCTGGGAAAGGGATCTCTGCCGTCAACGAGATCCGTCAGCTCGAGAGCAGGAAAGTTGTCCCCTCTGACTCTGAGAGCTGATTTTTCCACCTAAAAGACCATCCAACTCTTATGGATTACCAGTGCAGGATTTTGGCCCGATGGAGAGCCCAATTCACTCCGATATTGGCCCATTCAGCCAGCCGAGGAGCGGCGACTACAAACTTGTTATGGGCCGCTTATCACAATGGGCCTACGGCCCAAAGTTGACAGCTACTTTGTCAGTGAGATACATTCATTGCATATTTAGGAGAAAGTCCTAAATAGTTTTATCACATTTTATGGTTTGCACCATACAGTATCTCTAGACCAGTAGAAGCGCACCTTGAGACTAATCTGTGGTCGGGTTGGAATCATTGAAAAAATTATCGTCAACCCTTCTAACTTGGGGATTGATCCTGAAATTACCCATTTTGGGGTCAAGTGAGAGAATTATTAGACCAATCTCAGGTTGTAATCAGTTTTGTCACGATACAGCTGAAGAGAAGGACCGACGAATTTTTCTTATGCAACAATTCTTTTCTTTGCAGATATCCACATCATATATTAAACTTTATAGATTTCTCATATATAATAATTATAGCAACTGTTTAAATTGATATCACAAATTTACTAAATTATTATATTTTAATTAATATTTTTTTACATTTAACAATGAGATAGAATCACTTATAAATTTTGTTAATAGTATCTTTTTTCATGGACAGATATTTTTATCCCATGGTTCATGTAAGTGTGACAGCAAAGTTAAAGTTCTTCAAGCCAAAAAAAAAAAAAAAAGCAGCTAGGTTAAAGTTGCAGTGGAAAGTGAGGAGGGGCGAGTGGTCCCCACATGTACCGAATCAAGGGGACAGAGGGACGTGAGTGGCACGCGTGTGCGCTGGGGATGGCGATGTGCTCCCAATTTTCGGTCCCGGTCCCTTGGGGCATCTCACATGGTCCTGTCCTTGTCCCCCCGTCCCCCCTCCCACAGCTTTGCTCTTGCTCAAGGTCTAACCGCAATTTAATGCTTCAAATGGGCCACCTTCGCCCGTAATCACGAGTTTGAAACTTACCGGCATTAGCCTTTTTTTTTTCAACGGTTAGGGCTAATAATGACATTTACATAATAATTTACATTGCGATCTCTTCTTTTATTTATTCTATTTTTAAACAAAAAAATCTTAATTTTGAAAAATGAGAATTGGTTTAATAAAATAAAAACACTGCCCTCAATCTCATGGAATTTTCTTTCGAAATTTCCTGACATTCTTGTAGTATTTTCTGTTCCGCGTCGAAAGTTGGAAACGATTCGTTCCATCGGACATTTGATCCTCTAAGTCGTAAAGGGTCCATACGCATTAATTAGTAGATGCTGACGGAAACCTATTAGGCCAGCTCCCACGAGAATCATGTACATTCTACAGTGCTAGGCTCGCAGAATTTCTCTCGTAATTTTACTTCACCACGTGATATGAAAAAATCTAACTAAAATATGACAAATGAATAAAGCGGTCATAAACACTCGACCAGTTATCATATTTACTATTAATCAAAGTAATTAAATTAATTTTTTTTCTTTATCGCATTATCGTAAAGTACGATCAGATAAGGTTTTTTTCTTATGTTAGAGATTGAAGATCCCAATTTCCCAGGTCAACGTCACCCGGCTCCCATCTTTATGAAGAACTTTCACTTTGACCCCTCTCAAGATATATATGCAAGGAAATTAATAAAGGAAGAAAGCCTGTATCACGGAAACCAATTAGTGGACCTACTGGCGACCGTATCAAAAAGAAGTCTTACACATACCGTCAAATGAATATAAACTAATTCGCATGCTTCGCTGTTAATTACTCGTCGAATTTTCATCTCCTGACGTGCCCGAGAACGTCACACAGTCACCGGACACCGTCGTCGATCTATTTCCTTGGAACATGCATTTAAGATCCAGTGGGGAAGAAGGTGGCCACTTGCAGGGAATGTTCATGTACATAAACGAAAGCTGATAAGGTGATGTATCGAAGGGAACGACCACCCCGAGAGACAAGAAAGAGGAAGGAGTTATTGTTATTAGGGGCATCATTTTCTTTGATAGGCGGAGTTGCTAAGGTTCTTGCCAGCAGCATTAGTTGTTCTGATTGTAACCCTCACCGGCCCCGGGAGATCATCCACTCATATGGGAGAAAGGTCGCCTCATTTTTCTCCTCTGTCGCCCACACCGATTAATTGTCTTGCTTCAAACGTGAATCGGTTCACTTCACCATCGTGAATAGTTCGATATCTACTTCTACTCGAAGCCCTTTAATATGTGAAGAAGAAGGGTGTTTCATCTAAATTAAGCAACTCAAACTTCCTTTCGCGAATTACTCGATGTCGATATATATGACACTATTATTTCGGTATTCAGATTGAGCTGCACAAGAAATTGATGAACTCAGAGCTGCTGGTTTCTTGTACAAAAATGAGATGGAAAAAAAACACATTGCGCACGAAATCGATGGCGTAAATATTCAGAGAGTTTTTTTTTTTTTGGGTGACCATTTCAAATATACATGCTAGGGATGAAATTGAGAGAAATAGTAGAGAATAGTTGACATGATCATCCTCACGAGAAAGACTTATATGTAATGGACACACTATGTGACAGTGCTGATATGATATCACGAACTAATCAAATTAAGCTATTTTTGGAGCTGTTTTTCCATTTAGAATATGTTTTTCCTATTTGGTTTTATTAAAAAATCTTAAAAATAATTGAATTCTATTGACTCGTGACACTATATCAGTTCTACAACGTGATATACCCATCACATGGAACACTCTCCATTTCACACACATGATTTTCACATAAGAGAAATCTTTTATGTATATTTGTAAGGTTGGGTGATTTTAGTAATATTTAAACAGGCATTTTATCGATGAACTCACTTTATTATACTCTTTTGAACGATTCCACTCAATCGATGGGAAAAAACAAGAAAGAAAGAAAGAAAGAAAATCTTATGAGATGATATAGTATCAATGCTTTTTTTTTAATTAGTAATATAGTATGAATACTATTTTTTAAAAAAATTATTGAATTATTCTCGTTAATATGATTCTCCTTTCTCATATAATATTAAGAATTAAGTTTTTTTTTATGTACGTTACCTAATCTTAGACTTTTTTTTCATTCGCAAGTTTGAAGCCGAAATCATATATGAATCGAGGTTTCAGCTAGCTAAAGACGATCAGTTCTTTGTTTCCTGCCAAACAGCCAAAGAGCTAGATCTTACTTTTAGAACAACTTACAGAGAAAATGGAAAAAAAGAAACCTGTTTTCTGGAAAGTGGGCATTCTATTTTTGACACGACACAAAAAGAAAATAGGAAAAAACAAAACAAAAGCTAACGTACGACAATATCCCCACGCATCAGCAGCCCACAGCGAACACTTAACTTCCCCTCCTTTTGCTCCATCTTTCCATCATGCCCTTAGCGTGAACTCGACACAATAAATACCGCACACTAGACCCCCCCCGGAACAATGAAAAAGCCAATCTCCCTCTCCCCCTCCTGCTCCTCCTCCACCTGCTCCTCCTCCGCCACTGCAGGAGATCGGATCGTCTGAAATTGCCTCGCTCTCTCAGATTCTCGATTTGATGCAGTATTCTGAAACTTGCTTAGGGCAGATGGATAGTTCCAAAGGGATCGCATTGATCGGATCGAGCACAGCCATCAAAAGGTGAGCTTCCGGTTCCAGTTCTTCAATCTCACATGCCCTTCGGATCATGCGATCCCTTTGGAATTTTCCATCGGTTGCTCTAATCGATTCCTGCGGATCTGTTCTCCCGATGCTTCCGTTTTCTCCTCAAGGTATGCCTATGATTTATGTTCAGTCTTCACATCTGGCCGAGCCTTCTGGGATTGAAAACTGATAGATAGAGAACTTGAAATAGGATTCTTGTCATGCTGTCCATGATGCATCTAGTCTGTGAAACTTTGCCAAATAATATTTCGGAACCGGTTCGATCAAATTTCTTCTCGGAAGCATAGCGAGAAATAGCGGAATTAAGATTATTAAACGAATGTGAAGGTGCGTGTGTGTCGTAGTGTCGTGATGGCGGTGATCGTGTTATCGATCGACAAGCTAATCAGACATGTATGTAATGTTCGTGTATAAGTTACTCTATAAAGATGCTGAAAATTTTGAAGTACGGAAACGGCTTCCGTGCAAGAAATTAATATCGTACCATTTAGGAGGGGCCATGTTTCGACTATATATGCGCATTCAGCCCCACAAAATTGATTCCCTGAATTAGTTTCCTCTACAACATGGACTATGCACTTGAAAGCAGTTTTTATTCTTTTGGAGAAAGAGGGTTCGATGCAACGATATCATTCTCGATATGAAATTAAAAGATTTTTAAGTTTAATTCTCATCGTGAAATTTTTCGTATTCCTTTCCTTCTATTTTCTTGTAAGTTTATGTATTGAAAACAGTTTTTTTTATATCAACTGTAAGTTTACTAGGATTTAACTGATCTAAAATTTAATTAATTCATAAACCGTAAAACTCTCACATACGTAAATTTTTATTAAACAGTTTCAAGCAGATTAGTGCGCGGGAATGGTGTAGCTCTCCACAGCAGAAGGATTGATTACGGAAACGTAGAGAGAGCAAGCTTTGTTTTCTGCTTTTAGAGGAAAACTTTCGCTCTTCGTTTCTTTCTTCCTTTTATTTTTCATACACAAGTAAACAACTCTGTTTAATTAATGAACATTAACTCGGGTAATTGAACATATCTTTCTCTTAATTAAAATATCGTTTTGGGTATCATGAACGGATTGGAAAATCCCCGATTGAGAATTTAATAAATTTTTAGAGCAAACAACAATGGTGAACACCAAAAAAAATGGAAAACAAAAAAGCTTTGTTTGTGGAGATTCTTATCCTTTCTTTGATGAGGCTTTCTCCTTTTTGAAATAATGCGGCCATGGAAACAAAAGGAATAGATCCGTCAACCTTTAAACCGATTCTCAATTCCCTTTTTTGGCTTAAATCCCCGTGAAATCCGATTCTCTTCCACCTCCTAAAAAGTTTTTCGTGTAATGGACATGTGATGTGACACATTTTATAAATCACTGGATATTTAATAGTCAACAAAAATAATCATAAATATTTGATAGATCACAAATACTATTTAATACATTAAATATCGATTGACTTGTGACATATATTACATAAAAACTTAGCCACACAATTATGCATCTGATATTTTATTTCAACAACTGTGTAATGATTGCTCCTCTCATAAATAGTCGTAAACTCCAAGTGCTTTTTTTAACGGAAGTTGTAACGTCTCTTCTTTGGAACACACGCAATAGCCCACAAATTACGTGTGCCTGATAAGTCTGACAAACCTGACGAGTTTGAGAGTTACAAAGCTCTCAGCCACAAGAACGTACTCCCCAGAGGATTGGAACCCAAGAGGTCATGAAAAATCTCCTAGTGTCGGACCACTCGGGCTGTCCCCTGTGGGCAAACCCCAAGTGCTTGTTAATTTATAGCTTCCTCCAAAATGAGCTGCATAATGCGTTCTTAATCTCTTTACTTGTAGATTGGCCCATCATTGTATAAAAATTCCCCCGTGGCCGAGAAAGGGATGCAACACAGTGGTTCTCAACCTCGTCCAAGATCATAAGATCACAAGTTCGATCCTCACCTATGGGATTTTTTGCTCTTTTTTATTCACATTTACCTCGTAATTCATAGGCTTGTGTACATTTCTGATCATAGGTTGCGAAAAACGTTGTGTGGATGGATTTACACATGCATACACTCCCAATACAGTTAGTTTGTAGAGCTTGATAGTGTAAGTTATACGTGGACTATATATTTATCTGCTTATGTTCTTTTTTCCTCCTTCCCTCTGAATTTCAGCTTGGGATCTTCCGAAGCCCAAGCCCACATCTAAATTTTGAGCTTCTATTGGGTCAGCTTTTCCTGGTATAAGAGGTTCCATGGCAATCAGAAATTCTTAGATAATCTCCCCAATCAAATTACGATAAATGTATTAATTAATATTAATGACTTAAATAGATGTCTTAATATTATATATATATATATAGAACAATTTAATTAGAGTTTTTTCACCGACAAAGTTACTATAAAATAGAACTATATAAGAGTTTTTTTCATTGCTAATGAATTCGGATTTCTGCTTTCCTAATGAAAAAAGGGTAGCATTACTGGAGACCAGTCACCTCAGCTACATCGCCACAGCACGAAATTCAATAACTACCACCATCATTAACAACTTAAATTCTTTTCGAGGAAAAATGTTTTTACTGTAGTGACATCACATTCGATTTTGAATCAAGGGGCTCCGGGTTTTTATTTTCACCAACGGCACTCCAGGTTGTGACGTCTCAATCTTACATCGATTGTACAAGGAGAATATGTTATGCATATATGTAAAGGTCTAATGAGCCCAAGAGCATCAATAACTAGATTTTGGGTAACGAGTCTGTAGTGTCACAACCCCATATTGGTTGTATAAGAAAGATATCTTTGGTATATATGTAAAGGCTCAATGATACTAAAAGTACTAACATCTAGTATTTTTTGGTGACGGGTCCGTGATGTTACGTATAATATCACAGGTACCTTTTATTTCCACTTTACACATATATTCCTTCTAAAAACGCATTTGCTTCCCTTATAAATTTTTTTTAAAAAAATGCTTTTGAGTTTTTTCTTACGGGAATTATTAATTAGACTAAGAGAAAAGCTAAGCAACGTGTTTTACTTTCATGGCAAAACCGTGTTCGAAACGTTTGTGGTTCAATCAGTGACCGACCGAGCAGACGTGGGAATCAAACTTAGAACTTATGGGTTATGAGTGAGTTTGATATTACTGCACTGAGATAAGTATCGATAAAAAAAGAGATTCTATGTTAATAATATCGATCCTAACATAGGATTAGGAGATTATGAGTTCAATTTTTACTAATAGAATTCCCTATAGATCCCATAGAACTTCTATATAATTAGGAAAAAATCAATGCAAATCTTCAATATAGCAAAGGAAAGATTTCTCCTATATAAGAAAAGTTGGACAGTATCATCTATAAGTTTAGACTTTTAGGTAGATATTAGTCTAACCTCTTATAGATCTGATGGTAACTTTGTATGGTATTAGAGCATATTACTGAGTCAACTCATGCCTCGTCAGACCCAAGTCTAGAACTCATAGCCATTATACGTAAAAGTATCTGAGATGGAAGAAAAATAGCAGGCCAGCGGTCGGGCAGGCAGCCCGAAAATGGTACGTTACCGTATGAGACATATATGCAGAATTAAATTTCATATCGGAAGGATTTAAAAAAAAAGTCAGGTAATTTTACGCCTTGCCACAATTCTCGTGACAACTGTCAAACCGTGGAGGCCTAAGAGTGTCCAATCAGAACCCCAGAGTTTGGGTCAAAGTTGAACTAACCCCGTCTTCGACGGACTCCCATGACTGCATCATTCGTTCATACTTAAGTTCGCACCCGTAATGGACGGGCTGGTACAAAAGTCACGTTGAAATTCGAAGTTCCTTTGCAGCAAGCCTTTTGCTTCTTCCATGCCGGTTTTCATAGAAATTGTTGTTCGTTTTCTCACGGAGAAATTCGAGAGCGATTGACCAAACTATCAGCCCCTTTGACCTGCTGGAAGTGCTGCTAATTAATTAAGCCAGTTACTTTTACCGTGTCGAGACCAAACTTGACCGACAACTCTGGGAGATGGTTGGTTTGAAATGTCATATCTCTATGCATTTCATTTATTGTACTCCGTTGGCTATCTTGCGTAGAGATTTACTCGTGTTATGTACAATATGTATTATTTCAATAAAAATTATTTAAAATATATATTTATGTACAATTGAATAAAATAATTATTTATAATTAATTTTCAAGTAAAAATAGCATATGTTTAATTTTTAAATTAGATATTTGTGTAAATGAAATTGAAATTTGTAATTTGCATATATGATTCGCTAATAAAAGAATGAGAATAAATTGCGATCGTTAAAGATAAATCAATTAGAAAGAAGAAAAGAAGGTGGAGAAAGAAGAGTATGTGAGTTTCAAGTGCGAGATGAAAAATGGTACGATGTGAGTAGTTGTATAAGCCAAAATTTACGATCATATTCTTATTTCATTCCAATTTAAGGATTAGTAATATTTTAATTTAAATGCACAAAAGTATTTTTAAAAAGGAAAGAGTGACACTAAAATGTAGTATTTTTTCTTAAAGTGATAATAGATAATAATCGATATTTTGTCTATCCTAGTTAGAATATTATCGTAAATAATGTATTTTCTTATGTGCCGTGTAACCTTTTTTTTCCTCCTTTTATAGAGATTAATTATTTTTTAAAAAAATAGTGATCTATAGAGGTAAATAGTTGTACATCAGACGATAAGAAATTTTTAAATGATCTAGCGTCGTCATATGGTGGAGGAAATATTTATTATAATATAAAAAATAAATAAATTAATATTAATCACGTGAATATTATTATAATTATTACTAATTAAAATAATTTAATTATTTTTTATTATATTATTATAAAATATAATTATTTAAGATATTTTTCGTAGGGGATGACGCTGGCGCGTGACACGGTGACCGATCCCAGAAACATGGGATAAAAGGCAGCAGGGGCCCGGGGCGGCAACATCATAACTGAATTCAATCACCGATTTCGCCGATGAAAGTGGGGATCTGTTTCGAGAGCTTGTCGCCGTGGCGTTGCCTGGCCTCGTCACGGAAATTGGCCTAACCAAAAGGGCCCACTCACACCCCGTACACGACGTGCAAATATTTAATACGTAATATATAATAAATTTATTATATAAATTAGTCTTTAGATCTTTTCAATGTAAAGATTTAAAAACATTTTATATAATAAATTTATTGCATATTATACGGTAAATATTTACTCCTCGCGATGGAGAAACTCTTTGGTGGAGCGGCTCCGCCACGTGGTGCCGCCACCACTCAAGCGTTGACACATGTCAGCGCCGCTTCTCCACGTATACAGACACGTCAGCAGCGCTGACATGTATCAGCATTAGAGTGGGCGGCGCCACGTGGAGGAGCCGCTCCACCAGAGACTTTCTCCTCGCGATGAGCCTCGTGGCTCCCAATAGATTTCCAAAATTAGCCGATGGCGGCTCCTGTTGGCAGGAGAGAAAAAATTCTTAAATGGGCTGTTCCTTCCGGCCTCAATGGGCAAATCTTAAATCATCTAATTTTATAAAAACGTGATAATAAAAAATTAATTAAATTATTTTATTAATAATAATTTTGGTAATTGTTCGGTGATTAATATAAATATATTTATTTGTTATATTTTGATTAATACTTCCTCATATCGATCGCCTAAAAATTTCTTCGCATCAAGGCTCTAATTTTGATTAAAATATGACATGTTTTCCATATCAAGACCGATTCATAATTTAGAAATTATGAGTTTGATTTTCATTTTAAGAGTTATATACAAAACGTAGGTACACATTTTGATTTATTTTCACCTACATCTTTTGGTATTGTGATTTATACCAAATTTCTATCAGTACCGACACGCATTATTCTATCAAATCGTTCCATGCAATGTGCCAAGCATGTTCGTGTACATGGATGGATTTAGGGGTGTGTCGGGAGCGATCGTCCCCTCAAAATCGAGAAAATTTGAAAAATACTATAAAAATTTATTAATTTTATTTATATTTTTATTAAATTATCAAATTTTGTCTTCCTTAAAGTTTGTCAATTAACTCTTCTTTTAATTTCGCCCCTTGGGTTGGGATTCAGGATCCGTCCCTGTTCGCATAGGCGTCTGATGGCGATGGGTCTGCAGTGAACTCAATTTTTCTACAAAAAAAACTATGCAATTCTTTAGAGACCAACACAAATCACGGGGCCCTACTTTCAAGTACCGGTCCCATGAACCGTTATTGACCGAAGAAATTTCAGCCGTATACGAACGAATGAGAGAGTCGACGTGGAGACAGACTCCTATGTCAAACTGTCTCCCCTCTCTCTCTCTTCCTTCTTAGTTCTCGGTCCACCAATCTTCAATAGTGTCCGTTTCCTGCATTGCAAGGCAATGCAATAAGCAGCTATAAATAGGGGCTGGGCTGGTCACAACAACACTCACCTCACCAGCATTGAGCATTTTGCCTTTTCCAGTAGAACCGGAGAGGAAGGAGAGGCTTCACTGCTCAATTTCAATTTCCCGGCAAAAAGCCTTTCCATAACGGTCTTCTCTCCGGTTGATAGAACTATGGCTTCTTACTTCAGCTGTACCGTCCTCCTTGTCCTCGCTGTCGCACTTGCCCTGTGCACTCCAAGTGCTCTAGGTACTTGATTCTTTCTTGTCACGTTGCAGCAGTTAAATATCTAACAATACACTAGGTCGTGTAACATGTTGATCGATCATGTGAGTGCAGGGGTGATTGAGTGTGAAAACCTGGACCACGACAAGTGCGCCTTCGCTGTGTCAGCCACTGGCAAACGGTGCGTGCTGGAGAAGCAGGTGAGGAGGAGCGGCGAGGAGGCTTTCACCTGCCGGGCGTCAGAGATCGACGCCGACTCTAACCTCCGGGACTACGTCGAGACCGACCACTGCGTCAGGGCTTGTGGCCTCGACCGCAAGTCGCTCGGCATCTCCTCGGACTCCCTCCTCGAGACCCGCTTCACCCAGAAGCTCTGCTCCGCCCCCTGCTACGAGTACTGCCCCAACATCGTCGATCTCTACTTCAGCCTCGCTGCCGGCGAAGGTACTGTCGGTCCCTCCTGCCCGTCGAATATTCTTCTCCTTCTCACCTCATTAAAATAATGGTGTAAGTGTTCGAATTTTTCATCCACTTGGCGTTTGCAATGCAGGAGTTTTTCTCCCGAAGCTATGCGAGGCCCAGAAGGAAGACGTGCGCAGAGGAATGTCGGAGATCAAGAGCTCTGGAATGGTCGCTCCCGGACCGATTCATCCAGTGAAGTTCGCGGCTGCCCCGGCAATGCCTCCTTACTACTACTAGGCCCCTACAGTAGCCTCAAACAACCGTCCAAAAAAAAAAAAAACTGCAAAATTAGAGACAAGTTTTCTTGTTTACGGTCGTTAGCCGGGCTTGGACGCAGTAAGCATTTCATCGCTTGCATTTCAAGTCACGGGCCGGCGTACCTTACTATGTTGTCTTTCACTCAATAAGGCGATGGATGCACTCAGTGTTTATCGTCAGTTAGCGTAGATCATGATATGGTCGAGTTATATAAAGTATTTGTTAAATTGTAATGAATGGTTACTGGGTGTGGAATAAAGTATTTTGTTTGGGCTGCGTGATTTAAGATTTTCTTTTCTAGTTCCTTAGTGGTAGTATTTGAAACTTGAGCCAACAACATGGATCTGGAAACAAGGCCGAACACAAAAGGAATAAGCACGGGTCCGTCGTTCACACTACCAATTACCATTTGTGACGATGTCAAGTATGGGGCTCTTTGAGCTATCCCGTTAGCTCTTCCTCTACCAAGCTCGGCAAAAACACAGAGTAGCAGAGCAGGTAAAAGCACTAGCAGTAACCAAAGTTATGCTCCTCACCACTGATGTAGTAATTGTAGCTTTGACATGGCTCACCGATGGAAACTCTTCGGTCTTCCTGGGTTTGGTCGGCCAACCCCTCGATATTTCTTAAGGAGACTGTAGTACAAGGCTGCTGAGACAGAAATCCTCTTCGTAATTTCTAATAAATGACAGGAACAATAGAAGAACAATGCGTACAATTTTTAAAGATTTGCGTTATAATGTGATCCGAAATTTGGAAGATCAACAGACATGCACAGACAACGAGCGTCAACAGATTCATTAAAATTCATGATCTTTCCAGTCCGATATTTGTCCATTCCATTCACTACAGAAGTACCAGAGCACATATGGATAGTAAAATCACCAGTCTCGAACTAACAAAGACAACTCGGGCAAAAACATAGAGACGGGTCAAGACTATAGAACGCAGCATATAAGTATGCTAACAAGGCATTCGGGAACACCAGAGACCATAATTCCACAGTAATTGCAACACAAACACATCAATCAAGCCTCCTCCTCTTCAACTTCCTCATCCTCATAATCGTAACCCTCCTCGTCTGCTGTAGCATCTTGGTACTGCTGGTACTCAGAGACGAGGTCATTCATGTTACTCTCAGCCTCTGTAAACTCCATCTCATCCATACCCTCCCCAGTGTACCAGTGCAAGAAAGCCTTTCTCCTGAACATAGCTGTGAATTGCTCACTCACCCTTCGGAACATTTCCTGGATGGAGGTTGAGTTTCCAATGAAGGTCGAGGCCATCTTTACACCGATGGGAGGAATATCACAGACAGTGGACTTAACATTGTTGGGAATCCACTCGACGAAGTAGGACGAGTTCTTGTTCTGGACGTTCATCATCTGCTCATCCACTTCCTTCGTGCTCATCTTTCCACGGAACATAGCCGACACTGTTAGGTACCGGCCATGGCGAGGATCAGCAGCACACATCATGTTTTTTGCATCCCACATCTGCTGGGTCAGCTCAGGGACTGTGAGGGCACGGTACTGCTGGGAACCACGAGAGGTGAGTGGGGCAAACCCAACCATGAAGAAGTGGAGACGAGGGAAGGGAATGAGGTTCACGGCAAGCTTCCGGAGATCGGAATTGAGCTGCCCAGGGAACCGAAGGCAGCATGTGACTCCGCTCATGGTGGCAGAGATGAGGTGATTCAGATCTCCAACTGGGCAATGGAAACATTTTCAAAACATCAGTCCAAAGTGCCAGGAGCAGTTAAATCAAATAGCATCATTAGTCTTCCAAGTAATATAAATGGCTCTTCAAACTGAAACTGGAGACTGATTAAATAAACTAGATTAAGAAAACCTTAGAATTGAGAAGGCTATCACGTGCCGTACGGCTTAAGCAGCCTGGTCTAATAGGACCACTTAACCACAAGCACTCATGCACTTCAGAGTCGAGAGCCAAAGGCTTACTCCAGATCCAGGGAGCATGTGGAATACAACCAGACAGGAATCAGACAAACGAATATTCTGAAGCTTCACTTGATATTTTCACATTATGTAATTAAAGTCCTAAATGATCTTCAAGTATAATTTTCCTTTCAAAATTCATGGTATGAGCTGCTGAGTAAACATAACATATACCACCAATCAGATTTGCATGAACAGAATAAACTATCAGCAGCACCACAACTCATCATTGAAGTTACCAACAAGGAAGTGCGTGTGCAATGTTAACCTATCATTTCTCACTAGTCAAAATTCAGACCATAGCATTCATAAGTGCTCTTATGGAACATGGAACGGAAACCAAGTGCAGTGTTCATTACTATCGTTAACAATGGAGCTGACATACAGTGCCATGAGAAACAATATGGTAGGACTCATCCGTGAAATTAGAACTTACAGCTGGGGGTAGTGAGCTTTAGAGTGCGGAAGCAAATGTCATAGAGAGCTTCATTGTCAAGTACCATGCACTCATCTGCATTCTCAACGAGCTGATGAACAGAGAGGGTTGCATTATAGGGCTCAACAACTGTGTCAGACACCTTAGGTGACGGGAACACAGAGAAGGTAAGCATCATCCTATCGGGATACTCCTCTCGGATTTTGGAGATGAGAAGAGTTCCCATGCCAGATCCAGTTCCTCCACCCAGCGAGTGGCATACCTGAAACCCTGAAATCAATAAAGCGCAATTGAAATATACAAACCACAAATTACAGCACATCGCATCTAAAGCACGACGATTATTTTGCGGAGAAATGACAGCAGCAGGGACTCACTACCATGTTTAGACAATCAACTAGCGATGCGGCTATAGAAGTTACTTAAAGTAGATAAGATCTCTAATGAAGACTCCGATCTGTTTTTATTTTCCCTCATTTAGAAGCTCAGGAATAGTTTGAGGCAAAATTGCTGACAGATACTTGCGAAGAACCCTGTAACAGCAACTGCTGGAACAGTGACGACTACCAGCTTCCTGAAAACCCTGACAATAACAAATTAAACTGTTTCCGCTGGAACAAACTTGTCAACGGAGCTTTGACAAGAAACAAGAGAAGAAACCTTGCAAACAGTCGCAGTTCTCTGCCTCCTTCCTAACAACATCAAGGACCGAGTCGATCAACTCTGCTCCCTCTGTGTAGTGTCCCTTGGCCCAGTTGTTCCCTGCGCCGGATTGTCCGAAGACGAAGTTGTCAGGCCTGAAGATCTGGCCGTAGGGGCCGGATCTGACGCTGTCCATGGTGCCAGGCTCCAGATCCATGAGGACGGCGCGTGGAACGAACCGCCCGCAGCTGGCCTCGTTGTAGTAGACATTCACTCGTTCAAGTTGTAGGTCGTTGTCGCCACCGTAGCGTCCGGTGGAATCGATTCCGTGCTCGGCGCAGACGACCTCCCAGAACTTGGCTCCGATCTGGTTCCCGCATTGGCCACCCTGGATATGGAGGATTTCGCGCATTTTGAAGTTTTTGCTGAATTAACTGAGTCGAGAGGCGAGTTAGGAGCGCCGCGGAGAGATCGAGGCTTTCTTGAAGTGCTGACGGGAGAGTGAGTAGGGATGAAGAAACGAGGACGAAGAGTGAGAGGATTATGTGGCGTGAAGGCGACGGAGGGATAACGGCTGTGTGTTGGAAGGCTAGGAAGGGTGACAGAGATGGTTGACGCCGTTCAGTTTAAGTGGGAATTTGAAATTTGAAAATATTTCTACCCGAAAAAGTAACCCCCAAGCCCCAACAAACATTAAAAAAAAAAAAAGAAATCAGATCACCAGATGAAAAATAATCATCAATAGATTATTACACAACAAATATCATTTTTCTAATTAGGAATATTTAATTATCTCCATAAAATATCTAAAAAAATGCGTCTTGATTAACAATATCATATAAAATCATAAGAGGTCTCTCACAATTTCTTGCCATAAAATTTCAATTAATTCATGGGAAGTTTTTTAAAATACTATTAAATAATTTTGCAGTTTAAAAAATTAAATGTGATGATATTTGATTATTAAGGATGATTGGGGCCGGGCCGGGCCAGGCCAGGCTAGGCCCTCAATCATGGGCTTGCAGAGTTGTGCAAGAGAACATTCCAAGAGAGCCCATCCATACAACACAAAGAAGAGCAGATTAGCTTTCACTCCAAGCAAGCAAGCCAACCCGTAATCGTTAACGGATGAGTGGGCGCCTAATATCAGGAAGACCGCAAGTACCGTTCCGATCCCAAATTCGAATATTCCCGAGGTCAGTTTATACCTTCGAGTTTATTTTGCCAATGTTCAGCGGAACACGAGAATTAGTTGGATGAAATTTGAATTCTCCGCGTTATTAAAAGAAAAAGAACTAGCACTTCTATACGTGCCACCGTTTGTGCTGATTTTTTTACTGTGAAATTTATTAGCTGAATTTATAATCGAGAATATTATAAATAATAGAATTCATACACACTGGTGTATGTATGTTACTTGTGTAGAATATAGACCCGTTTTCTTGGAAAATAATCTATATCTATATACTATATAGTAAAATAGAGTTTCAACAATCCTCTAATGAAGAGTAGGATAAATTTTCTACTCTCAAACTCTTATTGAAAATTATTTTTCTCAATTTTTTATTTATAATATTCCCACAAATTTTAATCATTCTTCATTTATATTATTTACATTATTTTCTCATTTCTTTTATCTCTTTTTAGACAAACATTCTATGATCGAAAAAATTTATATGTCTATATCCTTAATATTGTAAAACAGAGTTACAACTCTCTATTAACATGCATGTAACAGCTTGTATTAATTTTAAAAAAATGTTTCTCACGTGATATAAAGGAAAACTATAAATTCAAAGAAGAATGTTAAATAAATTAAGTAATAAAAGATGTATTTATGTAAATAAATTTGTAATTAGGCTCTAAAAATCTTCTAAGGAAGAACCGACGGACGAGGCTGCCTTATGGGCCAGGTAAAGGGCAAGATTTTGCGTGGTCAATCGGACGTTTCACGAGCATTGACCACCGTCCAACCGGATTAGAGACACGTGGCGCACTTTGGATGGTCAACGTTAGTTGACCGGTCGAGGGGACAATTGTCTCTTTGGTCTCTCTTTCTTTTTCTTTTTTAAAGAGGATATTACATATAGCAATTATATTATGTGATAATATCGATATAATATTATAAAATAATAAAATTAATTATTTTTAAGATTAATTTTTATTTCTAAAATTTTATAAAAAGCTCAAAAAGTGAAATATTATTAATTAATAATATTATATCAATACTGTTATGTAATATGCTAAGCAAACGAAGATCGAACAATGGCCGTACTGTGCAGCTGATTGGTCTAGGCTAACCTCCCTTTCTTTCGTTTTATTTTTTAATATATATCACACAACACCTCGAAATCTAATAAACATAACTAATTTAAATTCGAATCCGATCAACTAACAAAGAGATAAAAGTCTCATAATATGAATTTTCTTTATTCAAAAGATTCGAATTCTAAATGTTATTACAAGGAAAAGATGTTGGACCATTTTAAATAACTCAGATTTCTATTACGATAACGGAGAATATGACAATTTTGATCTCTTTTTTGAAGATCCAAAATTGCCATTCAATACCTCCCATCAAATCTATCTCATGCATTCATTTTACAAGATTCCGAATAAAAATGATAAATTTGAAGGATAGTATTATCTTTTAACAAGTTGATTACACTACTTTCTCACTTCCTAATTTCTCATTTCACATTTTTTCTTTTTATCTGTGATTACTCTCACAATCTCAAAAAACTAATTTTAAAAATTGTTTTGTGCTTCTTCTCACGTATAGCATAACCTCTCCATTTCGTTTAACATTTATACTAATATTTTTACTACTTTTCGTATTAAAAAAAGGTAGTCCGGTCGATTTATTTAACATTGTAGAAATTTTTTTATCTTTTTAATTATATTCAACGATGTTCACTGTGTGTAACACGGATTGTTGGCTAGTAATAAGAATAAAAAGAGCTTCTATTTTTCTCATATGAGACTATATTCTTAATATTATCCATTAATCAAGCAATTCTAAAAATATCAAAAATTCATTATTAGTCAAAAGGAATTTAGGAGTAATCTAAATAAAGAAATACTAAGAAATACTAACGCCTTACCCTGTTGAAGAACTTTGCAATTATTAGTGTTTTTAGTTAGGGGAATTCACTATTGATTAAAGGATTTAGGGATAATTTGAACAAAAACAAAATAAGCCATAACCAATTTTTGGAGAACGCTCTATATTTTCATATATTCTCAATTTTTTTAAAACAATTTGAGATGATTAATCGTCCCTTAGTTTCAAGGATACTTTAGACACAATTTATATATAAGTGTACTTAAATTTACATGATGTAATCAAGTCTTTTGGTTTCCACTTTCGAAGTCAAGTCTATTGGTTCCTGCTTTGATGGGTGACGGCGACATATGCAACTTCCACGATAGAAAACAATTCTAAAAGTACTAAAAAACAGAAACACCTTATTGAAGACGTTTAAATGATTTTTTTTTTGGCAATTTGGGGAGATTATCTGGTCCCTTTAAGGAAATAGAGAATAGTCACAATTGATTTATATATATATATATATATATATAAAAGTATTCAAAGTCATGCCTATTGATTTTTGCTTAATGACGGTGACTTATGCAACTTCCATTTACGATAATATCCATCACTCTCACCCATCAATTCATGCCGTGCTTCCCACGGTGACTAACTAATGGTCCTGTATGCAAGAAAGTATGAATATATTGCATGATTTTTTTTTTGGTAATTTGGGAAGATTACCTTGTCGCCAGGAAATAGAGAATGGTCACAATTCACTTATATATATAATGACGGTAACTTATAAAACTTCCATTTACGATAAGGACGATGCTTCTATCCATCACTCTCGCCCATCAATTCATGCCGTGCTTCCCACGGTTGACTAACTAATGGTCTTGTATGCAAGAAAGTATGAATATATCACATGATTTTTTTTTTGGTAATTTGAGGAGAGTACCTGGTCGCTTCAAGGAAATAAAGAATAGTCACAATTCATTTATATATATATATATATATATATAAAGTATTCAAAGTCATGCCTATTGATGTCTGCTTAATGATGGTGACTTATGCAACTTCCATTTACGATAACAACGATACTTCTATCCATCACTCTCGCCCATCAATTCATGCCGTGCTTTCCACGATTGAGTAACTAATGGTCATGTCTGCGAGAAAGTATGAATATACCACATGATAATACTTATATGATATTATAAATTAATAAAATTTAATTATTTCATGAGTTTTTTAATTATATAATTCGTATGTCCTGGATATATACAGGACCTATATAGAAATTAGACTCCTATTGTTTTGGAATGAAATGAAATGAAATAGCATCATGTGATAATCATGGTGGACAAACTTCCTTTTGGGTTCAACTCAACTTATGAAAATGGCTGGCTACATCTCACTACCGTTGACCGGTTAAATTTCAAAATTTCCTATTAGATTTTATTACGGGACTGTAGAATTTAGGCTCATGTTGAAATTAAAATTTTAAGTTGATATATATGGTTTCTAATCCTTTCAAATTCCAACTATGCTTTTCACTATGAAATGATATTCACCCACACTTGATAGCTTGTTCTACACTTGTAGCGTGACATTGAACATTCATCCTCAATTATTAACTGACCACTAAGGAGCATTTTTCATTCATGCTTGGGTAAAGAGCATAGTTGAATACATTATCAGCTATCTCTTTCATACTCGAATGACGTTACCCTAAGTACCACACTTGGATGTGGTTTTATATGAGCTAACATTGTAACTTATTATGATATTATATTAAATTTTTACTGGACTTATTAAATATCGAATTTACTCAAGCTGAAATATGAGCTAATATATGGTAGCATCAAATCTATTATAATCTTGAATTTTTCTTCATAATTTTGTAATATAGGACACTATTCTCAATATATATTATTCTCAATATATATTATTAACTTCTCCTACAATTCCAAAAAATAATAAGAAATAGAAATATTTTTTTCTTGATATACAAAAGGAGACAAATAAGCCTAGAATGATATAGAAGAATAATAACAAGGCGGCATGAGAGGTCCTCTTATGAGAATTAAGTACAAAACTTCTCTGTATGAGAAATATTAACACCTTGTTGAAGACCTTTGCAAACACTAGTGCTTTTAGTGAGGAGAATTCATTATTCATTAAGGATTTTAGGATAATTACAAAAACAAAATAAGAATAACTAATTTTTTTTGGAGAAAACTCTATATTTTCATATATTCTCTGTCTGTCTCTCTCAATTTGAGAGGGTTACTCGTCCCGTCAAGGATACGGTAGACAATCTACATCACGCAACATGTCTTTTGGCTTCCATTTTCGAAGTCCTGCTTTGATGGATGACGGCGACATATGTAACTTCCATGATGGAACACAATTTCAAAAATACTAATAAATGGGAACACTTTATTGAAGACCTTTAACTGTTAGTACTTCTTACAAGAGAAATTCATCGCTAATTAAAAGGGATTTAGGGATCATTGGGATTAAAAAAAAAGCACATAGCCAATTTTTGGAAAACGTTCTATATTTTCATTCAGTCTCAACATTTTTTCTTTTTTTGTAATTTGGGAAGATTACCTTAGCTCGTCCTTTCAAGGAAATAGAGATGGTCACAATTCATTTGTAAGTGTATTCAAATTCGAATCATCTAATCAAGTAAGTTTGTTGGTTTCTGTGTAATGACGGTGACTTACGCAGCTTCCGTTTACGATAAGAATGATACTTCTATCCATCACTCTCGCCCAACAATTCTTTATTAATTGAGGAGGTAATGAAAACCCATCAATTCAGGCCGTGCTTCCCACGGTAGATTAACTAATGCTTCTGTATACGAGAAAATATGTATATACGTATAATAATACTTGTGTAATATCACAAATTAATAAAATTAAATTATCGAATGTCCTGTATATATACAGGACTTACATAGAAATTAGACTCCTGTTTCCTTTGATAATGAAATGAAATAGCATCGCGTGATAGTCACGGGTGACAGACTTCCTTTTGGGGTCAACTCAACTCATGAAAATGGCTGGCTACATCTTGCTACCGGTTAAATTTCAAAAATTTATATTAGATTTTATTACGGGACTCTAGAATTTAGGCTTATTTTGAATTTAAAATTTTAATTATATATATATGGTTTCTAATCTTTTTATATTCCAACTATGTTTTTCTTTTATTATGAAATGATATTCTCAATATCCACTCACACTTGACAACTTGGTCTACACTTGTTGTGTGACATTGAACATTCAACCTCAATAATTAATTGACCAAGTACTAATGTAGTATTTTTCTTTTCGTGCTTGGGTAAGGAGCATAATTGACTACATTGTCAGCTTTCTCTTTCATACTTGAATTATATACCACAAGCTAGCAAGATATTGAATTTACTCAATTCAGAATGTGAGCTAATAGATCACAGTATCAAATCCTACTATATTCTTGAATTTTTCTAATATGGGACAATATTCTCAATACATATTATCAAATCCTCATGTAATTTTATTCTAAAAATAATAAGAAATAAAAAAACTTTTTTCTATATATAAAAAAAGGCAAATAAACCGAAAATGTGATAGAAAGAAGAGCTAATAATAACTGAGCACGAGAAGTCGCACTTATGAGAATTGAGTGCAAAACTTCTTCATCTCAGTTTTAAGAGAATATCGCTACACCACATCCCTTTTTCACAAATATAAATACTTTTAGAAGACCAGCTCAAATGTTGCTTTTCAATAAGAGGGATTAATTACTAAATAAAAGGAGTTTAGAAATAACCTGAAAGGAAAATAAAAGAAACGTATGGAGCACTGCAAAATGGAGCACATGACCGATTTTTGGGAAATATTCTGTATTTTCTTTTAGATCTATTAGTAACTGGTTTAGTGAAAATATATTTCCATATCACACTTTTTTATATGAAATGCAGAGGCCAGTACGGAGCTCTGCACTCCATGTTGTATATCTCCTTCAAGAACGTATGGCGCTGGCTTAGCTCATTATTGGAATACTAGCTTAGGCACTTTTGAGTTCTAGGACCAACCAAAGAATAAATAGAAAAAAATATATATATACATATCCCCATCCCAAATCTCACTCCTATCCGTTATATGCAGTGGAATGTGTATATACAGCTCAATTAATTGCATACGCATGAAAAGTCGTATGTTTAGTCATGTTTCCATGGACGAACTGGACTCTCTTTTAGACAATTGAGCGTGAGATTGACATTTTCGCGGCATTTGGCTTCCACGGCGCATGTATAAATAGCTTGTGGTAGTCACGATGAAAATCATCCTCATCCCAGAGAAGAAAATTTGATTACCTATCACTATATCCTTGTGATGATGGGAATCAGACTCCCCGCTTTTAAGATATTGAGTGTGGTGTTATTTATTTTAAGTGCCTTGACATGGTCCTGTTTTTGTAGGAACACGACCTTGTTTTGCAGAGAAGAAGAACGGGATGCTCTCCTTGAATTCAAGCAGAGTCTTCGCTGTGACCCACCGAACTTGCTCAGATCGTGGGAAGGCAAGGAGAGCTGCTGCAAATGGAAAGGCGTGGACTGCGATCCGGAGAGCGGACACGTCACCAAGCTAGAATTACTGGCACTGTTTGACTTCAATACGAAGCCATTCTCTGCATCGGAGTTGAGCCCCAGCCTTCTGAAGTTGAGATTCCTGAGCCACCTCGACCTCAGCGGATTTCATTTTTCACAAAAAATTGCTGCTATCCCCGAATTCGTGGGTTCGATGAAAAAGCTAAGGTTCCTCAACCTTTCACGATTGCATTTTTCGGGATCTGATCCTTACCAACAATTGGGAAATCTTACCAGCTTGGAGGTCCTTGATCTGCAACAGGATTACTTTAAACACACTGTAGATGATGCCCGGTGGATCTCTCACTTGACAAGTCTCAAGCATCTTGACCTGAGCGGTCTTTATGCTACACAAGCACGCAACATGATGCAAGTTGTCAGCATGCTTCCTTCGTTGTCATATTTAGCGTTAGCATCTTGCGGTCTTAACCATTCCCACCTTCCTCGTGTTGGCATCTTCAACACCAGCTTCTTTCCAAGCCTTTCTCACCTAGACCTTTCTGGTAATTCTTTCCAAGGTGCAATTCCCAGCATGTTTCAGAACATGTCTTCCCTGAGCTACCTTGATCTGGCATCTAACCAATTCGACTCTTTCGAAAGCACTTTTTGGACGAGTCCCAGCCTTCAATACCTGGATATGTCAGAAAATGAATTCCAGGGCCAGATACCCAATGCGCTTCAGAATATGACCTCTCTTACTTCTCTTAATCTGAGGGAAAATTTATTCACCGGTCCTATCCCCGATAATTTGGGAATACTCTCCAGCTTGATAGAGCTGGATATTTCTTCAAACCAGTTGCACGGGGCCATTCCTGAGGGCTTGGGCCAATTACGGTCCTTACAGTCATTGCAACTCCAGAATAACCTTCTAAATGGTTCAATCCCAGAGAGCATCGGGCAGCTTCAAGACCTTCAGAATCTAGACCTCTCCAATAATTATTTGGAAGGCGCAGTTTCTGAAGCTCATTTTGCAAGTCTCTCAAAGTTGCAATACCTCGATCTTAGCAACAACCATCTGGCTATTCATGTGGATTCTGATTGGAAGCCTCCATTCCAACTGTTAGCTATTCGATTGGCATCGTGCAAATTCGGGACTCGACTTCCACGGTGGCTACATACGCAAGGCTCCGCTGAAATATGGGATCTTTCAGACGCTAATATTGTGGGGGAATTACCAGAATGGTTTGGTGATCATGACATGGATCGAGATTTCTCTCACAATCAGATCAGTGGACCTATTCCGAATTTCTCCATAACCTTGGGAGATCTCGATCTCTCTCACAACAATATAAGTGGACCGATTCCAAATTTCACGGCACTAGAGGGATCTTTATCTCTTTCGTACAACCAGATTTTAGGGTCGGTCCCAAATTTTTCGTTCACGGGAAGATTAGCTCTCTCTCACAATCATATTTCAGGGTCGATCCCAAATTTCTTTGCACTGAAGGGATTCTTGGATCTCTCCTATAATCAAATTTCAGGACCTGTTCCAAATGTAAGTGCGTTTGACGGATCTTTATATCTCTCACACAACCAGATTTCTGGACCGCTCCCAACTTCTTTAGAAGTCATTGGAGATTCATATCTTGATCTCTCTCACAACAAAATAAGTGGACCGATTCCAAATTTCACAACATTAGAGGGATCTTTATTTCTTTCGTACAACCAGATTTCAGGGTCGATCCCAAATTTTTCGTTCACGGGAAGATTAGATCTCTCTTACAATCAGATTTCAGGGTCGATCCCAAATTTCTTTGCACTGAAGGGATTCTTGGATCTCTCCTACAATCAGATTTCAGGACCTGTTCCAAATCTAAGTGCGTTTGACGGATCTTTACATCTTTCCCACAACCAGATTTCTGGTCCGCTCCCAACTTCTTTTGAAGTCATCAGAGATTTAGATCTCTCACACAACCAGATTTCAGGGCCAATTCCAGCTGATTTTGGTAATTCTTCTCTACAATCTCTGTATCTCAATGACAATCATATAACAGGTCCAATACCGACATCACTGTGCAATGCAGAAAATTTGGTGGAGCTGGATCTTTCAAGAAACAATATATCTGGTAGCATCCCCAACTGCTGGGGAAATGGGACGTTGTCTCCTTCTCTAGATTACGTAGATCTGTCATTTAACAACTTGTCTGGACTTATTCCTAATTCATTCGGGAATATGGATTTGCTAGAATCACTGCACTTGAATGATAACAACCTCCACGGAGCCCTTCCTACGAACCTGCAATACTCGGGCCGGTTGAAAGTTCTAGACATTGGAGGGAATAACATTGATGGAGATATACCACCGTGGGTTGGAAATCTTCAGTCTTTGCGAATTCTAAGATTGCGAAATAATCAATTTAATGGGAGAATTCCTTCAGAACTGTGTTTGCTCCAAAAAGTGCACGTGCTGGACCTGGCAGCCAACAATTTGGAAGGGACAATCCCGAACTGTTTTGGCAACTTCAGCAACATGATGCAAGTCCCTTCCCTTGATTACAATCCGTTCACTAGAGACGTTCACGATTGGGGTCGCGAGCATATGGCAGAGGTCATGAAAGGAAGAGATCTTGAATATACCACTAACCTACAGTTTGTAGTTGCTATGGACCTCTCAAGCAACAACTTGGTTGGTTCTATCCCGAAGAACCTGACACGCCTCATGGGATTGCTCTCTCTGAATCTGTCACATAACCGTCTCTCAAGAGAGATCCCGGGGAAGATTGGCGACATTAAGGATTTGGAGTCTCTTGACTTGTCAAACAATCGATTATCAGGGAGGATTCCCCTGAGCATATCGGATCTGACATTCTTGAATTACTTAAATTTGTCGAACAACAATTTGTCAGGAAGAATTCCAAAAGGCAATCAGCTGGATACCCTTTACCAGCCTGGGAAGTCCATCTACGATGGGAATCCTCTGCTTTGTGGTGATCCACTGCCGAACAAATGTCCAGGTGATGAGGTGCCTGTAACTCCAAGAATCCCAATCGAAGGAGTACATGGAGATGGATCAGATTCGTTGGAGAAGGTGATCTTTTATGGAGCGACTGCGATGGGGTTCATGACCGGTTTTTGGGGAGTAATTGGAGTTCTAGTATTCAAGAAGAATTGGAGAGCAGCCTACTTCAAGTTTGCTGAAGAAATAGCCAAAAGGGCTTATGTGGTTGCAGTGAAGGTGACCACGTTGAAGAGAAGGATGAAGAACACTTGAACAAGGAGGAGGCACCAGGCTGCCTATCATATGCCGCATTCACTTTTCTTGGAAGCTGGAAGTCTGCAGTTTACTTTTGAAGGTGTGCTCATCTTCTGTTTCTTCTGTTGGCCAGTCGAAGTAGGAAGCTTTTAATAAATGTCGAGAGATGTCATATACATGTGTAAAATATTTTACTAGCTCTTGCATTGTTGTTACTGCACCAACGTGCAGGTTGCTTGTGTGGTTCAATCATCCGTGGCCACCGGTCCTAGCACAAAGCAAACCCAATTCTGCTTTGTCATTGTATTGCCGGAAAGAAATCAAAGTACCATAATCCATATGGAGATAAGCCTGGAAGTGATTTCTTTTCAAATTGTTATTTTCAAAATCTAATTTTTTTTCCCTGTTCTTTCCTTCTAGGCAAATAAGTTAGTTCAATTAACTCATAATCAAAAGATTGGTGAGATTAAACCCAAAATTTCTATATTATAGATTGAGAATAGTACCAATTATATCAAACTCTATTTTTTATTTTCATTATTTTTTAAATTGTCTTTACATGTGTGATTTTTATGAATCCTAATTTTTTCCCATGTACAATAAATATATCTCCTGGGCTGTCAGGAGTGCTGTGCTGTGGACCCGAACCGTTGGATATTGGAAAGGACTCGATTGCTCTGTGATCAGTTCCAGCGGATCTAGATTATCATCCTCTTCTCTTTGTTTTTTTTTTTTTTGTAACTCATCCTCTTCTCTTTGGATCAATCAACTCTGTACGTTGTTTTAGTTTGGGGTTCTGATGATGAAAGTAATTCTTTCCATTGCCCAACAAGATTTCTTAAATATTTGATTGAGGAAAAAGATAAAATCTCATTGACTCACGCCGGAGCAAAGTAAGGGTTATCAAACTAGTTATTCTATAGACATGTCACCGCTTGTGCTTGTTTTTTACTGTTACATTAATTAGTTGAATTTATAATTGAAAATGTTTTAAATCATATAATTCAAATATCCTCCACATACACACATAAACACAACTGGTGTAGAAAATAGACTCTTCCTTTCTCTGAAAATAAAATGAAATAGCTGCTTTCGATGGGTGATGGATTGTCATAGTTCATATATATGTGAATTTAAATCGACATCGAGTAATTAAGTTTATTGGGTTCTGCTTTCATTGGGTGATGGTGATATACATACGCAACTTCCATGAAAGAAGACACTTCTAGAAATAGTAAAAAATGGAAGCACGATAATTTTTTAGGTTACATTCGATAGGCAAGAATCACATGAAATAGACCGGAAAGTGGTCACACCTTTGGAAAGCATTCAATGCTTTATATAGTCTTGGTGTTCCTTGCAACTCGGGAGGATGATCCTATGTCTTCAAGGACACAGGAGATTGTGCAATATTAACCTATCATTTCTCACTTGTCAAAATTCAGACCATAGCATTCATAATTGCTCTTATGGAACATGGGACGGAAACCAAGTGCAACGTTCGTTATTATCTTCAGCAATGGAGCTAACGATGAGCCAAGAGACAGCGCCATGAGAAACAATGTGGTAGCATTCATCCTTGAAATTGGAACTTACAGCTGGGGGTAGTGAGCTTCAGAGTGCGGAAGCAAATGTCATAGAGAGCTTCATTGTCAAGTACCATGCTCTCATCTGCATTCCCAACGAGCTGATGAGCAGAGAGGGTTGCATTGGAGGGCTCAACAACCGTGTCAGACACCTTGGGTCACGGGAACACATAGAAGGTGAGCATCACCCTATCGGAGTACTCACGGATTTTGGAGACGAGAAGAGTTCCCATGCCGGACCCAGTTCCTCCACATAGCGAGTGGCATACCTGAAACCCTGAAATCGAAACAATCGCAGTTGAAATATACCGACCATAACTTACAGCACATTGCATCTAAAGCACGATAGTTATTTTGCAGAGAATTGACAGGGGCAGGGACTCACTACCGCGTTTAGACAATCAGCTAGTGATGCAGCTGTAGAAGTTCCTCAAAGTAGATAGGATCTCCACTGTAGACTCACTGATCTTTGTTTCCCCTTCACTCACAAGCTCAGGACTATTTTCAGACAAAATCGCAGAGATATACTTGCGAAGAACTCTGCAATAGGAATTACTGGAACAGTGACGACTACCAGCTTCCTCGAAACCCTGACAAGAACTAATTAAACCGTTTCCGCTGGAACAAACTTGTCAACTGAACTTTTGAAAAGAAACAAGAGAAGAAACCTTGCAAACAGTCGCAGTTCTCTGCCTCCTTCCTGCCAACATCAAGGACCGAGTCCATCAACTCTGCTCCCTCTGTGTGTGTCCCTTGGCCCAGTTGTTCCCTGCGCCGGATTGGCCAAAGACGAAGTTGTCAGGCCTGAAGATCTGGCCGTAGGTGCCAAGATGCCAGGCTCCAGATCCATGAGGACGGCACGTGGAACGAACCTCCCGCAGCTGGCCTCGTTGTAGTAGACATTCACTCGTTCAAGTTGTAGGTCGTTGTCGCCACCGTAGCGTCCGGTGGAATCGATTCCGTGCTCGGCGCAGACGACCTCCCAGAACTTGGCCGCGATCTGTTCCCGCATTGGCCACTCTGGATGCGGAGGATTTCGCGCATCTTGAAGTTTTTGCTGAATTAATCGAGTCGGGAGGCGAGTTAGGAGCACCGTGGAGAGATCGAGGCTTTCTTGAAGTGCTGACGGAAGAGTGAGTAGGGATGAAGAAACGAGGACGAAGAGTGAGAGGAATATATAGCGTGAAGGCGACGGAGGGATAACGGCTGTTTGTTAGAAGGTTAGGAAGGGTGACAGAGATGGTTGACGCCGTTCAGTTTAAGTGGGAATTTGAAATTTGAAAACATTTCGACCCGAAAAAGTAACCCCCAAGCCCCAACAAACACGAGGTAGAGGAACATTTAGAAAAAGGAAATCAGATCACCAGATGAAAAATAATCATCAATCGATTATTACGCAACAAATATCATTTTTCTAATTAGGAATATTTAATTCTCTCCATAAAATATTTAAAAAAATGCTTAAATAATTATCAATTGCTATTTCTCTAGTATTCACATTCATCTGGTGAAAACAAACTTAAGCAATCAAACTCTATCCGTCTTGATTAATAATATCATATAAAAATCTTAAATGGTCTCTAACACTTTCTTGCCATAAAAATTTCAATTAATTCATGGGAAGTTTTTTAAAATGCTATTAAATATTTTTACAATTTAAAAAATTAATTGCGATGATATTTGATTAAGGATGATTGGGGCCGGGCCGGGCCAGGCCATGCCCTCAATCATGGGCTTGCAGAGTTGTGTAAGAGAACATTCCAAGAGAGCCCATCCATACAACACAGAGAAGAGTAGCTTAGCTTTCACTCCAAGCAAGCAAGCAAACAAACCCGTAATCAATTAACGGATGAGCGGGCGCCTTGTATCAGAAAGAATGCAAGTACCATTCCGATCCCGAATTCGAATATTCCCGAGGTCAGTTTATACCTTCGAGTTTATTTTGCCAATGTTCAGCGGAACACAAGCATTAGTCGGACGAAATTCGAATTCTCCGCGTCATTAAAAGAAAAGGAACTAGCACTTCTATGCGTGCCACTGTTTGTGCTTATTTTTTTCACTGTGAAATTAATTAGCTGAATTTATGATCGAGAATATTTTAAATAATAGAATTCATATACACTGGTATATATACGTTACTTGTTCAGAATATATACTCCGTTTTCTTGGAAAATAATCTATATCTATATACTATATAGTAAAAGAGGGTTTCAACAATCCTCTAAGGAAGAGTTAAGAGAGAATTTCCTACTCTCTACACTCTAAGGGATAGTAGGATAAATTTCCTACACTCAAAACCTTATTGAAAATTATTTTTCTTATTTTTCTCAATTTTTTATTTACAATATTCCCACAAATTTTTTTATTTTATTACCAGATTTTTTTTCTACTTTTCTCATATGAGACTATATTCTTAATATTATCCATTAATCATGCAATTCCAAAAATACGAAGAAATGTGATCAACGTTTTGAAGGCCTTTGTAATAACGGAAATTCATTATTAATTAAAAGGAATTTAGGAATAATCTAAATAAAGAAGTACATACTTTAGAAAAACATTTTACACTTTCACATAGCCCCAGAATTCTTTACAACTTGGGAGGGAACTTTAAAAAATGCTAAGAAATACTAACACCTTACCCTGCTGAAGAACTTTGCAATTATTAGCGTTTTTAGTAAGGGGAATTCACTATTGATTTAGAGGATTTAGGGATAGTTTGAACAAAAACAAAATAAGCCATAACCAATTTTGGGAGAACGCTCTATATTTTCTTACGTTCTCAATTTTTTTTTAATAATTTGAGATGATTAATCGTCCCTTAGCTTTAAGGATACTTTAGACACAATTTATATATAAATTTATTTAAATTTACATGATGTAACCAAGTCTTTTGGTTTGCACTTTCGAAGTCAAGTCTATTGGTTCCCGCTTTGATGGGTGACAGCGACATATGCAACTTTCACGATAGAAAACAATTCTAAAAGTACTAAAAAACAGAAACACCTTATTGAAGACGTTTAAATAATTTTTTTTTTGGTAATTTGAGGAGATTACCTGGTCCCCTCAAGGAAATAGAGAATAGTCACAATTCATTTATATATATATATATATATATATGTAAAGTATTCAAAGTCATGCCTATTGATTTCTGCTTAATGACAGTGACTTATGCAACTTCCATTTACGATAAGAACGATGCTTCTATCCATCACTCTCGCCCATCAATTCATGTCGTGCTTCCCACGGTGACTAACTAATGGTCTTGTATGCAAGAAAGTATGAATATATCACATGATTTTTTTCTGGTAATTTGGGGAGATTACCTAGTCGGTTCAAGGAAATAGAGAATAGTCACAATTTATATATATATATATATGTAAAGTATTCAAAGTCATGCATATTGATTTATGCTTAATGACAGTGACTTATGCAACTTCCATTTACGATAAGAACGATGCTTCTATCCATCAATCTCGCCCATCAATTCACGCCGTGCTTCCCACGGTTGACTAACTAATGGTCATGTATGCGAGAAAGTATGAATATATCACATGATAATATTTATATGATATTAAAAATTAATAAGATTTAATTATTTCATGAATTTTTTTATTATATAATTCGATTGTCCTGCATATATGCGGGATCTATATAGAAATTAGACTCCTATTGTTTTGAGAATGAAATGAAATGAAATAGCATGATGTGATAATCATGGTGGACAGACTTCCTTTTGGGGTCAACTCAACTTATGAAAATGGCTAGCTACATCTTGCTACCACCGACCGGTTAAATTTCAAAATTTCCTATTAGATTTTATTACGGGACTGTAGAATTTAGGCTCATGTTGAAATTAAAATTTTAAGTTGATATATATGGTTTCTAATCCTTTTAAATTCCAACTATATTTTTCATTATCAAATGATAATCTCAATATTCACCCACACTTGACAGCTTGCTCTACACTTGTTGCGTGACATTGAACATTCATCCTCAATTATTGACTGACCACTAATGGAGCATTTTTCATTCATGCATGGGTAAAGAGCATAGTTGAATACGTTATCAGCTATCTCTTTCATACTTGAATTGCATTACTCTAAGTACCACACATGGATGTGGTTTTATATGAGCTAACACTATAACTTATTCTGATATTATATTAAATTTTTACTGGACTTATTAAATATCAAATTTACTTTAGCCGAAATATGAGCTAATATATGGCAGCATCAAATCTATTATATTCTTGAATTTTTCTTCATACTTTTGTAATATAGGACACTATTCTCACTATATATTATTCTCAATATATATTATCAACTTCTCGTGCAATTCCAAAAATAACAAGAAATATAAATATTTTTTCTTGATATACAAAAGGAAACAAATAAGCCTAGAATGATATAGAAGAGTAATAATAAGGCGGCACGAGAGTTATTAACACCTTGTGCGAATTAAGTTCAAAACTTCTCTGTATGAGAAATATTAACACCTTGTTGAAGACCTTTGCAAACATTAGTGTTTTTAGTAAGGGGAATTCATTATTGATTAAGGATTTTAGGATAATTAAAAAAACAAAATAAGAATAATCAATTTGGTTGGAGAAAACTCTATATTTCCATATATTCTCAGTCTGTCTCTCTCAACTTGAGAGGATTACTCGTCCCGTGAAGGATACGGTAGACAATCTACATCATGCAACAAGTCTTTTGGTTTCCACTTTCGAAGTCCTGCTTTGATGGATGACGGCGACATATGTAACTTCCACGATGGAACACAATTTCAAAAGTACTAAAAAATAGAAACACCTTATTGAAGACATTTAACTGTTAGTACTTTTTACAAGAGAAATTCATCGCTAATTAAAAGTGATTTAGGGATCGTATGGATTAAAAAATAAGCATATAACCAATTTTTGGAAAACATTCTATATTTTCATTTAGTCTCAACATTTTTTTTTGTAATTTGGGAAGACTACCTTACCTCGTCCTTTCAAGAAAATAGAGATGGTCACAATTCATTTGTAAGTGTATTCAAATTCAAATCATGTAATCAAGTTTGTTTGTTGGTTTCTGCTTAATGACTCTGACTTACTCAACTTCTGTTTACGATAAGAACGATACTTCTATCCATCACTCTCGCCGATCAATTCTTTATTAATTGAGGAGGTAATGAAAAGCCATCATTCAAGCTGTGCTTCCCACGACTAATTAACTAATGCTTCTGTATACTAGTAAATATGTATATACGTATAATAATACTTATATAATATCACAAATTAATAAAATTAAGTTATCGAATGTGCTGTATATATACAAGACTTACATAGAAATTAGGCTCCTGTTTCCTTTGATAATGAAATGAAATAGCATCGCGTGATAGTCACGGGCAACAGACTTCCTTTTGGGGTCAACTCAACTCATGAAAATGGCTGGCTACATCTTGCTACCGGTTAAATTTCAAAAATTTATGTTAGATTTTATTACGGGACTCTAGAATTTAGGCTTATTTTGAATTTAAAATTTTAATTATATATATATATAGTTTCTAATCTTTTTATATTCCAACTATGTTTTTCTTTTATTATGAAATGATATTCTCAATATCCACTCACACTTGACAACTTGGTCTACACTTGTTGTGTGACATTGAACATTCATCCTCAATAATTAATTGACCAAGCACTAATGGAGCATTTTTCTTTCATGCTTGGGTAAGGTGCATAATTGACTGCATTGTCAACTTTCTCTTTCATACTCAAATTATATACCACAAGTTAGCATGATAACTTATTCTGATACTATATTAAATTTTTTACTAGAGTTATAAGATATTGAATTTACTCAATTCAGAATATGAGCTAATAGATCATAGTATCAAATCCTACTATATTCTTGAATTTTTCTAATATGGGACAATATTCTCAATACATATTTTCAAATCCTCGTGCGATTTTATTCCAAAAATAATAAGAAATAAAAAAAATACTTTTTTCTATATATAAAAAAGGCAAATAAACCTAAAATGTGATAGAAAGAAGAGCTAATAATAACTGAGCATGAGAAGTCTCACTGATGAGAATTGAGTGCAAAACTTCTTCATCTCAGTTTTAAGAGCAATATCCCTTTTTCACAAATATAAATACTTTTAGAAGACCAGCTCAAATGTTGCTTTTCAATAAGAGGGATTCATTACTAAATAAAAGGAGTTTAGAAATAACCTGAAAGGAAAATAAAAGAAACGTATGGAGCACATGACCGATTTTTGGGAAATATTCTGTATTTTCTTTTAGATCTATTAGTAACTGGTTTACTGAAAATATATTTTCATATCACACTTTTTATATATTTCTCCTTCAAGAACGTATGGCGCTGGCTTAGCTCATTATTGGAATACTATCTTAGGCACTTTTGAGTTCTAAGACGAACCAAAGAATAATAAAGAGATATATATATAATATATATATATATAATATATATCCCCATCCCAAATCTCACTCTTATCCGTTATATGCAGTGGAACGTGTATATACAGCTCAATTAATTGCATACGCATGAAAACTCGTATATTTAGTCATATTTCTACTGACGAACTGGACTCTCTTTCAGACAATTTAGTGTGAGATTGGCATTTACGCGGCATTTGGCTTCCATGGCGCATGTATAAATAGCTTGTGGTAGTCACGATGAAAATCCTCATCCCAGAGAAGAAAATTTGATTGCCTATCACTATATCCTTGTGACGATGGGAATCAGACTCCCCGCTTTTAAGATATTGAGTGTGGTGTTGTTTATTTTAAGTGCCCTGACATGGTCTTGTTTTTGTAGGAACACGACCTTGTTTTGCAGAGAAGAAGAACGGGATGCTCTCCTTGAATTCAAGCAGAGTCTTCGCTATAACCCACCGAACTTGCTCAGATCGTGGGAAGGCAAGGAGAGCTGCTGCAAATGGAAAGGCGTGGTCTGCGATCCGAAGAGCGGACACGTCACCAAGCTTGAATTACTGCCACTGTCAGCGGACCTATCGTCTGACTCCGAGACGAAGCCATTCTCTACATCGGAGTTGAGCCCCAGCCTTCTGAAGTTGAGATTCCTGAGCCACCTCGACCTCAGCGGATTTCATTTTTCACAAGAAATTGCTGCTATCCCCGAATTTGTGGGTTCGATGAAAAAGCTACGGTTCCTTAACCTTTCACGATTACCTTTTTCGGGATCTAATCCTTACCAACAATTGGGAAATCTTACCAGCTTGGAGGTCCTTGATCTCCGATGGGCTGAATCCACCGTAGATGATGCTCGGTGGATCTCTCACTTGGCAAGTCTCAAGTATCTTGACATGACCGGTCTTTATGCTACGCAAGCACGCAACATGATGCAAGTTATCAGCATGCTTCCTTCGTTGTCATATTTAGCGTTAGCATATTGCGGTCTTAACCATTCCCATCTTCCTCATGCCGGCGTCTTCAACACCGGCCTCTTTCCGAGCCTTTCTCACCTAGACCTTTCTCATAATTCTTTCCAAGGTGCAATTCCCCTCATGTTTCAGAACATGTCTTCTCTTAGCTGCTTTGATCTAGCAGGAAACCACTTTGATTCTTTCGAAAGTCCTTTTTGGTCGAGTTCCAGCCTCCAATACCTGGACATGTCAGGTAATGAATTCCAGGGCCAGTTACCCAGTGCGCTTCAGAATATGACTTCTCTTACTTTTCTTAATCTGGCTGGTAATAGCCTCTCTGGGGTACCATCCTGGTTCATTAATCTCAAGAGCCTTGTTCATCTTGATCTGAGTGTTAATTCTTTTGAAAACTTTAAAGGAGGATTCTTGCTGCTGGTAGGAGGAAAATGTGAACTGAGGTTCCTAAGTTTGGTTTCTAGCCAGTTCAGAGGAGAAATGACCGCAGGGAACTCCACGTGGTTTTGTGCATCTAAGCTAGAGTCACTGGATGCAAGTTTTAATCAGTTTGAGGGTAAATTGCCCCATTGGTTTCGAAACCTGAAAAGGTTGAAATACCTGAGGCTCAACAACAATTTATTCACGGGTCCTATCCCCGATACCTGGGGAACACTCTCCAGCTTGATAGAGCTAGATATTTTTATAAACCAGTTGCAAGGGGCCATTCCTGAGGGCTTGGGCCAATTACGGTCCTTACAGTCACTGCAACTCCAGAATAACCTTCTAAATGGTTCGATTCCGGAGAGCATCGGGCAGCTTCAAGACCTTCAGAATCTAGACTTCTCCAACAATTCTTTGGAAGGTGCAGTTTCTGAAGTTCACTTTGCAAGTCTCTCAAAGTTGCAATACCTCGATCTTAGCAACAACCATTTGGCTATTGATGTGGATTCTGATTGGAAGCCTCCATTCCAACTCTTAGCTATCCAATTGGCATCGTGCAAATTCGGGACTCAACTTCCACAGTGGCTACATACGCAAGGCTCTGCTGGAATATGGAATCTTTCAGATGCTAATATTGTGGGGGAATTACCAAAATGGTTTGGTGATCACAACATGAATCGAGATTTCTCTCACAATCAGATTAGTGGACCTATTCCAAATTTCTCCATACCCCCAGGAGATCTCGATCTCTCCCACAACAAAATAAGTGGACCGATTCCAGATTTCACGGTATTAGAGGGATCTTTATTTCTTTCGTACAACCAGATTTCAGGGTCGATCCCAAATTTTTCATTCACGGGAAGATTAGATCTCTCTCACAATCAGATTTCAGGGTCGATCCCAAATTTTTCATTCGCAGGAAGTTTAGATCTCTCTCACAACCAGCTTTCAGGGTCGATCCCAAATTTCTTTGCCCTAAAGGGATTCTTGGATCTCTCCTACAACCAGATTTCAGGACCTGTTCCAAATTTAACTGCGTTCGGCGGATCTTTACATCTTTCCCACAACCAGATTTCTAGACCGCTCCCAACTACTTTAGAAGTCATCAACGATTTGGATCTCTCATACAATCAGATTTCCGGACTGCTCCCAACCACTTTAGAAGTCATCGGAGCTTTAGATCTCTCACACAACCAGATTTCGGGGCCGATTCCAAACTTTTCTACATTTGGATCATCTTTAGATCTATCATTCAACATGATTTCAGGGCCAATTCCAGCTGATATTGGTGATTCTTGTCCAGAGTACCTGTATCTTGATGACAACTGCATAACAGGTCCAATACCAACATCACTGTGCAATGCAATAAATTTGCTGGAGCTAGGTCTTTCAAGAAACAAACTAACCGGTAGCATCCCCAACTGCTGGGGAAATGTGAGCTTCTCTCCTTTTCTATATTATATAGATCTGTCATTTAACAACTTGTCCGGACTTATTCCAAGTTCATTCGGGGATATCTTTTATCTTACATCATTGCACTTGAATGACAACAACCTCCACGGAGTCCTTCCTACAACACTGCGATACTCGGGTGGGTTGAAAGTTCTAGACATTGGAGATAATAACTTTGATGGGGATATATCACCATGGGTTGAAAACCTTCACTCTTTGAGAATTCTAAGATTGCGAAATAATCGATTTAATGGTAGAATTCCTTCAGAACTATGTTTGCTCCCTGAATTACACGTGCTGGACCTGGCAGCCAACAATTTGGAAGGAACAATCCCGGATTGTTTTGGCAACTTCAGCGGCATGATGCAACTCGCTTCCCTTGACAAAGTCTTCTCCAAATCGCCCAACACATGGGGTCATGAGCGTATAAAGGAATTCATGAAAGGAAGAGATCTTGAATATACGACTAACCTACAATTTGTAGTTGCTATGGACCTCTCAACCAACAACTTGGTTGGTTCGATCCCGGAGAACCTGACACGCCTCAGGGGATTATTCGCTCTGAATCTATCATATAACTATCTCTCAGGGGAGATCCCAGATAAGATAGGTGACATGAAGTTTTTGGAGTCTCTTGACTTGTCGAACAATCAACTATCGGGGATGATTCCGCAGAGCATTTCGGATCTGACAATGTTGAGCCACCTGAATTTGTCAAACAACAATTTGTCCGGGAGAATTCCAGAAGGCAATCAGCTGGATACCCTCTACCAGCCTGGGAAGTCCATCTACAATGGGAATCCTCTACTTTGCGGTGATCCGTTGCCAAACAAATGTCCAGGTGATGGGGTGCCTGTAACTCCAAGAACCCCAATCAAAACAGTACACGGACATGGATCAGATTCATCGGAGAAGGTGATACTTTATGGAGTGACTGCGATGGGGTTCATGACCGGTTTTTGGGGAGTAATTGGAGTTTTGGTATTCAAGAAGAATTGGAGAGCTGCCTACTTCAAGTTTGCTGAAGAAATAGCCAACAGGGCTTATGTGGTTGTTGCAGTGAAGGTGACCAGGTTGAAGAGAAGGATGAGGAGCACTTGAACGAGCAGGAGGCACCAGGCTGCCTTTCATTTCACATGTTTTGCTGCCCCCTCCCTCTCAGGCGCTCTCTCTCTCTCTCTTCCCCCCCTCCCCCTCCTTGCATTCACTTTACTTGAAAGCTGAAAGTTTGTAATTTACTTTTGAAGTGGGTTCATCTTCTGTTTCTTTTGTTGGCCACTCCAAGCATGGAGCTTAATAAATGTCGAGAGACGTCATATACATGTGCAAAATATTTTACTATCTCTTGTATTGCTGTTGCTGCACCAAGGGGCAGGTTGTTTGTGTGGTTCATCAATCATCAGTGGACACCTGTGCTAGCACAAAGCAAACTCAGGCTCTCTCTCTCTTCCTCCTTGCATTAGCTTAACTTGAAAACTGAAAGTCTGTAATTTACTCTTGAAGTGTGTTCCATCTTCTGTTTCTTCCGTTGGCCAGTCCAAGCTTGAAGCATAATAAATGTTGAGAGATGTCATATACATGTGCAAGTATTTTACTAGCTCTTGTATTGTTGTTGCTGCACCAACATGCAGGTTGTCTGTGTGGTTCAATCAATCATCAGTGGACACCTCTGCTAGCACAAAGCAGACACAATTCTGCCTTTTTCATTGTATTGCCAAAAAGAAATCAAAGTACCATAAAACGATATGGAGATAAGCCTTGAAGTGAATTCTTTTTAAATTGGGTTTCAAAATGTCGGAGTTAATTTTTTTTTTCTGCTCTTTCCTTCTAGGTAAATAAGTGAGTTCAACTAACTCACAATCAAAGGACCGGTGAAATCAAACTCGGGACCTCTAGATCATAGGCAGAAAACAGTACCAACTACACCAAACTTTCTTTGTATATTCATTATTCTTTAGATTGTTTTTACATGTGTGATTTGTGAAGCCTAAATTTTTTTTTCTCATTTATAAAGTATATCTCCTGGGCCGTCAGAAGTATTGTGCTGTGGGCCTGTTCGACACTGGAAAGGACTCGGGGGCCCAACGATCAGTTCCAGCGGACCTAGAGAGTCAGCCTCCTCTCTTTGGATCAATCAACTCTGTACGTTGTCCGAGTCCGGGGCCCTGATGATGAAAGTAATTTTTTCCATTTCCCAATAAGATTTCTTAAATATTTGATCCAGGAAAGTACGGGCTGTCGAACTAGTTATTCTATAGACATGTCAACGCTTATGCTTGTTTTTAACTGTGACGTTAATTTGTTGAATTTATAATTGAAAATGTTTTAAATCATATAATTCGTATATACTCTCTATACACACACACAAACACATGACTGATGTAGAAAATAGACTCCTTTTTTCTCTGTAAATAAAATGAAATGGCTGCTTTCGATGGGTGATGGATTATTGTATTTCATATATATGTGAATTTAAATCTACATCGCGTAATCAATTCTATTGATTTATGCTTTCGATGGGTAATGTTGATATACTCAACTTCCATGAAAGAAGACAATTCTAGAAACGATAAGTTTTTAGATTATGTTTAATAGGCATGAATCACATGAAATATAATAGAAAGTGATCGCACTTTTGGTAGGGGTGTGCAGAAAATCGGTTTGGGGCCGAACCGGTTTCAAACGAATCGAACCAAAGAATCAGTTCGGTTCGGTTTAGCATATTGGGTAAAGAACCGAACCAGTTTATGTTAAAAAAATGTATTATTTTAAATCAATTCGATTAACCGGTTTGAAGCAAATTGATTTTAAAATAGTTTGGTTCGGTTTAAAATCAGTTCTAACCGAACTGAATTGAATTTGAAACTCTTCAATTCTGTTCAAAACCAGTTCGAACCGGTTTCGAACCTAATCGAATGGGTTTTTAAAGTAAAACCAGTTCGGTTCTGTTCGAACTGGTTAACCGCATCAATTACACTTTGAAATTAACCGAACTGCTTTTTATCTTAAAAACATATTAGAATAGAACCGGTTCAGTTCCAGTTCAGTTCCGGTTCGGTTCTGCCCGAACCGGTTCGGTTGCACACCCCTGACTTTTGGAAATCATTCAATGCTTTATGTAGTCTTGGTGTTCCTTGAAACTCGGGGGGATGATCCTATCCCTTCAAGGACACGGAGATTGTCACTGTTCATGTACGTATTTTAAATCCACATCATGTAATCGAGTCTTGGTTTCTACTTTCAAAGTCAAGTCTGTTGATTTCTGCCTCCGGTGGGTGATATGCAACTTCCATGATAGAATTTGAATACCTTTTCAGAGGATTGAATTTTCAGCATTACAGAGAAAACTACTCTATATGTATGCACTTCTATACATGTCACCGTTTGTACAGATATTCTTTTATGTGAAATTAATTGGCTGAATTTATAATTAAGAATATTTTAAATAATAGAATTCGTAAAAACACTGTACATGTATACGCATTACTGGTGTAGAATATAGACCCCCGTTTTCTTGGAAAATAATAGTTAAAAAAGAAAGCTTATTGTGATAAATATTCATGGTGGACCGACTTCCTGCTGGGGTCAAGTCAACTGATGACAATTAATGCTACATTTTCTGGTATCTTTTTCCATTGGAAAAATTTTAGGGCAATTCTGAAAATTAAATGAAGTAGAAAGACTTTTGGAAAGACCGTGTGGAAGACGGAATGAACTTTCTCTTCGGTAATTGCATTTGTTGGCTATAGGTCACAGACACATAAAATACTATATAAATATTCATTAAAACTGTATAATGTTAAACTCATATTTAATCCAGGAATATAAACTAATATAAGTACTTACATCCAATTTTATTGTATTACCAGATTTTTACCCATTTTTCTTACATGAGACTATATTCTTAATATTATCCATTAATCATGCAATTCTAAAAATATGAAGGAATATAAACAACGTTTTGAAGGCCTTTTTTCACATTGTTAATGCCTTTATAATATCATAAATTCATCACTAATTAAAAGGAATTTAGGAATAATCTAAATAAAGAAGTGCATATTTTAGAAAACATTCTACACTTTCCTATAGCCTCAGTATTTTTTTACAACTTGAGAGGCAATTTTAAAAAAATACTAACAAATATTAACACCTTATCGAAGACCTTTGCAAACATTAGTGTTTTTAGTATGGGGAATTCATTATTGATTAAAGGATTTAGGGATAATTTGACAAAAACAAAATAATCATAACCAGTTTTTGGAGAAAACTCTATATTCTCCTATATTCTCAATTTCTTTTTTCTTTTTACAATTTGAGAGGATTACTCGTCCCTTCAAGGACACGGTAGACACAATTTATATATCAAGTATGTTTAAATCTACATCATGCAATCAGGTATTTTGGTTTCTACTTTCGAAGTCAAGTCTACTGGTTCCTGCTTTTATGGGTGACGGCGACATATGCAACTTCCACGATAAAACACAATTTCAAAAGTCTTTGAGTCCACGGCGGTGTAGGGCAGAGCTCTACAGCAGGATGGACTAAAATCAGGTGCGCCAATCAATTCTTTAATTGAGGAGGTGATGAAAACCCATCGATCCAACCGTGCTTCCCACGGTTGACTAACTAATGCGTCCGTACGCGGGAAAGTGTGTGAATATATAACACGATAATACTTATCGATATTATAAGTTAATAAAGTTTAGTTCTTTTATATTTTATATTTTATATTTTTAGAATTTTATTAAAAAATTTAAAACGAGTGAATTTTATTAATTTATAATATGATATAAGTAATGTCACGTGATATATTCATTAAATTAGAATACTCTACCCTTGTATGCGACATCACTTAGCTAATTTTTCACTTTTGAGGTTAATCGTCTGAATTTATTATCTTCAGCTATTATTTATATTATGTGATTCAATCGTATACACTATATATATATACATGTTAACTCTACGATGTCAAATGTTTGATTCCTTGTTTGAAAGCGTAATCCTTGGTGAGACCACTCATACATATATTTTTTATACATAAACTTACCTAAATTCATGAACTTATATTCCCTTTTTAAAGTATGCTATATCGTCCTATAAAAAAGGAAAACGAAGTTTAAGCTTATAAAATTTCACATAGTAAATTTATTTATATTGTTTTATTGCTTCATTTCTTCTTTATTTCTCTCCTTTATATAAAAAATAGCTAAATTTTTATATCCCGCGATATGTCTAATTATATAATTCGCCTGTCCTGTATAAATACAAGACTCATATAAAAATTAGACTCCTATTTCCTTTGAGAATGTAATGAAATAGCATCATGTGATGATCATGGTGGACATGGACATACTTCCTTTTGAAAATGGCTGCTACATCTTGCTACCGGTTAAATTTCAAATCTTAATATTAGATTTTATTGCGGGACTCTAAAATTTATGCTCATATTGAATTTAAAATTTTAAGTTGATATATATGATTTCTAATCTTTTTATATTACCAATATTTTCTTTATATTTTTTCTTATAAAATGATATTCGCAATATTCACTCGCACTTAACAACTTCGTCTACACTTATTGCATGACGGTAAATATTCACCTCCAATAATTCACCACTGATGGGGCATTGTCTTTCTTGTTTGGGTAAAGTGCACAGCTAAGTACATTGTCAGCTTTCTCTTTAATATTTGAATTACATATCACGAGTTCGATACTTGGATGTGTTTTTGTATGAGCTAACATGATAACTTATTCTGATACAATATTAAATTTTTAGTGAACCTATAAGAGATTAAATTTATTCAATCCAAAGTTTGAGCTAATAGATGGCAGTATCAAATCGTATTATATTCTTGAATTTTTCTTTATATTTTTCTAATATGGGACAATATTCTCATTATATATTATCAACTTCTCGTGAAATTTAATTCCAAAAATAATAAGAAATAAAAATACTTTTTTTATATATAAAAAGGTAAATAAATCTAGAATGAGATATAAAGAAGAGTTAATAACTTAGCACGAGAACTCTCACTGATGAGAATTAAGTGCAAAACTTCTTCGGCTCATATTAAGAGCAATATCACTATATCATATCCTCTTTTCACTAATAGAAATACTTTCAGAAGACCAGTTCAAATGTTGCTTTTCAATTAGAGAAATTCATTACTAAATGAAAGGAGTTTAGAAATAACCTGAAAGGAAAAAAAAAGGTACAGAGCCCTACAAAACGGAGCACATAGCTGATTTTTGGGAAATATTCTGTATTTTCATTTAGATCTATTTATAACTGATTTAATGCAAATATATTTCCATATCACACTTTTTTATATGAAATGCAGAGGCCAATACTGAGCTCTACAGTTAACCAAGTAGTCCGTGTGGTAGCTCCTTCGAGAACGTACGGCGCTGGCTTAGCTCGTCATTGGAATACTGGCTCAGGCACTTTTGTGTTCTCGGACCAATCAAAGAATAAATAAGAAAAACATATCCCCATCCCAAATCTCACTCTTATCTGTTATATGCAGTGGAATGTGTATATACAGTTCAATTAATTTCATATGCATGAAAAGTCGTATATTTAGTCAGTCATGTTTCCACTGACGGACTAGACTCTCTTTCAGATAATTGAGTGTGCAATTGACATTTACGTGACATTTGGCTTCCATGGTGCATATATAAATAGCTTGTAGTAGTCACGATGAAAATCTCCTCATCCGAGAGAAGAAAATTTGATTATCTATCACTATATCCTCGCGATGATGAGAATCAGTCTCCTCGGTTTTAAGATATTGAATGTGGTGTTATTTATTTTAAGTGTCTCGACATGGTCTTGTTTTTGCAGGAACACGACCTTGTTTTGCAGAGAAGAAGAACGGAATGCTCTCCTTGAATTCAAGCAGTCTCTTCGTTGGGACCCACCGAAGTTGCTCAGATCGTGGGAAGGCAAGGAGAGCTGCTGCCAGTGGAAAGGCGTGGGCTGCGATCCGAGGAGCGGACGCGTAATCAAGCTTGAATTACTGCCACTGTCGGCAGAACCGTTATTTGACTTCGAGATGAAGCCATTCTCTGCATCCGAGTTGAGCCCCAGCCTTCTGAAGTTGAGATTCCTGAGCCACCTCGACCTCAGCGGATTTCAGTTTTCACAGGAAACTGTTATCCCTGAATTCTTAGGTTCGCTGAAAAAGCTAAGGTTCCTCAACCTTTCTGGGATACATCTCTCGGGATCTAATCCTTACCAACAACTGGGAAATCTTACCAGCTTGGAGGTCCTCGATCTCCAAGTGGCCGAATTCCCCATAGATGATGCTCGCTGGATCTCTCACTTGGTAAGCCTCAAGTACCTCGACATGAGCTGGGTTTCTGCAGCAAAAGTGCACGATATTATGCAAGTATGCAGCATGCTTCCTTCTCTATCATATTTATCATTAGCACATTGCAGTCTTGATCAGTCCCATCTTCCACATGCCAGAGTCTTTAATACCAGCTTCTTTCCCAATCTTTCTCACCTAGACCTCTCTGATAATTCTTTCCAAGGTTCAATTCCCATCATGTTTCAAAACATTTCTTCTCTTAGCTACCTTGATTTGTCATCTAACCAATTCAATTCTTTCAAATGCCCTTTCTTGTCGAGTCCCAGACTTCAATACCTAGATTTGTATGGGAATGGACTCCAAGGCCAACTACCCGGGGCGCTGCAGAATATGACTTCTCTTACTTTTCTTAATCTGGCGAGAAATCGCTTCTCTTCGGTGCCATTCTGGTTTATCAATCTCAAAAGCCTCGTCCATCTTGATCTTAGTGCTAATTATTTTGAAAACTTTCAAGGAGGATTCCCGCTCCTAGTAAGAGAAAAATGTGATCTGAGCTTCCTAAATCTGGATGGTAGCCAGTTTAGAGGAGAAATGACCGTAAGAGACGCCATGTGGTTCTGTGCATCTAACTTGGAGTCATTCAGTGCAAGTGATAACCAGTTTCATGGTAAATTGCCTGATTGGTTGGAAAACCTGAAAAGAATGAAATATTTGAGGCTCAACAACAATTTATTCACAGGTCCTATCCCCGATACTTGGGGAAATCTGTCTAGCTTGATAGAGCTAGATATTTCTACAAACCAGCTGCACGGTGCCATTCCTGAGGTCTTGGGCCAATTACAGTCCTTGCAGTCATTGCAACTCCACCATAACCTTCTAAATGGCATGGTCCCAGAGAGCATTGGGCAGCTTCAAAACCTTCAGATTTTGGACTTGTCGGGTAATTCCTTGGAAGGGGTAGTTTCCGAAGTTCATTTTGCGAATCTCTCAAAGTTGCTATGCCTCTATCTTAGCAACAACCATTTGCTTATTGAAGTGGACTCTGATTGGAAGCCTCCATTCCAACTCTTGGCCATTAGATTGAGATCCTGCAAATTCGGTACTCAACTTCCACAGTGGCTACGTACGCAAGGCTCTGCTTGCACATGGGATCTCTCCGATACTAATATTGTAGGGGAACTGCCAGAATGGTTTGGTGAGCTTCTTTCAGATGTTAAAGCTGTAGGGGGATGGCCAGACTGGTTTGATGATGTTGAACCTGACGGTGCCCATTTAGACTTGTCTCAAAACCAGATTTCAGGGTTGCTCCCAAATTTATCTACATTACCAGCTTCTTTGGATCTCTCCTACAATCAGATTTCTGGGCCGTTTCCAAATATTTCTCTATTGGCAGAGAGATTATATCTCTCTCACAACCAGATTTCAGGGCTGATCCCACATTCCTTGGCATTAACAGGATCTTTAGATATTTCCTACAATCAGATTTCAGGACCGGTTCCAAATTTAACTGTGTTTGAGGGATCTTTAGATCTTTCTCACAACCGGATTTCAGGACAGATTCCGACTGCTTTTGAATTCACTGGACATTTATATCTCTCATACAATCAGATCAGGGGGCCGATTCCAAATTTGTCTGCATTTGGGTCAGTCTTAGATCTATCCTTCAACATGATTTTAGGGCCACTTCCTGCAAGTACTAGTGACTCTTCTCTAGAATTTTTGTTTCTCAACGACAACCTCATAACAGGTCCAATACCTACATCATTGTGTGTTGCAGAACAATTGCTGATGGTAGATCTCTCAAGAAACAAACTATCTGGCAGCATCCCCAACTGTTGGGACAACGGGAGCTCTGATCCATCTTTCATAGATCTGTCATCCAATAACTTGTCTGGAGTTATGCCTAGTTCGGTATGGAATATCTCTCAACTCATGTCATTGCACTTGAATAATAACAGCCTCCATGGACACCTTCCTATGGTCTTAAAATATCCAGGCACATTGAAAGTTTTGGACATTGGCGAGAACAACATTGATGGGAATATACCTGCTTGGGTTGGGAAGGACCTTCATTCCTTGCGAATTCTAAGATTGCGAAATAACCAATTTACTGGAAGAATACCTTCAGAACTATGCTTGCTCCCTGATTTGCATGTGTTGGATCTGGCATTCAACAAATTAGAAGGAATAATTCCAGACTGTCTTGGCAATGTCAGCGCCATGATGCAAGTTGCCTCCCGTGACAAAGACTTCAGCACAAGGGTCGACCCTTGGTATCATGAGCAGCTGGTGGAGGTCGTGAAGGGAGGAGATATTGAATATACTACTAACTTGCAATTTGTAGTTGCTCTGGACCTCTCAAGCAACAACTTGGCTGGTTCTATCCCAAAGAACCTCACACGCCTCGGGGGATTAATCGCTCTGAATCTGTCACATAACGGTCTCTCAGGGGAGATCCCAGAGAAAATTGGTGAGATGAATTTCTTGGAGTCTCTTGACTTGTCGAACAATCGATTGTCAGGGAGGATTCCCCCGAGCATATCAGATCTGACAATGCTGAGCTACTTGAACCTGTCAAACAACAATTTGTCAGGGAGAATTCCAAAAGGCAATCAGCTGGATACCCTCTACCAGCCTGGCAAGTCCATCTACGATGGGAATCCTCTACTTTGTGGTGATCCGCTGCCTAGCAAATGTCCAGGTGATGAGGTGCCTGTAACTCCAAGAATCCCAATTGAAACAGTACATGGAGATGGATCAGATTCATTGGAGAAGGTAATCTTTTATGCAGTGACTGTGATGGGGTTCATGATTGGTTTCTGGGGCGTAGTTGGAGTTCTAGTATTCAAGAAGAAGTGGAGAGCTGCCTACTTCAAGTTTGCTGAAGAAATAGCCAACAGGGTTTATGTAGTTGTTGCAGTGAAGGTGACCACGTTGAAGAGAAGGATGAGGAGCACTTGAACAAGCAGGAGGCACCAGGCTGCCTTCATATGTTTTGCTGCCCCTCCCTCTCACGATCTCTCCTTGCATTCATTTTTCTTGGAAGCTGAAAGTCTGTAATTTACTTTTGAAGTGTGCTCATCTTCTATTTCTTTTGTTGGCCAGTCGAAGTATGAAGCTTTTAATAAATGTCGAGATGTGTCATATACATGTGCAAATTTTTTTACTAGCTCTTGTATTGTTGTTGCTACGTGCAGGTTGTTTGCGTGGTTCATTCAATCATCAGTGGACACCTATGCTAGCACAAAGCAAACACATTCTGCCTTTTCATTATATTGCCAGAAAGAAATCAAAGTACCATAAACAATATAGAGATAAGCCTTGAAGTTATTTCTTTTTAAATTCTTATCTTCAAATTTTAGTTTTTTTTTTTCGTTCTTTCCTTATATGTGAATAAGGGAGTTCAACTCAACTCACAGTCAAAAGACTGGTCAGATCAAACCGAGGATCACTAGATCACAAACTGAGTATGGTGTTGAGATATAAATCCCACATTGGAAAAACAATGAGTTGAAACTTTATTTATAAGAGAGCGGATACCATTATCCTATCAGCTTGAACTTTTGGGATGGACATGGGCTCAACCTCTTGTGAGCCGAGTGGAACTATACCAAACTATCTTTATTATTTTCATTATTTTTACATGTGTGATTTTTATGAATTCCAATTTTTTCCCATGTACAATAAATATATCTCCTGGGCCGTCAAAATTATTGTGCTGTGGGCCCGTTGGTCATTGGAAAGGGCCCGGCGGCCCAATGATCAGTTCCGGCGGACCTGGAGTATCAGCCTCTTCTCTTTGGATCAATCAAGTGTACTTTGTTCTTATTGATAAAAAAAAAATTGTACGTTTTTCTTAATTTGGGGTTGCACCTAGAATTCTTAAATATTTGATTGAGGGAAATAATAAAATCTCATTGACTCACGTAGGAGCAAAGTACCCTTTCTATATATGTCAGCGTTTTTGCAGATTTTTTACTGTGATATTAATTAGCTGAATTTATAATTGAAAATGTTTTAAATCATATAATTTGTATACTTATTCTCTATATATAGATTATTCAATTTTTTTGTACTGTGAGTGGACCGTTGGCGAAATAAATAACTAAGCCTAGAGGATATTGTTTGCAAGCTTATGTCAATTAGAGGAATATTGGAGAGGGGTCCAGATTTACATCAAAAATTGAAAATATACTCTTTTTGCTTTGAAAATAAAGTGAAATAGCTGCTTTCGATGGGTGATAGATTGTCCTAGTTCATATACATGTGAGTTTAAATCCATATCGCATAATCGAGTTTATTGATTTCTGCTTTCAATGGCTGATGGTGACACACGCAAGTTTCATGAAATGACAATTCTAGAAACAGTAAGAAAGGGAAGCACGATAAGTTTTTTTCCTGATTCTGCTCCATTACCCGTTAGTGATGAATTTTTTTTTTCAAATAATTGTTGTTCTTAATAAGGGAAATTCATTAGTATTTTTTTTTTGCTAAGTCATTACTAATTGAAAGGTATTTAGGGATATTCTGGATGGAAAAAGTATTTTTTTTGGAAAAATCAAGCACGAAACCAATTTTTGGCAAAGCATTGTATACTTTTACATCATCTCGGTGTTTCTTGCAACTTGGGAGGATGATCCTATTTCTTCAAGGACACAGAGATTGTCACTGTTCATGTACATACTCGAGAAAATAAATGAATTTAAAAAGTAGAAAAGAGTTCCGTTACTTACCTTAGAAATAAAGGAATTAGTTCATGATGGAATTAAAATTTACTACCAAGAAGAAGTTAGAATACATCATGAGTCAATAAAAAAGAAAAAAGAAAGAGAAAATTCTAGATAAGCCGACGCGGATCTCTTGAGCCTCGAGCTGTCTTGAAGTGCTCCTCTTCTTTCCTCTTTATCACAAGCTTCTCTTGATCTTCGACTAGCAAAAGAATTGTGGAACTAATTGTTGGATGAATCGAATTCTCCCCCAGCAACTTGCTTGCTAGTCTCTTTTTAAAAGATTGAAAAAATATCTTTACATGATATCGTATCATTCTTCAAATCTTGAAAGATTCTCTTTCCCAGTTGAGTTGAATTGAAATCTCTTTATCCCCAAATATTTCTGATTTAGCCCAGAAATATTCTGTGTGATATTTGAAATTAACTGATTTCGATTTAGCAATAAATCTCGGGAGTTTGCTGTTAAACTGTCTAGACTACGGTCCCTCTTCACTGTCTCCATTGATGCCACGACCCCACTATTCTGCTATTCTAATCAGCTACATGTCTTTAGTCGGGATTCATCTTCGAGACTCGATTGATCTTCCAATATGTATTTGCATCACAAAATGCCTCAAGAGTATCAAGAAAATGTCAACATTTTTAAAATAAACCCGACTTTTAATACTTGTTCAATTTCAATTTTGCTATATTCATCAAGGAAAGATTGCATAATCAAGCACATAAATCAAGTCAAACTCGATTATTTTGTTCAAATTTAGGTCTGAAAAGCATGCAAATAATCAATTTTTTGCATAATTAACAGTACTTAAAGATGAATAATTATTTGATATCATGCTTTGAGAAGTGCCGGGTCTGGTTTTGCATTGTATACATCAAGTTGTGCTTCATAAGTGGTTTTTTCTGGAATCAGACAAGCCTCGGGACCATCTTGGACCATCTAGCATCACTTATCCACCCCATTTATTCGAAATGGGAATCGAGAGTATAAAATCCTTCAGTCTCATACAATAGTTTGGAATTATGAGGCCTCGGATATTACTAAATCTAATATTTGTTTGATGCAATAGTGCCATACTGTCTCAAGTCGTCACTAAATTTTTATGATTGCAGGAGGGACCAACTTTGCAAGCTGCTTTATTTGCAAAGAGCTTGGAAACTCGACTAAAAATTGCCCTCAGAATACTCGTCAAATTTATTCAAAGGTACGCCGACTTATTAATTCAAGAATCACCTAAGGATACTGAAATGAGAAAATTCTGCATTGGATTAGGTGAAAGTGTTGGTGGTACTAAATATGGAGGAACTGTATTGATCTATCCTCCTTAGGAAGCCTTCATCTAATATTAAGCTCCAATGAGATGATCGATCTTCCATGTGGATGACTCGTTGAGTAGTAAGTAAAGTGACTGGGTAAGTTTTACAGAGGTCCTGTTCCTGTACAGGAGACAAGTAACTTTCCTAGCTACTTCCCGTCCATAAGACCCCAAGTTGAAAATTCTACAGCATCCCTCCGCATGCTTTGACTAAGTTTTTGCTTCAATGATCAATTGAACAAAATCAACCTTGTCCTCGGAATATGATCGTCCCTGACCGATAGTTTTCTTTTGTAGATAAATCTAATTCAACGAAGCAGGTGGGGCAAATTTCACATTTGAAAATTCTCCTCTTCACTCTCCAACTTAGTTGAGAAGTTCCCTCTTCTTTATCATGAAAGTCAATAAGAAAAATGAAGTCGTTTTTGGATTACCATGTCACCACTGTTTAAACAAGTTTAGGTGAGTGAGGTGCACTTATGTTCACCCCTTCACTCATTCACATTCTAAGGTCAAATTTGACGTTCTATTGAAAAGCAATATAATTTACGAAAACTTCAGATTTACCTATGATTGGGATCTTATCAAAGAAATGAGCATCACGGAAGAAACTACCGCTGAAGACGAGGAATAGCTCCATGGAATAGCATTAGCTAATGAAACAATTCCTTTTCTTTTCTTTCTTTTTCTTTTAAAATTTCCCCTTACTCATAAACAGACGCATCTTATGATCCATGGTGAAAGATGCGAAACAATTCAATTATTCACTATTAACAACATATACCACTTTCACTCCTGGAAGTAAAAGTATCTATCCCTCCCCACCGAATAACAAATCAATTCTTCTCATATGTACATCGAGTCACTGCTCGTGGTAAACCCATCACTGCTGTAACTGCAGTTCCTTGAGGAAAAATCAACCAGGAACCCACTCTGGTCAGCCTCCACCTTATAACAACCATTGAGCAGCTCCTCGACCCCAAAGGCTCCATTATTGACGTCACCTAGAATAACGTTCTGTACAAGAGAATCCTGAAACAAGTTGTTGTTGAACTCGATGGAGTCTGTACAGATCATCCTGATGAGATCGTCATCCCCATAGCAATTAGAGTAATCCGAGAAGCTCCCTTCAGGAGCCTTGTCATTAATATTGTTATTTACTGTTAGCCACTCTGCAAAGAGAATGCTCTGGGGTAAGGAGCTCAAATCAGTGGGTTTTGTAGGATTACAGGACAATTCGTGTCTTGGCTCCTGAGAAGATGAAGAATCTGTAGGATCTGAATTGCATTCACTTTTTGTGCGGGGCTCTGCTACCTCAGCTTTCGCCACCTTCTTCTTCAGATAAGAGTGCCAGTAGTTCTTTATCTCATTATCTGTTCTCCCGGGCAAATGTTGTGCTATCTGAGCCCACCTAAAAATCATAAAAGTAGCATGCCTGCAGTCAAGATTTTGAATTAATCAAAAAACTTGCGCATATGTTCAACACTTAAAGGGCGGGCTCACTTGTTGCCTAAGGAACGATGGAGTCTGAGGATGGTCTCTTCTTCATGCACAGTAAACATTCCTCTCTTGAGCCCAGGCCTTAAGTAGTTAATCCACCTCAATCTGCAGCTCTTGCCATTCCTCTGCAAGCCTGCATTTTTTACTTTCTAATGAGGGCACCTTGCATTATTGTCAAATATCCAAAAAAAAAAAAAGAGGGCAGTTTAGAGAACTCTCATCTCTTGTTCTGTCTGTATCTTTCATCAGTTGACAAGATTGCGACACTTAAGTAGATTCGTTTTACATGAATTATTTATTAGTTCCAGAAGACTAGCTAGTTAAATATGTCCATTATCCAACATTTTAATATGTGTACAACTGGGAATATCGAGTGTTTGTTAAAGGTGACTCTCTAATTTCTCTAATATATACATTGTATCAAAGATAAGAGTGACAATTGTCAAGAGAGTTAGTAATTATGTGATTTGTTTACTATATGGGGTTTTTGTCGGATTAGCTTACTTGCAGGAGTTAGGTGGACTCAATATTGATAATCCATCTCAAGCCTATGACCTGTCACTCTTGAATCTGTGGGCAAAGAAAGAGATGAGGGCATTTGTTCTAAATGTGAATACTAAATGAATCTCTGAGGCTCCAGTTTGGCACAAAAGAATGGAAAAGAAGTAAAAGGAAGTTATATTAGAAGAAGACTTCTTGTAATTCAGATTCTATTCCAAAGGATCGCACTGTTAATACATGAGTCTGACAGAATGTGCAGTAAAAGAGAATGGCAACCATCGGTAGCATTTCACTTCGTTTTTTCTTGTTTTCTAACTTGGAATGGAGAAGCAGAGTTAATGATAGGGGTCAGTTACCTGCATTAGCAGGGACGGAGCTCCAGCAACCATGGCCATACCTAAGAATGTAATCTCTGAGCCGGCGGTCTTCATCCGGTGACCACAGTCCCTTCCTGTGCTTGGTCTTCGGCTTTGTAGCATTCTCGGTCGTCACCTTGCAATCCATCTATAGTGCCAATTCAAATGAAACTATGAGTTAGAGAGAGAGAGAGATAGAGAGAAAGGGTCTGTTTGTATTTGGAACTAATGGGCATATCAAAGCGGTATTTAAAGGAGGGGCTGGTGGGGAGTTGTTCTGAAAAATAGTTTTTGAAGAATGGCTGACGAGAATGGAATAGAGAGAAGGAAAGACATGTTTCCTTTTTTTTTTTTGGTTGAAGAATGAGAATAGAAAGGACATAGAACGTATGGAATTTTGTCTTTATTAAGTTTAAATTTGGGCCATTTTATTTTATTTTTGGAATCTTATAATGGACATGCGTCTCGGGCTGCAATTAGCTTCTGACCCATCTTATAATAATATTAGTTATTGGCCTTAATTTCGTAGGGTTGGTGTGGTTCACTTTTTATATAATAAAATCTTGGGATTCTTCTACGGTTCAGCATGCCTGTTCCATTCCTATAGGCTATGGAGGTTTGAAGAATTCGACAAATGGGAAATTAAGAAAACAAATGATTATTCTTCTCTTCTTCTTCTCCACTTTTTTTTTTTGGAAAAGTACGAGCTGCTCGGAAACTGAGATATTACATATCCGTCTTCTGAAGGATCTCTCCCGCTGGCTTTGTTCCACACAGGAAGTGGAAAATTTTGAAAATATGTACATATGTGATTAGCGTGCAGATTGTGAATGGGTTGAAATAACGAGAAGTTGACCAGTTAAAGGAAATGGTTTTAATAATTTAAAACTTACTAGTCTTAGGTTCCGAATATCTTCTATATATTTGTAAAAAATATTTGCTAAATGATACTAATTTCTTAGAATATATTAGGTTTTTAACGGTGTTATGTTTATGGAATAAGTGCCGACCGTTGTTTATTCGCTTCGTTTGATATATATACTGTTAAATATAAAAATTCGAATATTGTGTAAAGGAGGTTATGGGGTATTGGTACTGTTATTCACTTTATGCCGATTAAAAAAAAAAGGAAAATAAAAACGTGACAAAATTAGTTGTAACTTAATTATTTGTTAACCGCGATGTTAGAAATTTTTTAAAGTCTTCTGTGAATGGAACTTTGATAATGTGAGCACAAGGAGTCTTGTGATGGATAGCATTTGACGCTGCCTAGTCATAGTCGAGCTCTGTTATATGCACTACTCTTACATGTCTTTTTTTTCCTTTACCAGTAGAAACAAAGGTAATAATTGGTCGCTCGCTATATAATATTTAGACTTTCTTGTTATATCGCAAATGTATAAAATGAACTGAACAATCAATGCAAACACTGGCCCCTTCAACGTAGAACCACCAAATGTCTAATATAATTTAAGAAGTCGGTATCCGCTAAGGTACAAATTTAAGAGTCTCTTTTTGGTAATATTGCTCAGAAGGAGACTCGAACATATGATTTCAATCTCATTAAAGCCAAGAAGAGTAAATTCTAAACCGTTAAACCACCGTCCTAGGTAGTCACCGCTCTTACATTCCCGATCGCACAACACCCTGCAACATCTGCAATCCATATATATAACACATCTGCTATCCCCAGTGGGTCATAGCATCTGCTACCAACATTACCCTCACCATGTATAGGTATTTACCTCCGATACCGGTGAAACCTCTCTGATCGAATTACAAATTATAATATTTAATTATAAAGTTTATTTTTGAGATTTTGGATTACACATGTTAAAACTTTATATATCAGTAACAGTAACATGCTTGACACGTAAAATATCTTCGATTACAACAACTTTTTAAACTATTTTTATTAGTACTCACAAACTTTATGAATAATTTATAAATATTTTCCTAAATGTAATAGTATTACATTTCGACTAATTATAATTATATATCCGACAAATTTTGCTATAAAAATCACGTGAAAGGTTTTTTTTTTTTTTTGTAAAGCAGCATAAACGTTGGAAGCTCCAACACCATGTGTGTCAATCAAATGTAAAATACAAAACTGCCCTAATAATATGCAAAGTACAAGGGTATACATATGCCCATAAGGAAACTTATAAGGTACTAGGAATAGGTAACGTATACGGCGTCGTATTGCGAGGAGTGTTTGACTAAACTAATGAAGCACACGTGAATCTAAACATTGTCTAAAGTATAATCAGCATGGTTCAGCCCGAGAGAAGAGAGAACGAAAAAGGGAACAAGATCTCTGCAAATCGTCGCTGAAAAACTCGACTGCAACATCCGACAATCTAATTAATCATTCCCTATAATTGTCCGGGTTGGTGAATAATTAAATCCCTAGCACAGCACAGCTACAGCAATACTAGTATGGTTTTCATTCTATTATCCGACACAAATAATTAAATGCTTTGAGTATTGGCTGGCCGCGTTCAAAAGGAATTTTTAAAGTAAATATTCAATGTACAATATAAAATTAGTTTATTTTGTAAATTATTATTTAAATTTTGACACGTGTAAAATTGATCATTGAATTCGTTTATAAACCATTTAAAACTGCATTTGAAATGGCCTTCTAAAAACCGAAAAAGTGAAGGAAAAAAAAGGAAGAAGAAATGGCATGCTGTGCATTAAGGACATGTTTGGATTGAAAATTATGAATGAGTAAGCATAAATCTTTGAAAAAAAATAGGGGGGGTGAAGGACTATCATAACATTGAAAAATTCAAATTTCGGGTCCTTTCAAGTTGGAGGGTTATGGAGAATTATAAACAAATTACCTCCACAATTCCTCCACTCCATAACTGTACATGACCTTCCCATTAATAATCCTCTTCACAAATCCTAAGGCCATGTTTCGTTTAGGGTGGTAATAAGAATAACTATTCCGGTGGAATAGATATTCCCTTGTTTGGTTCACTTGTTTATTGCCCATCCGGAATAGCCCAACCGGAATAAAAAAGGAATAGATATTCCCCTCTCCCACACAAGGAATAACTCTTGTCACCTGGAATAGAAGCAAAATGACTAAATTGCCTCCAATGTCAGTTCAAATTTCTCACTTCTACCTACTGCCCTTACCTTAGCCTCTCGTAGTCAGCTGCTGCAGTCAACTGTCACCGCCGTCATTAGCCCTCTACCACCGCCGTTGTTAGCCTTCCACAGCTGCCAACATCCCCGAGCCTTCACCGATCAAGCCTGAGTTGCCCCTGAACCTCTTGAACCCACTCGAGCCCACGTCTCCCCGAGCCTCCTCAAGGGCATTCAACTCATGGGCTCGGTTCTCGAGCTTGGCGAGCCCTCTTGTGAGGTGGCGAGCCCCCCCATGCCTCGAGCACAACACTGGAGTAGGCCGAACCACTTTCTCTCTCTATTGGTTCAGCCTCTTCGAGCCCCGGGCTTGAGCCATCAGGCGCTCACTACCTCACGGGTTGGTTCGGCCTGGCTCCAAAACCTAGCTCATGAGTTGAATGCCCTCGAGGAGGCTCGAGAAGATGCGGGTTCCAGCCGGTTCGAAAGGTTCAACTAGGTTTGGAGGCGGCTCAGGCTTGATTGGTGAAGGCTCAGGAGGTCGGTGGCAAAGAAGGGCTGATGATGGTTACAGCTGGGGCTTGACGACGGCGGCGGCGGCGAACGATGAGAGGATGGGGATTGAAGATGATGAGTAGTGTATCGTGCACTGTTCACAACATTTTATTTTATTTTTTAACAATTAGTTTTTTGTCAATATAAAATAAAAATGATATGAATAAAAAAATACATTTGGAATACTTTTATCATTTTATCTTTAAATATTATATTATGCATCACTTTATTTCTTCTAACCAAACAATAATACTTTTATTCTTCATTTTATTTATTCCTTACTCTATCTATTTTCTCATTCCATTCTATTTCTACTCTATTGGATTCCAGCGAACCAAACTTGCCTTAAAGCTTCAGGTCGTCAGGGAGAAGATGAAGATGGAGACCGGCAATGGAGAACAAGACAGAGACGCTAAGCTGCGGCTGCTCACTGGAGGTCGTCGCCGACACCCTTCCCGTGACCGGCCGTCGAGGACCGTCGTGCCACCCCAAATCCCTTTGCTGCTTTGTCTCCGTATTTCAGTAAATGCAAGTTTTTTTTTCCTATTAATTAATTTTCTAAGATTTAAAGATGAAAACTTCAATTAAAAAATAACTTTAGATCATTCAATATTGTATAATGTGTCTAACAATACCTACTGTATTTTCTGTGAGTCATTGAAATATACTTTTAAAAATTTGATTGAACCGTCAAATTCGTGTTGAATTTATGAACCCGCATTCTATCGGGTTCAACCCGTCCGATGTTGTAAAGTATCACTTCGGCTAATTCATTCCTTCCTTTTTTTTTCTCCATTATTCTTTTCTTTTTTTCGCCCATATTATCATCAATCAACTCCAAATCAAATTGAATATCCCAGTCCTTTTCTTCCATCTAAGATTCCTTATTTAAAAAATTAATCATACTATATTATTTAAATCAATCTCGTACAAGAAATTCTCAGTTGATTCTACCTTACCACGTGGCAATGAGAAACACCAATCAAAATACGAAAAACAAGTAAACTAATATTAATAATCAAAGCAGTCGTCATAATTATAACTAATTAATCAAAGTAATTTAATTGATTTTTTTTCATCAAGTCATTGTACGATTCAATTATTATTAGTTGATTCCATTCGGATAATATGTACCATAAGTAATGTGGGTTCGCATGAAGTAATTTAATTACCTGAACCTAACTGATCAATGAAACTGTCACTAATTGCCTCTTCGAAGATTAACAAATGAACAAGTGTGGAACACTTGTTGCCTTTTCTATTCTATTTCTATTATCGACCCACCTGTCATTTTCAATTAAATTTACTATGAAACACGATTCGCAAGTGACTATATACATATATATTATCAATAGTTCTCAGCAGAATATTATGTACATACACATACACATTTTCTATGGATAGTTGTCCATAATTTTCAGAAATGCATAATTTTTTTCAATTTTTTCCTAAGTAATATTATGAGGGTATTTTGTAAAAGGCCAATGATATCTCGTTTGACTTACCGAGCATTGGCACGAGATCGGTAAAGAAATCCATTAACGCGGGGAGAGATGGCATTCGAAAATATTATATGTACGTTGACCTTACATTGTAAACCATGACTTTCACATTTTAATTTTTTTAATCAATAAAAAAAAAAGACGACAACAATAGCGACCCAACCATCTCTACTATATAATATTCAGATTTTCGTATTTAACCGTCAACATATTAGACAAACTGAATAACCAACACTAATTAACACTAGTTTCGTCAACATAATACCATAAAAAATCTAGTATAATTTAAGAATTCATGATTTTTACATTTTAATTATTTTTAACATTATTTATAACTCATAAATAGAAAGTCTCACACCCTTTGACTATTAATTTATTCTTGGTTCATGAGCAACTTGATGAAATAAATGAGCCACCCATTGCTTTGTATGCTTTTTCTCCACCCTTGTGGTTGTAGGTAGGAAGGTATACACATATAACAACGTTGTATCTCTGATGACGTTTGTCTCGTGGTAAAATGCAGTATAATATCATATTATAAACAAAGTTAATACGTACACATGCTGTAGTATTTGTTTGCAGAGACTATGGTGATATACGATCACATAAATAAAAACTTTGTAATGTAGTTAGTTACTATTCTTTATATCAATGATGAATTCTTGAATTGTGATTAACTTTACAACAATTTTTACATATATTTACCAAATATTTATAAGCATATTTATATTTATCAAATATAATAATTTTACATTTCAACTTGCAACAAGTGACAGTGAACGCAATAGATGATGCTAAGATTCTAGAACTACATCGACACAAACTTCAGTTTCTTGACCTATTCAATTTAATTACTGAGCGACCTCCATTCATTGCTCTCATTGTCGAGCACGCCATCTCGAGACGTAAGAAGTGGAAAAAGAGTATTTATATTTAAAAAGGGTATTAGGAATATGATTAATTTTTAGGAGGATTTAATATTTTTGCATTTAAAAAAGGGTCGATCCTTGTCAATAATATAATTGTATATGGTTTTCTTGTGAAATAATTACAGTATTAATTATGGTGGAATCGTTGAGAGATGTTGATCTACTGGCCAACTAGATCGCCGAGGCGTGGCTGAAGCCAATTGAGTTCTGCTTTGGGCTTTGCTGATCGGTGGTGATCATCATCAGCCCGAGGTCGTCAGCGACCTTTTTCTTTTTCTGATGAATTCGAAGTGATTTGCCAGTCTTCAATTTTAAACTTTGTTATTCTATAAAAGTACATATACTTTGCTATAAAACACTAGTTCGAATTAAGAAGGAGAGTTTAGTGCGCCTATATCAATTTTTTAAATTTGAGATTAAGAGATTCTTAATTTAATTTTTATCACGAGACTGATCGTTCCCTTTGTTTCTCACTTTTTCTCGTATCTCTCTCTAAACCACAAATTTTACTTGTAACTGAAAAAAATAATGGTTCGAATAAAATTCAAATGACGTACGCTTATCATTCCTAGCGAAAGAAAGACTCAAACAAAAAGAGAAGCGAATTTCAGATATCACACATTCGATCGGTATATTACACGGAAATGTTATACTAGTTAATGCAGTAGATAGTGTGTCTGTATGTTTACTTTCTCCTGAAGTAGAGCGGACCTGCGTGTTACTTTCTTGAGGTAACTTGGTTGACTATCATCATCTCAGATCCATGCGCGAGAATATCATCTTTTTCTTAGAGCCATTTGTTCGTGATCGCGTAATCCTAAAACTTCATATAAAATGTTTGCTCGTATATTATATTTCAACAAGTAACTCGAAAAAAATTACTACGATATATTTTAATATTATTTTAATAATATTTGAATCAAATGCCCTTATAATAAAATTGTCCCTAATATAAGAACTAATTAAAAAAATTAACTGGGTTGGTTTAAATAGTGATTTTTGTCTAATTAATTTCTGTCGGCTGGTCCCAAAGCATCCTCTCATCATTATGTCAGAGGAAGCCCTTTTTTTTTTTTTAATTTTGAACTAACAACCTCATTCTAAATTAAGTTTTTTTTTAAAAAAAATTTAATGAATATAATAATGTTGGTTGAGATCATAGACGTTACCCTTTTTCTTTTATAAGAAAGCAATAATTTGTGCTACCCGATGCCTCTCTCGTGTTTTCATTATTGAAAAGAAAAGCCCCGCACATTGACCCGTCAATCGTGTTATGATTTCAGTATTTTTCTAAATCATACACCCAATTATATACATAATTTTCAGATCAACTTATGATTACGATATACATACCGTGGTAGATATATTAAAGGAAATAATATAATTCTGACGGAGAAAAATTTGGATTCATAATCTTGTCAAAATTTTTCGTTCCACTCGCACCGCCGATCAACTCAGAAACTCGATGAATTTTTATTAATCTAAATTTAAATCGAGACACTTCTACAAGGAGTTTAACTTTCTCCCGGTTATAATTTTTTCTTTATTTATAAGATTCAAATCTAGTACTATATTTACGAACAAGAGATATTGTATTGACTAAGCTAATGAAGGTTGGGTCGAAAGTTTACTTTTGATGATAGCAATTATACACGACGGTGACCTTAAATTGTCTTTCTTGTCCGAAATATATGAAATATCTCAAGAACATTATGTATAAATATCTCATCCTTCTCCTCCATCTTTTTACAAGCTAATTTGAATTAATTTTGTGAGATTTCTTTTTAATTATTACAAGATGAACATATATATATTGTATATTATAATAGATGCGGTGATTATTTTAGTGAGTCGATTGTAATTTAAACGTGAAGCTCCCGCGGAAGTTTCGAATGTCAACTAATTAATTCTATTCAACGGAGTGCAACCGCAACCATCGTTGTCATATTCGTTGAAGAAAAAGGGTGTGATATCCTAAAAAAATTCCATCGGACAGGACGGTGCCAATAATTGTATTAAACTTCAAAGTTCCAAAAGCATATGAAATTAAAATTCAATAATAAATTCAGAGCCCCTTTCGATGGTCGACCGGGACAAGACGACATCGTGTATGTGTATGTGCGCACATATATATACATATATATATTTGTACGTGTGTATGGGAGGATCTACGAATACGTAGACCGACATGCTCATGAACAGTATAGTTGGTGGAGATAGCAAGCAATCTGTTGATGTATAAATTCTATATGGAAAAATTAATAAGTTGAAATATAGTTTTAAGAGAATGGGTGCTAGGAATTTATTACTTTGTACTTTTGGGTTAGATATAAGTTTGACCTTCCGTGGATCTGATGGATATTTTACATAATTACTAACACTATGTTTGGATTGAGAGATTTGGAGATATTTGGAGGGATTTGGAGGTGAGAGGATGAGAGTGATTTGGAGGGATAAATTATTTATTAAAATCGTTCATTTAGATATTATTATTAGAGGAGAGATTTAGAAGGATAAAATTGTTAATTTGACTATTTTACTCTATTAATTTGAAAGACCAATCAAACGGGAGAAAGATGTAAGAGAGACACGGTGATTTTATGATAATCTTGAAACTCAAACGAAATTATGGTTTTGTAATAGTCTTGGAAGGCTCGATGGTTGCGACCTGATGGTAATCAAGTAAGGGAAAGCGTGTTGTGGTCGTCGCTTGGTGATGACTGAGAAAAAGAAGACGGGTGTGGTTATGTAATTATACGATGAGGAATTATGACGTGTCAATAGTTTTTTAAGAAGTTACAATGAGTATATTTGTCTAAAAATTTATTATCCCTCCAAATTCTCCTAAATGGGAGAAATTAAAAAAAGTGAGGTTTAGAGGGATTGCGAATCCCTCTAAATTCCTTTAAATCCCTCCTAATAATTTATTTAAATGAGAGATTATATTATTCCTCCAAATCCCTTAATTCAAATAAAGCATAAGAGTTGGTGCTCTAATTTCTCACTTCGTTTGGTAATTACTGATGGATGAAACCGAACAGACAAAGACTTACTTTTTTTGCATTAGTCTGTATGTAGAAAGTCGACGAATGTTCATTAATGTAATTTCCAAGCGAATAAACTCAATAGCAAAGTTGTCCAAATCATAGTCGGATCTTGTTTAATATGATACAACATCCACTCGAGGACAGATTTTTTTTCTCCTCAAATAACTAGTCAATGGTATATTAATTACAATTTACACAAAGAAGAATAGTAATTAGCATTTACAACTATATATAAGAACTTGAAAAAGGAAAGACCAAGCTCGAGGGAACCTCGACCGGGTCAATTCAGCTGCGTAGGTTTCAATCTGGCCTCGGCATATTTAGACTCGGTATGGTTGCACCATGCTGTGTCCTGCCATGTCTTCCTTCATGGGTGTAAGAGAAATGGGGATGGCAGTTATGGCATCTGATTCATCTGTGGTAGTCTTCCTCGAGGGTTTGTAACCACTACAATGCCTGGTCACACCATGGAAAAGGAAGGAAGCAAGGAAGAGAGAGAAGAACTCGGCCCAATTTTCTTAGTTGAAAGCTCAGAGGCATTTCTACGAGGCCGAATAGGGGCTTCTTTAGAGTACTTAAACAGACCGTTTCCAGAGCCCAAGTCAACTTGATCATGCTGAATGGGCCAACTTTTGAGGTCTGTGAAGAGCACTATGCGATGGGAAAAGGTCTGACGTTCGGAGCGTCGAGAATAGAAAAAAATCCATGTTTACGAGAGCTTTAACTTTTAGTGCGCCGATCATACTTGAATTTATACTAGCCATGATCCTTTGGACCTTCTTATGCAAGTGGTGCACATCGGGGGTAACAAAATAGAAGAAGAAGAACCTTGTTCCATTCAGCTACCCTGCAAGAGTTTAGATTGCATGCAGAAGGTGGTCGTGGATCGGGGAATGCAGTTTGAAGGCAGGATCGGAAGCAGAATTGAACGTTCTCTTCCTTCGGATGATGTCAATATTACTCAATGTTCGTAGCATTTAGGTAGAATCTTTTAGTGGTGTGCACGAGTACCGGATAAATCCGGAACAAGTGAGAAACGTAGGTTCCAGATAGAAAAATGAGAAAAATCAGTTAAAATATGTTCCGATTCTATTAAAGGTGATACTCGGAACCAGTACTTGGAACCAACAAATATATATTTATATTTTTACTAAATATAAAACATGAAATTATAACCTTTTATCTCAATATTTTATTCTCTTCATTGATTTTCATATTCAAATCCTCCATGTCTTTTGAAACTCATCATTCTTAGTTTTTATCATATAATAATCTTCATTCTTTTACGCAAGTGTTTTGCAGACCACAAAAAGTTTCTCCTATTGCATTCAATTGGATATTTTCAACATTTTTCGGACATGTGAAGTAAGAAAATTGTTGGACAATTGTTCATTAATCAATTTTATATTTTTATTTTTATTTATTAGCGGAAGACTAGATTCCAAACGAGCATCTGGAACCAGTGGTATAATACAGGTTTCAGATAGGGTTCGGTTCCAAATTTTAAAAACTGGTCTTAAATAAAGTAGGGTCCGGATATCATGAAAAATATAAGGTACACGGACCCGATCACCCCTAGAATCTTTATAACACTAATAACAATCATAGGTATTACTTACCAAGCCAATTTGTTAGTCCCATATTTAACACTTGAGGTGTTTTCTTGTCCAATGTACTAACTTTGAATCTCCTATTTTTAACCTAAAGAGAACTCAGCTTGAACACAATCTTAATATAATAAATAGAGGAGCCTTGTCCATGAAACACTATCAAGCAATTCTTCCATCTGCCACATGTTGAGGTAGCTGGAAGAGAATTTCACCTCCATACATGACCACAGAAGTACACTTATGATCTTGATTTACCTCGTGAATGGCCGGTGATTTCCCAGCAACTTTGACCGCATAATTATGTGGTCTTTAATTTGCAGCTGGGCCAGCGGTAACCACCCTCAACCTCTTTGCACTTTGAATGGGTTGACCCATTTTCCTTCTTTTCCATGTCGAGAATAAGGCAGCTTGCATGCATCAATTTCATAGGATTCATCAGATAATGGAGACTCAAGAAACAAAGAAACCCTAGCATAGCAGCACGGACAGAACTGGATGTAAAAATATTGTTGATTCGGTCACAGATAGGAAATGGGGATTTATTAAGAAACAGTAGCATAGCAGCTCGATCCAGCAGAAAATAATGTGATATTATTATTCATACATCCTCAAAGTGAAGTGGTATGTCTCTTATGCAAATTGCCTCGTGACTAATGGTAGCAAATCTTTGTGACTAAACAATCAAAAATACAACGATAAAAAAAACTAAGTATCGTTCATCAATTAAATTAATGTTAGGGAGATCAAAGAAAACCCAACAAGACACCCCCTGTATTTGTTGCCCCACCTCTATCGATCATGTTCTTTACGAATTGTCCCAGCAGCAACTTGCACGCATTGGCTAAAGATCCTCTCTAGGGTGTGCCATGACGGGGATGGCAATGAGGTCCGGGAATCAACAACGTAACCGATGAAATACGGTCATCAATACGAGCCGGTCGCCAGATTGTCCACCTTTTTACCGAATACTAACTTTACCGGATACTACTTGCTGGATGTCGGCTCCCTCGTGTAAATTGGAAATCGGTTAGGAAATAGCAAGATCATGATCTCCTCCGGCCCATAAAAACTCGCAGCCCCCCATCTGATCCTCCGGCAACCAAAGCACACTGATCCTCGCCGGCTTGCCTCCAACAGACGCTGCTCACAAAACCCCCGCCACCGCCGCCCACCGCCTCATTAGTAAAGCCTTGGAGCCAAATGGGCTCCCCCCACCTCCTATCATAGACGAACACCTCGTTGCTCTCCGACCCGCACCCGAACAGACCGCCGTTCCTCCACACAGATAACCCGACAAAGCTACGGCTGTTCACGTGTCCACTGTACGTGCGGACCAGACGCGTGTCATCCACGCTCCAGAGCTTCAGGCACCCGTCAGTGCTAGCCGAAACGAGACTCCCCACGTCGAGGAACCTCACATACGTCACCGTCTTAGCGTGACCGTCGAAAACCATCACCGGGTCGGCAAGTTTCCGCACGTCGTACCCGTATGCCTTCCGGTCAGCGCATCCGACGGCCAGCAGAGCGCCGCCGAAGGGGTTGAACTCCACGGAGCAGACGGCGGCGCCGGAGCCGGGCCGCACATTGGCCAGGCAGCTCTCCCCCTCGCACCGCGTGTCCCATACCTGCACGGTCCCGTCGTCTGACCCCGACGCGCCCACTGCGGGGTCCAAGTGAGCGTAGTCCACGCTCCAGACCCGCCTCCCGCCGTGCTCGTCCCTCTCGAAGGTCGGAACCCGCCGCTCGAGGTCGTACTCCGTCACCACCCCATCGTAGTCCCCTGCCCCGATGACACGACTGCCGGAGCCAGGCTTCCAACGGAGGCTGCTCAGCTTCGCGGGAGCACAGATATAATAATCATACGCCCCATCGTGATCCAGAACCCCAACTTCTCCTTCTTTCTCTTCTCCAACACCAACGCTGCCCAACAACGAACTCAGGCTGTAAACTCTGATCTTCCTGGCAATCCCACCGGTGGCTATGAGGGTATCAGAAGGGTCGAATTCGATCACGCCGAGAGTGTCCGAAGCTGCTGCTCTGGTGGGGCTGCTGCTCGAGGAGATGATCGAGGTTAGTGTAAAGTCCCATTCACGCCGTGCCTGCTCTTCTTGCTCGGTTTCGCGTCCGACAGAGCTTAATGTTTGCTTGTCCGGTTGCGGTTGTTGTTGTGTCGGGCCAAGGGGTGGAGAGGAGTGACTCATGTCCCATACATGGGGAAGAGGATGGAAGGTAGAGGTGGAGGAGAGGGAGAGGGTGCAATTGGAGGTTTGTGGGCTTATAGACCAACAACAGTGACTGAGGGCTCCCATGGAAGATGAAGCATTGAGACCTATAATTAACTACACATCTTCAGACTTCCCCATCTGTCTTTTTTTTTTTGTCCTGATGATATGGAAAAATTGTATGACAGTGGCAGCTGTCTTGTGATATTTTATAATCCGTGGCTGTGGGAGTATATATAAGTTTCTTGGCAGGAAGAATCACCACCTAGTTTCGGTTAAATTGCCACATTGCCCTTAAACATTGCATGTCGTCGACAAGCTAGAAACCGGGAAACCAGTTAAGATGTTCTGGGCTGTAGTTTCTTTGTTTACGAAAGAACCACGTATTATTTCTTGGATCGCCGGGTACATGGCGATGAAAGAAATTTTCGAGAAATGGGTATAGTTTATTGTGAGGATACGAAGCCATGTTGACATGGCTCATGCATGCCCTTTAGAAGTACATGATCCTAGAGCGACTGGTGTTGGCCAAAGTTAGACCACAACGTCATCGTTGTCTAGCAAGTGAATGAGTGCATTAATGGGATTTAGGCCTTCTTTTCCCAATCCACGGGGTCAACCGAAGGAGTGATCACGGGATGGATCTAGAATGATTTCCCTCTAATTTTTCAAGAAAGAAGAAGGCCCAGAATGGTAAATAACTGGAATACTTGTCCATTTTATGGGATTTGGCACCCAACAAAGACATAAATTGTGAAATGAGAATTGTCGATGCTAAATCGAAAATAATACTGCAACACCGAATTATTTCTCTGGATCGTAAATCAGTATATTTTATGTACATGTGCATTGGGGGAAGCAAGGGCAGAAGGGAGAACTGGTGGCTGCTTCTGTGCCTCAATTTAGAACGAGGTGGATGGGGTGGCTGTGGATACGAATTACGGGCTGGTGCCCCACCCAACACTGCTGCATACGTGGTTCAATCAAAACCTTTTATCCACTTTCATTGCCCCCACAACATTTCTCGGCTTCTCAGCCTCATGAAAATTCCAACTCCACATCAGCGGTAGGGCACCGCTGCCTCTTGATCTGATGGAGCACGGACCTTCCACCTTATAGTTTTAATTAATATAACCAGCAACTTCCCTTTCCCCGTCGACTCGAAAATTTGAAATATCAGATAACTAGTTGTTATTTGGGACATGTCTCCCTTTAACAAATTTAGTCTTGGCAACTACCTGGTGCCCACGGGGATTAATTATCTGTGTATATTGATGACGCTGCTATTGATGGAGCAATTGTTAGATATCATGTCAGGATCGATTATAAATTAGAAATCGGGTCCATTCACAGTTACTTGATTATCGCCATAATTGTGAGATAGCCAGTTGGTTGTCCATAAGACCGAACACTTGGGATTTGATGTTGGATAGGTTGTCGTGGACTAATTAACCGAATAAGTGTATAAAAATTCGCATGTGAACGAGGGAACAATGCAACACCGAAGTTTCCCTCTCCAGGCATACACACACACACACACAGAGCACGTGATGATAATGGCAAATGCTACATACATTCATGGCTGCATTTTGCCACTTGTGCACTTGTCTCCACGTTATGCTAGTAATGATTTGCAGGGAAAAGGAAAGAATGAAATGATGATTTACATGCTTTGTATTGGTTCTTATGCATCACAAAGACATATATTTTGTAAACTATGTTGGATTATATATAGATATGGAAGGGGTAGAAGGAAGATGAGTTAAAAGGAGAACGAGAAATTTTACTAATAAGAATGAACTCAGAATCTCGAGATATTATCTTAATTTTTAGATTATTTTATTTTGCTGTGAATTCGAGATATAAATATTCAATGATCTTATTGATTCTCGGACCCTTTGTTCGTTAAGTCTCGCTTTCATTTTCTTCCTCTCTTATCAAAGAAGACAATTTTAATTAGAGATGACAAGTGAAACATTTTATTTGTAATAAATAAATAAAGAAACAAGAGCCGAGTACCGTGATATTCGCTCGTGTTCGAGTGCTGGCTACAAGATTATTTTTCCATGAACTTTTGAATTGGTTAGCTTTTCTCTCTTTACTTTTCAATGAACATCACCAGATATACATAAAACTCAATAGAGTCCGGTGAATTCTAGTTTGAAATCATGATAAGAGATGTCAATTCATTTTCTCTTTTTGTTATGTAGAACTTGAAAATCTCTTTCAAAATTTCAGAAACAAATTTAGAAAGAGATGACATTGATATTGTTGGACCACATACGAACGCATCGATGCCCGAGATCAGTGGATCAGAATAAACCATTAAATTAGACCCAATCCAAGGGGAGGAAATATCGGAAGCCTAATTAATGCGCACCGTATTTGAATTCTTTCTCTCTCGTGTTATCGTATTTGGAGTGGGCATTGATAATGGCAGCGATCATGAGACAATGATTTCATCTGTTCCAACTATGGCAAAAAAGGATGCCACGTTACACACGTCCCTCCTCCTATGGAGCTGATTAGCTCGACCCTTTATTGGTCTTTAACTCCAAAATCTGACTAATCACTATAAGGATTTTATGACTTTCGAATAACGAGGTCCATGGCCATCACATCACCCTACACACAGTCCGACTCATAGTCGAACCAAACCGAACCTCATTTTCATGGCCATCAAAGATGAAAGCTGTCAAACTCGGGTTGCTGTTGTAATTATCAGAGAACCAATGTTAGCTTTAGTGAGGGTGTCTCTGGCCAATTCACATCCCTCCGACACCCTCGTGTCGAGAGCAGTCAAGCAGTCATGCGGTTTGGAATTTTTAGAACATGTACTTCATTATAGAGAGCTCATTCAAAACCGTTAAAAACCGCTTCTATCGTTTTACCAAATAAACGGGCTTTTGTTTCGCTTCCAATCTAATGATAACAAAGTAAAGGGTAGTTGCAGTATAGATTCGCGCAATTTTCACAACTAAGCAGCTCCTACAGTTATGGGCGCAGCACTCCTTTCCATCAGGTTCAGGGGATATGGGTGAATGGATCTGATGCAACATGACAAGGGATTGGTCGTCTGTATTGTCACTTTCTTTTCTCTTCTTTTTAAATATAAAAAGGTAAAGAAGGAAATTAGATTAGTTGAATGAATACATATATCTAAACACCAGAAATCTATAAAGATCAATATGTGACAAGAATATCCACAAAGGAGAGAATTTGTTGGATAATCGGTCATTAGTCAAGAAATTCTTAACTAGCCCTATCTCGTTACTTGTCATGAAATGAACTAATTGCGTTAAAAGGAGACGAGCAAATTAGGTGATAAGCTCATTGGATGCGGACCCTGAATCTTCTACAATAAGATAAATTAGCTTAGATTTTTCAAAGGTTGCCCACATTTTTCCGAGATGGACAGCTATCGATGCAGTATTAACCTTTTTCTCTCTCTTCTTGCTTTTTTGCTGAATGGCCTTTTTCTTGCTTCAGTTTTAGTTTTAGCATCACTGGCGGCGGTAGTGGTGATGATTGATGATTCTCTTTAAGTAGTCTGACCATGTACTGCTGGAGACGGTAACTTTTCTTGTATCGGACACAAGACCCAGTTCCTCCTTTTCTTGGGATCTCCAATGGGCCAGGCTCGGAGGCAAATGGGGCTTTGAAGCGGCCGATAATTAGCTTGACTATCGCAGCTCCTCGCCGATCTAAATGGGCCGACATCGGGGTGATTTGGGCCCAAATTTGGTACTGGTATCTATGAGAAGTGGCGGGTGTTTTAGGCGGGAGACGGCAGAGCGGGAGCTCTCTCTCTCTCTCTCTCTCTCTCTTGCAGAGGCGGCTCTCGTCTTCCTTCTCGCACTTGATTTGCTTACTGGAGGCGGAGGAATGCCTTGAGTTTGAGGTTCCTTGACAGATCCCACACAAGAACTCTTCTCGTAAATTGTGATTGCGCTACGCCTGCACCGGTAGAATCTCTCTCTCTCTCTCTGCACCTTCACATCGTATCCCCCGATGAGCCATTTTGAAGCTTTTGTTTATTTTCTTCTCGCCATGCTCACCGTGCGATCTCTTATTGGTCTTTGCTTCGTGTAAATCCGCGGTAATATCTTTTCCAAAGTTAGCATGAAGTTTTCCAGGTATACTGTTCCAACTTATGATGATGAGATGATTTTTCAATGTTTTCATTTGATCATCTGCTAGTGTCTCCCGATCTCGCCGGGATCGACCACTCGATCCTATGTTTCTCACAAGTACTTAAGATCGACTGGAAAATTCCACTGTGAATGGTTTTTGGCTGAAAGCATTTATAAAGAACTTCTAAGTGCAGCCATGAAGAAATACGAGCTTGCTTATTCAGCTTATTGCAATTATCAGTTGGACTAACGTTATATGCATGTTTTCATGTATGGAAGAGTGGTGCGGTACTAACTCTGGTCTCCATTATCTTGGTGCCTATTTTCAATTCAAAAGAGTTATAGAAGAGGTGCCTATTTTCAATCAATAGTTTACTTGCACAGGGTAGGCAATGTTTTTGCTTGGGATTTTGCAATCGTCTCCTTTCCACAAAAAGGTTATTCCACTGAATGCAAATGGGGAAAATAAAATGTTCGTCTGAGTTGATTGCTTGAATGTGCCACACTATGTTTTCGAGTAATTATCAGTAATCACTCATTGATATTATGGCAGAGAAAGCAAAGATTATGCAGATACGGTTGAAGTGTAGTTGCGGCGAAGGAAGCTGCCGTGAATGGGCAATTATTGAATTGCAAGGTGTGGTTGAAGTTCAACCGGGCTTCCATGACCAATTACAGAACCTTGAAATTGGACGACTCTGTCGTTCTCCTCAGGTCAGCACGCCTTGTTCACTTATTGCCAGACCTCTTGGTATCTAAGAGATAGCAGCTCGATTTTTGGCTGATACACTTGTGTATGTCAGCCATTGTCACGCGTCAATAGTATTTGAGGGCCCTACTTCAATTTCTTTCTTGGATTTTTCCAGGACACCTATACTTTTACGGTTGGATATCATGAGCTGACTGGATCAAAAGTTCCCCTGAAGAAACCTCTTCTGGTGTTGAAGAAAATAAAACACTTAAACATGGAGGAAAGTGCTGATATTAATTCGTCCAATTCATCCAAGGTTGAGCTTGAAGTTATTGGAATCATTAGGCATAGGATATTGTTCAAGACCAGACCAAAGGCCCTCATATCTCGTAAGAACTTTTTTGAATTATGCTTTGCATGAAGATATGCCATCGGTGCTGCAATGCCCTATGAATATGCAAAGCACATCAAATGCTAAATCATAATTCTTGTGTGATGAGTAAGTTGATAAATAATGATCACTTGACATATCTAACAAGTTACAAAAATAGGATGCAACTATTGAGACAGATGTTCATGTAGAAGCATTCCATACTGTCTGGCACTCAGTTCTCATGGATGGGCGGAAGGTTCTTTCATTACTCTACCATGAGTTCAGTCTAAGCACTCCCTTAGTTCTGCTGACAAGTTTCATGTTTAAAGTCAGAGTGCTGTATTTTGCTCTAAGCATTGCACAATCTGGCTTCTGTGCTGCTGCACTCTGAATCCTGGAACGAGAGGCCTGTTCTCATTGACCATTCATCATTTGTAGCTTTCAATGAAGCTGCCCAATTATGAGAGTGACCTCATTCATCCATTAGATTACAAGGTAGTGCTCTCTGTATACCATGTCGTGCACATGCTTAGACGAGCCTCCTAGGATGCAATACATGTGGTGATAGAGATTTCTCTTGAGTGGTTGACCGTGTTAGGAGACCTGTTTGAAGCCTTCTCCCAGTTCAACCCCCAGTTAGGTCCCTAGATCTTTGAGTCGTCCATATGATATTATTTTCATCCTTCTTCCATTTACTGCTGCTCCTTTTATTTGTTCGACCTGTTGCTATAACTCATACACCTCATTGCTGCTCTTATGTTCAGGGCCACAGCCTGTTGTGAAGGAAAGAAACCGATCCTCAGGTTCAGTTGCATCAAGTTAATCTGAACTCTTATCAGATAACATACTCTGCAGACCTTGTATGTATCATTATGAACGGCTGCAAATAGTCCAGCAACCAAAGCTGTATTTTGGTGCTAACGTGTCCTGTTTCTTTGGGGTAAAATAATACCTTAAAATGATCTCTAAGTACGAGAACCTGGCTTCTGTCACTTGATGAATGTATGCGTTCTGCTTCTCCATTTTTGCATTGCAATTTTAGCCAAGACGAGGGTGAGATCAAGTGTTATGTCAAAATTTTGCATTGGGCTTAGTGTGAGGTTCAGTTTTCCCGCTATGAGTGCTCGGCAGCTTGTTAAAGTCCATATAACTGACAATGTATGTGAGCCCAAGGCCGACAAGGAGCCTTCTTACACCTAATTTGATGTACATTTTGGGTCAGCTCAGATTGGTAGAAAATTATCGTTAGACTGCACGGCTTGGCCCAATATAATATATTTATTTGGTTTTCATCGCCAATTGCTATTTTTTCTTTTTTTTTTTAAATTAAAATTTTGCAGATTTATGGAGATATCTGGCTGTGCTGTGCCCAATAATGTTTCAAATTGCTGGTCGTGCTCCATTCTATGTCAAGCATGGCTAAATTAGAGACTCCATTTATAAGAATTGAGAAAGACCTTGCTGGGCAGTTTCTCAAGAAAGGGGTGGGTGGCTTTGATGATTGCGTTGATCAGATCAGCAGGCAGAAGCTGTCCCATCTGCATCATTAAATAGCGTGGGTCATGAGGAAAGGGCAGGCTCTATAAATGGAAAAGTGGGTCCAGTCCAGAGCCTGGTAATCGGGCTGGTCATCTAAGGATGAGGCCATGCTATATCGAACCCATTATATATATATATATACCCATACATATATATTACTAAGGTTATTGAGAAATCTAATTGGTCCCTTCATCATAACCCCTTCTCCTTTTTTTTTTGTATTTATTATAAGGGGGCTATTTGTGTTCCACTCGAATAAGCCAACTTTAGTAATTATGGGCCATACAGAGGGGAAGAGAATACTTTGTAGCTAACACTGACATCTTTGCTGCCTCCAGACCAGATTCTGAAACACACAGCAGTGGGATGAGCATTAGAGAGCAAAGAAAAAAGCACACTCACTAAGTAACTACTATGAGATTCTGCTTGCAAGATTCTTCTTCATCTTTTTGAACGATGGTGTGAATGCCAAAAACCCAGGAAGGTAAGGTGATCGAGCTGTGAATCAAATGAACATGCTGACGGTGTCATAGACTTTGTCGAGGTCATCACCCCCACTACGTACTGAGCTGTCAATACAACTCTCAGCTGGTCATTACCCAGTAGGGTGCAAAACGTTCGCATTTGCCGGTTTAAGATATATATATATATATGTCCTTTGAAAGGGGTACTTAATTATTCTTTTTGTCGGTGGAATGAAATGAAAGGTGTATTTATGTGCATCAGCTCAGCAGAATCTCCTCCTCCTCCACTTTTCAGTTATTCTTCTTTCCCGGAGGACTGAGGAGGATTCTCTCCGCCTTTTGCTTGGCCAAAATATCTCATTCCTTAAAGAGCCTCCTCCTCCTCCTCCTCCTCCTCCTCTTTTCAGTTATTCTTCTTTCCCGGAGGACTGAGAGGAGGATTCTCTCCGCCTTTTGCTTGGCCAAAATATCTCATTCCTTAAAGAGCCACGGCACACACAGAGCCTCCTCCAGATATTTTTTAAACCCCTCGTAATCGTACAGGTCCCCCCCCCCCACATATAAATCCTACATCCAAAGGATGAAGGGATAGGAGTGACAGGTGTGACGCGGTGGAATTGTGCTGGTCATCTTACTGTCACTGAAAAATACTGAATTCAATTGCGGTACGTAACTGATGCTCTATACCCCTTCATTCATACATTCCTTGTAACTTCTCATACACCTCGGACAGATATCTTTGTAACGGGAGAAAAAAAGGTCTCCAAAGATGGTGTACCTTGTGCCTACTAATTCCTCTCTCTCTCCCTCTATATATATATATATATATATATATTAATTAATTAAAGAGCCTTTAGGTGTCGAGTCTCACGTTTTGGTTTTTCCATTTCGGCATTGTATATGAGTGGCAGTGTGATGTTGCGCATGTATCCCTTTGAGGATATCGAATCATCATTTATTTTCCTTTCTTTTTCTCTAACCACTTCCAGTCTTCAATTCAAAGTCTGGTACAAAACAATTGATGCAATGCAAACAATTTTGACTTGATGGAACAATACAATTGATATTCATAGAAACAATAATTAAAAGGTTAGAAAAAAATTAATTAAATAGTAAAGGAGCACGATAATTTCCTCATAGTATAGAGCTTATTACGTACTGGTAATTTTTGCATAAAAAGACACATCAAAATGAATGAAGAAGCATCATGGGATTTTGATGCTTTCTGGAAAGAGGAAAAAAATATCTTCCTTATCCTCTCTCTTTTTTTTGTCTTTTTTTTTTTTCCTTCCAGTTGGTAAATTATCTTCCTTGCTGAGCTACATGCGCTGTATATAAGACATGAAAACGAGAGAAAGGAAGATACTGCTGTTGGAACAGCACTATGATGTATGTATATATCATTATCACGACTTCTTTTTTGTATGCAAAGGATGCGCATATAACCCTATAATGTGATTTAAAAAAAAGGAATAAATGAATACAGAGAATTTTAATAATAAAATTGAACCCGCGATCTCATAATTTTTAATCGATGACTGTACTACTATACCAAATTCCCCTTTAACTCTCCTATCACGAATTCTTTGAACTTGTTCAAATGCTTACATACGGAGAGGACAACACACCCAAAGTCACATGCGAACTTCCAATCGAGTAATTAAAACGCACTTCCAGCAACTCATGCCCTTTAGTGTGTGTGTGTGTATATTTAAATGTTGGACCAAATCAGGAGGAATATGACGTGGTAATACGAACAGTTGGTTACCACACAAATTCAAGGGCTCACGTGAAGAGCATAAATTTACTATCGAGGAGTAGTCGTAGTATACTCCTCGTGCAGAAAGTCTTCAACAGGATTACCATACCACGTAAATAATACTGACGTAGTATATATATATATCTAATCAAGATTTACTATTTATACATTCGTCTAATTATAGTTCACTATTTATTTGAGTTTTTTAATAATAATTTACCATTTATATATTTTTTCAATTAGAACTCAACATTTATTAAGTTTTTAAGAATAATTTACTATTTTTATATATTTTTAATTATAATTCACCATTTATTAAGGTTTTTAATACTTTTAAAAAAATTTAGAATTTAATAACTATAATTATATAATTATTAATTATATGTTAATTTTTAATTGGATGAATATATCACATTAATATCATTTACATGGTATAACAGTTCTTTAAAGGCTTTGTCTCCTCATGCCCCTCTTTCTCTCTCTCTCTCTCCCGTGGGCGTGTGTTTGCGTGTGTGTATATATACATTGCTGCCTGGCCTGGCAGACATCTTCACTTGGTGCCATTCAACCTCTTCTTCCCCTCGGACAGTCAGTCACCGGAGGGGCGATGGACATGCGCCATCAGGATGGGTCTTCCTCGTGGACAGATGAGAAGCATATGCGGTTCCTCGACTCGGTCGAGGCTTCGTTTGTCCGCTCAATGCTGGAGGGTGGTAACAACGGCGGCCATGTGCTCCGCCTTGACAGGTACATGCCCGACAGCTCCGAGTCGACTCGGGACTTGAAGTCACAGAGGAGGAAGAAACTCAACCCCACAGGTAATGATGCATAACATTATAATTAAAGGAAAAAAAAAAGAGAGAGAGAGAGAGAGACCCAATGAGGTTTCAAAACTCTGTGAGTAGTTGTTGACATATTTTATGTAATGCAAGGATTTCTATTGTAAGAAGCAGTTTACACTACCTGTTTATCACACGAGGAAGCAAGAAAAGATAGCATAGTTGGCTTTGGCTATACACTGATGTAAAACACCCGGAGGAAAATGCAGCAATATAGTAAATTCTACATCATGTATGTAAACACGAACATATTTACTATGATGTAACTATTCATGTTGGAAACTAAATTGAATTATACAGTTGATATTTACTGTTGCTATATTAACTTCTATTACGTTGGAAGAGCATATGAAGATGTGAGAGACTGATTTTTTTCGTTGTTCACTATACTATGTTTAGTGTTTAGTCATTTGTTAATATTGCCTAACTTAAATTTAAGATGATGAGTAAGTAATTGGTGTGCAAACTTGATGATAGGCCAAATGGCCAGAAGAGAATCTCCCCCTCCATCTCCCTGTCGAAAATTTGCCATATTAGATATTTTTGAAGAAAATTGGACTTTCTGGACCCTTCTTTTCTTTTCAACTGCCTTTGACTCACTCCTCTGACTCGTGATATTTTTTTGCCTCGGGAACATTCAATGGACCCACCAGCAGGAATCAACGGCGGAGCTGACAAGAAAAAGAGGGGACACTCATCTCAGCCGTCCGATTCCTCTCACGATCAGGTAAGTTCGTGCGTAAATGTTTTTAAGATTTCGTAGAATTGCTTGTAGTAATCAATGTCTAATTCAATAACGCCAATGCCATAACATAATAACCCACAAAATAATTAGATCTTATTCTTTAAGGTGATATTCAGGATATCTGTCATCCGCAGCTTATCTGTAAACAACCAATCACATAAATTTTATCGTAAGACACACCACATCACAATCATATCACGGCTTACACCACGAATTTGTCGGGACTTGAATGATTTTATCAACTTTAATCATGTCACTAATAATACAAGGAGACAGTTGGCAACAATAATAAGAACAAGAAACGCCTAATGATCTTGCACTAGAAAGATCCATTACTCCGATCCTTTATGGGCAGCATCTGTAAATGATGCAGGTGGTTCCACAGCTTATGAACAACAGAGCGGCCGATCACAAGGATAACTGACTGAAGGCCTCCTCGACGACAAGCATGGCGGCCGGGAACTGGAAACGCAAGCAAGCCATCGATCACCTGATCTCTCTCTCTCTCTCTCTCTCTCTCTCGCTTTTACTTTTCTTCTCCGTTTTTTAACTTTTTTTCTCTTGTTCATTGATTTTGTTTTTCCCTACTGCCGGTTTGTTTCTTCTAATATGTATTCATGTATATAAGCCCGTATGGTTGCAGATATATCTAGAGGTCTGTTTTGATAAATGGTAGACCTAAAATCGTTTGAAAAACCTATCTAATACGGCACATTCTAGTAAATTCTAACAAAGTTCTAATAAGTTACTACAAAAACTAGTTAGAATCGATTTTGATTCCAGCTCCATTCCATTACAAAGTATTTCTAAAACTGATACCATAACTGGCTATAAAGGAAGTTGTTTCGTGTTGAACATTTAATCATTTAAATTTGAATTCTCGACCAGTTTTCACCTATGCACTTTTTTTTAAGTACACTGTGATGTAAAGTCACAGAACCAAGGATGCTTGACATGTATCTAAAGTCAGGAATAATCAACTGGACTGTGATCTAATAGCTATATACTGAATTAATAAAATTACATCAAAATCTCAGAATCTCGATCACTTAGAAATGATTGGACTTATTAAAAATGTTGAAATAATTTCATATTAATAGAGATAATAAGAAAAGATAATTGTACTCAATATATGATTAATAAATTCTGAACTCGATTATCATATAGCAGCATTCCTACCCAGTGCCTTAAATTCTCCATTTCTCATCCCTTCTTCTAGCTCTAGAGAATATCCACAGCAGATATTTCTTGCTCTTGGTGGAGCCGACCCTTGAGGATGATTGGACCGCAAAGGAAATAACACCTATGATGTAATTATGTTTTTTAGATAGTTTAATATTAAAAATATCAACGCATGTCAATTAGTTCGAGTAAAGCCGGTCAAATACAAGAAAAGAAATATCTTCCCCTATTTAATATCTTAAATTAGAGGATTATAAATAGAAAAACCCATACCATCCGAAGATGTCCAATCAAATTTAATGAATGTTGTGCAATTATCTCCTTTTTCTTTTTAACGTATAATCAAGGTATGGTTTATGAGGTGTGTAATAAGACGATTGCCCTCCGGAATGAGAAAATTCATAAAATATTATATAAATTTTACTTTAAATTATATATTTTTTATTAATTTATCTTATTTTATCCCTTTAACTCGTTTTCTTATCCTTACCATTCATTACAATAATTGTATATTATTGTCAAGAAATAATCGCAGTAGCAGCATCCGATTATTAAAGTAGTAGTAGGGAGAGAAGTGAAGGGGTTGTTTATTGCTTTTTTTTTTTTTTTTTTTTTGGTCGCCAGCCACGGTATCCAAGCAGGCCCCACCAGCGGTGAGATGGCATCTTTCAGCCAACCATACTTGACTAATCCGTTGGTCGCCCCGGGTCGCACGCCTGGCAATGGCGGGTGAGGCTCCCAAGAGGGGTGTCTGCGTACGTGAGGTCTCGAACCTGAGACCTCCTTAAGCGGCACCGAGCTGCTTACCACTCGGCCCAACCCCTCTTGGTGGGGTTGTTTATTGCTTTTGCATATAATTATGGAGACAATTTGTGAAATATGGCGCCGTCCCTACTACTGTCTCTTTTCCTTTTTCTTTTCTCTCTCCTTTTTTTTTTTTTTGGCTGAAGAAGATGGTCGGCCACTGGTTCCTTTTCCTGTCTTTGACAAATCAATTAGTACAAAAATTTAAATTAGTTGTTAAAAGACATCCAGAAATATCAAGATGTAATACATCGTAGCCGGCAAAGTCCAACCAACTTCAGCGATCATCTGGTTGTTGTTTTTGGGACCTCATAGCCATGGGAACTTTTGTGGATAGATAAATCTCCAACCACTCCGCCGTAACATCAATGATCGATGTGTTCATATTGGGGCGGTATGGTTCTGTTTGTCTACAGAGCATGGGCCTTGTAACGCAATGCAAACATTTCCCAATTTAGCTCGTGGTATCAATCAATCAAGCATGGGCCTTGGGCTCTCGAAATGAACACTTCCGCGAGTGCGATCGGATCCTCCCATCCTTCTCCTTTTTTGTCTGCTTGTTTGTCGTGCGCGCATGTCTCTTCCTGATCTCCAGTTTGGCGTGGCTTACCACATGACCAGGCTCTTAATATGCTCCTGGCTCAAGTGTGTCGGACACGGATCAAATTAAATTCGGTGCAATTAAGTAGCAGTTTCACATCAGGCCATGAGCCCAACGGTCCAATCTCCTCATTGAACTCTTCGACATAAAGAAAGGAATTGAGAATGTTCACTTTTTTGAGTACGCTTGAGAAGTTAGCTGGAGAAGTTGAGAGAATGAGAGAGTGAGAACGACCTCTCTTATATATGTACACATATACATATATATAGTTGATAATTACTCAAAATTATCAGAAACTATTACCACAATTATCAAGAACTGTTTCGTTGGGTGTTCTCTAAGCAGCTCGATGGTTTCTGCTGGTTTTTTTTCAAATTCCGAGTAGAGTGCAGCTCATGATGAGGATTCGCACGAAGTATGCGCTTTTAGCCATTTATTCTCCCTCTAACCTCTTATGATAATACGAGTCCAATCAATGCTGTGATTGTCTCAATTGTTGTTAGAAGCATGAGGGTCACCGGTTCCGTTCACAAGGAACACCGTGGTATCATCACTTATTAAGCTTGATCTGCCTACCAATTGAATCATAATAAATCTCCTAACCAGTTTAACAGACTCGAGCACAAGACCTTGGTCGAAACATTGAAATACCTATTTATCTGGTTTATGCATGGTGGTGGAAAGTGCATATTTTCAATTTAAAGAGGTTCGCAGCTTATCTTCCAACAAGATACTGATGAGTAGTACCCTTCTTCTTCAAGTTTACTTTTAATCATCTCTGCATAATGTGTGTCCAATTTTGCTAAAGCTGTGGCTATAAGCTTGTAAGAGACCTCACTCAATTGGCTGCACGGAATCGATGAATTGCCCCGAAGCTATCAACTCTCAGACAAAACCTATACAAGGCATTATTTCCAATTCCAATTCCAACCTCCTCCTTTTAGGCAAATTTCTTTTTTCGTCTACAGGTTGAATCTTCAAAAGTGCCATGATAGAGGAGATATCGTTCCGGGCATCACAGCCGTTCGCTTCCCTCTCCTTATCATCAACGTGTCATCGATCCTGGTTCAACTCCCCCAAGTCCAAGGTCATAGATAGTGAGCGTGCGTGCGTCTTAACTTAACCCCCCATTAGATTTGATCGACACCACTTCCCCAACTCACAAGCTTCGTTTAATAATCCAATGACACGTCATCCATGCAACAATAAATACAAAAAAAAATTATAAATTACTCTTGTGCATTAAAAAAATAAATTTCATTTCGTATAAATAATAACTAGATATAAATATATCGATTCAGTCGTGGATGATGATATTAATATAATTACTCGGTAATAATTTTATGTAGACTTTTCTTTATGATCGCGAAAGAATTTAACCCAACGAGCCAGGGAAAAGAGGCAGAAAGAACGCTTCCGGGAGAAGACGTGATGTAGCTTCTCGTTGCTTCTCTTCCAATATCTTCTCCCTCCTACTTTTCCTATCTTCTTCCTTTGTCCATTTCCCTGCTGCAGTCTCCCCTCTCCCTTCTCTGTCAATATAAATTCCACTGGCCTGGGAACTTTCTAGATTTGACATTTATCTCAGTCCTTGCTGTCTCTCCCCGAGCTCGGCCCCCCTCCTCCCGCGTCCAGCTCTCAAGTAAATCTCTATTATGGCGCCGCCGCCGCCGCCAGAGCAGCCCAAGGAAGCAGGGGGCGGCGATTCTCAGAGGTCAGTACCGACGCCGTTCCTCACCAAAACCTATCAGCTGGTGGACGATCAGTCCACTGACGATGTCGTCTCCTGGAACGGCGACGGATCTACTTTCATCGTATGGAACACTACGGTTTTCGCGAGGGATTTGCTGCCCAAGTACTTCAAGCACAACAACTTCTCCAGCTTCGTCAGACAGCTCAACACCTATGTAAGTTCACCCAGTCATCTTCTTCCTGCCCGTAACCACAGCTCTATTTCTATACGGAAAATGAGGGAAAAAAATTATTGCGATTCTAACAGGGATTTAAGAAGGTCATGCCTGAGCGATGGGAATTCTCGCATGACTGCTTCCGGAGAGGGGAGAAACAGCTTCTGCGTGAGATTCAGAGGCGGAAGATGCCGACCTCTCCGCCGGCCGTGACTGTGGTCCCGGTCCCTGCATCCGCCGTTCCGACGGCTTGGCCTGTAAAATCTAGGCCGAGCTCCAGCGGACACGACCAGGTGATGTCGTCGCATGCGCCGGCGTCTATGTGCGGTCACCACTGCGCGGAAGAGCTGGCGGATGAGAACGAGAGGCTACGGAAGGAGAACATGATCCTAAGCCAGGAGTTAACGCAGATGAAGAGCCTGTGCAGTAATATCTTCTCCTTGATGTCGGGCTACGCTGGCACCGCAAAGCCGGAATGCGGCGGCCTGGAATCCAAGCAGCTCGAGAGGCGGTTTTGCGACGAGGCGGAGGCGGCACGGGAGAGAGAGGAGAGCCCGAGGCTCTTCGGCGTGCCAATTGGCGTGAAGCGAGGGAGGGAGGATCCCTTGCAGCGGGCGTACAGTAACGAACCCGGTGGGATCAAATCTGAGCCATCCGATAGCCCCGGAGAGCCGTGGCTGAGGCGTCATCACAGCCACCGCGCTAATCAGAGGGTGTATAACTAACCAATATCGGACAAGAGTCGGAGGATAGTTTAATCAATCAGTCGGCCGGTCAATCAATCAACAGATTGATCAGAAATTTCTAGAGGTGGGGCCCCCGAAAGGAAGAGGCATGTGCGGAATGGGTCACGTGCCTCGGTGTGGGACCCGTGCTGAACCGGCTTCGGGATGCATCGCGCGCGCGCCCCTCCGGCCTTGCCTCATGCACGTCCTGTGTTGGGCCGCATTTCTCCTGATCACTGCTCCTCTCATCTCTTCACCAATCAATGTATCATCATCATAGCTACTATATTTGATTATAGCAACTAGGTAGGAGAGGCATATGTGAAATGTGGACGGTTCCTGAGCGATCATTAATTATTTTGATATCGTCATGGTAGTACTGTACTTTTTAGACGGAGGATGCGTGTCTATTTCACGGTGAAAAGTAAAATATGTTTTTACTATGCACTTGCTGAAGTAAAGTTAGGAGTGCAATGACCACGTCACGTTAAACGATGGAGGCATAGGCTTGACACAATTAAAACATACATGAGACAATCAGCACATGTATGACTAAACTCTTCAGGGGACGTGCCTGATTCAGTATGGCTGAACCAATCAAAGGTTTAGCTATGCTGGAAAGTTTTCAGGAAATTCTCTTTAAATATGGAATTTTTTCATTTATAAGAATTAATTAATTAAGTTCAAATTTTATTTGAGGAAAAAAAAGGTATTCATTTAATTATTTTGATTAACGACGTTAGTAATTAAGGAGGGAGAATGAACTCTCGAGGACGTGGGGTCAAATACCTTAAGTAGTGTTTCCAGCTTCCTCACTGTGAGGAAGGATGGACATAATATGGTGGGTTAGAATATGAATGGAGGAATTGTCAAACGTCTGACCTTCCCACACTGGGAATGACTCTTACCAATCATCATCCTTACCTGTTTAGCCGCTCTCCCATCGATCCTGATCAAATTCATGGAAGCTTCTAGGATCTGGGATCATTTGGTAACTTAATCAGGTGGTTAAATAGTTCATTCAATATGGAATATTATTAATCACGAGTTCCTCAATAATACAAAATCTAGTTAGTCCCGCATGGATAAATTGCATCAAATTATTGGATCATTGTCTGATAACCCTGGAATGTGATACACACACGATCAAGCGCCCGCCCGCAACTTTTCAAAAGTGATTAGTGTTGTTGTTCTTTGACTGTATATTAATTATCATGACGGTGGAAGATTATATATATATATATATATATTATGGAGACTTGGGAAGTCCTTTTTTTTCCAACTTGGCGTCTGTCTTCTGGCCGGGAAGTGACCTAAAGGGGCCTGTGATGAATATTATTGGATGACTAAAAGTCAACTTTTTAATTGCGTGCTGACTTTTTTGGTCTACTGTGCCAGCCTGCTGTCTGGGTTGGGTTGGGTTGGGTGTACATGGCCTTGAGGAGGACGAGATACATTTACACTATTACATGGCAGGGAGGGGGAGAGGGACGGCCATGGCAGGAAGGTGCTATTGAAGACAAGAGAGACAGGACAGATATGCAGAAAGAAACTCCCAGAATGAGAATGTGGGTCCCCAGTAACTTGGACTAGAAATAGTATCGATTTATGTGGTTACATAGCTCCAATCCAAACGTTACTTTGTCAACTTGCATTCCTAAAACAAAGTTATTTGAAACTTCCACAGCCGAAAAAGCCAGCAATGAAACTTCTGGGCAAGATCTTTCAAGCTTCAGACGCAATTACGGTTGAGCCGATGCTAGCTGGACTGGTAGCCGACAATGACACATAACAATACACTAATTAAATGGAGTACTTGAATCATCTGTCTGATTAAAAAAAAAAAAGAGTAAGAATAATCTGTCCGAATTCTGATCTCCTCTGATCTTTCAATTTCCAAACAAATTAAAAGACAATAGAGGTTTACGAGGCCTGATCTGAATCTGATCCTATATATATATATATATATATATTCTTTATTATTGTGCTGAGCCTACGAATTTCTTTCTCGGTCAATCAATAATACATTTCTTTTTCCAATCAATTTTGATACCCCATCGCCGCCCTGTAGCCATCGCAACACTCGGAAAACAGGCTCATATGTTTCTTTCTTTTTTTTTTTTTGGAGTCATATAGTATTTTAAAAGATTAATAAATCATAATTAATTCATATTCAAGCTGGGATCAACATAAGATTTTCTCAACTAACGATTTTCTCTGTTCAAAAAAGCTTAAAGGTTAGATTTTATTTAAGAAAAATAGATGTTAAACTATTTTAATTGAATCCTACTTACTTTCTGGTTGACGAAACCTAGTGCTGGCTTATACATTTCTCTGGAACACTGTCCCCGAACTAAAATTCAAGAAGAGAAAGGGGAGTTGCTTATTTCTACAAGAATTAATAATCCGCTCATGAATTAATACGTTTCGTTTGATATTTTTACGATTCAGCAGAGCGGCCGTGTTGTTAGGCATTAAACAATGATTTCAGCATTTAGAAAATTCTTCCTCTTCCTAGGAAATATCTCATCTTCCTTCCCTTTTCCTGCCATTCCTGATGTGTTGAGCATACGCTGCAGTCTGGGTGAACACTTAGTACCAGTTGAACGGTCTAAGGTGATGACGAGACGTGGCTAGTTTGAATGTTGAAGTATCTTCGGGCTCCTGAAAACGTTGTGTCAGCACAAAGTCAAATGGCCAGGGGAGAAAAGATATTTGTGATTGCCTTAATTTATGCCGACGATCGACCGGTCATAGGTGAAATGGATTGGAACCTATAGATTCCACTATACTGTACGCTCGCATATATTAACGCTTTTATATATAAACTAAGAAAAGAAAAAGCAAGAAATACAACAACACGAATATTTGTTTAAAAAAAACCTAAATTAAAGTTTTATTAGAAGTCGTTATCTCATAATAGACTCATTTAGTTCAAACATGAATTCTATTATTTCAAACATGAATTATGTATGTAATCCGAATGAAAAAAAAAAAACCCGAGAGAAATGAAATTTTTTCCCTAAAAAGTGAACTTTGATTGGTTCTTGTTTTTGTTTTTCTGGAGGATTATTCTTGCACATGTTCGAAGACGTGTCAAGGTGAGAGACGTCGATTGCAAGGAAAAGTGTCTGAGACCCGTTGGGCTAATGGGTGCAATCTTGGAAGTTCCAAGAATGGTACCAGAAAAGTTGTGGCTACCCACTCAATAATTAAAAAAAAAAAGGCTAAATCCATAAAAACTTATAATAGGACATGAACGGAAACACCTTGGTAGATCGACTCTAGTCATTTTATAACCATGTGGTCTTTTAAACTTGTACCTTCAAAACACAGTAAGTATAGATTTGTGTTGTAACCATTGGATATCAGCACAGATGAATGGCACAACACAACGTTGTATCAGTAAATCTACTGCTACACGAGCGTTGTCAAGCAACCCTACGAGACAGAAGGGTAAAGTCCTTTCATGTAGGCTTAAACTGCTCTCCTATACATACTCAATACCTATGCACCGGAAGAAGAAAAAAGATCTGAGTTTGGTTATATGTATGTACATGTACATATATGCTTATTACTTTGATCAATTTTATAATCTATTCAAATTAAACTTCAGAAGAGACCTCCAACACTACATGTATACAACATAACTAATGCTCCAAAAAGTGTTATCGTGAGTCTAAAAGAGTATGGGAGGAAGAAATGAGAATAAACAGATGTGAAAAATTCTATTGAGAAAAATAAAATTCATATATAACATGGTCACAAAACTCATATATAACATGGTCACACATTAAGACAATACCATCGTACGAAATTTCATTTCAGGTGTTGTTAATTAGTTCATTTGACCAACAGAGGTTGGTTTAAGCAGAGGATCCAGGTTCGAATCCTTGTGGATGCAGCAGATCTCCTTATGGGAGGGTTTCCCAAGAAACTGTCTGACCGTATCCCGAATTGGGATTAGTTGGTTAGCTTTCGGGTACCGAATACCGGTAGGAAACTAAATTAGGAAAAAAGTTCATTTGTTATGCCCGAAATGCTTTGAACAAGCAAGGAATGGAGGGCTAGGCTTTAGCATATATATAAATGGCAACTTTATACCATTTATAGGAAAAAGCATCGATCTCTAGTTCTTGTACATGTCGAGAGATTATTCTCATTAGTACTGTAAGAACCGAATCTAATCAATCTATAAATTTGTAAGATTTTACGTTCTTATTGAGAAATAAATTATATGACAATATTTACATGGACAAGTTGCACTTACAGTTTGACACGATGAATGAGCCATTGGATGGAAGAACAAAGCACCTCAAAAGCCGATGAATGGCCCCATACGCCCAAAGACATCTTATCTTAGAAAATTCAGGAAAAAGGAAGTATTCTCCAATGATCAATGGGCTAATGAGCAGAAGACATTTGAGATTCCCTCCAAGATTAAATTATTTTCCCATGTAATTCTAACTTTTTTTGGGATTGATAAATCTAAAAAGGAGATACGAGTAAGAAGAAAATAAGGGTATATGAATTTTATTGACTACAATCAAATTTGATACTTCTTAATTTTGGATCGAAAGTGATACTAATTATATTGCACTAAACCAATTCATGATACGCTTTTACTTATCAAAAAAGATATGATTTTTACTTTTTGATCTGAACTGATCAGGACGAACTTGCAGCAAATCATCACGTGCATCTTCTTCTGGTTACCAAATTAATCGATGAAGACAACTGAGTTACGAAGCATTTCACAGGTGTCCTTTCCATGAATAGGCCAACAAAACCCTTTTACAGATATTAACATTGAAGCATCTTCCAGTCCCAGAGATCATCTCGATCGACTCAATAGTTGCCAGTACTTACAACACCCAAACTGATAACTTGTTCTTCAAAAGGCCGAGTGCATGGACATGAATATTATAGCTTAAGGAACCAAATAATTTTTTATTTGGTAGACACCGGCAGAGTATTTTTGACCGGTATAAATTAATATCAAACTTCTTAACAAATGTATTGGCTCCATCGATCATGCATGCAGTTATCAGCCCGATCAAGTATTTGCCTCATGTTTTGATCTCTATGGTATCAAACTCTGGCTATAACCAAAATACCCATACACTGAATGCTCGTTTCTCCCATTGTGGATCAGCACTGAAGCATTATGCATGTCAATGTCGTCCCTGTTAATTAATTAAAAAAACAAAACAAAACTAGTGTTAATTAAATACGAAGAAGAACATATTCTACATGCAGTGGAAACAAACAGTGATAGAGGCAAAAGAGTGCCTATAAAAGCACTTGCAAGTTTCATAGACCGTGTGCACCATTAACGAGCACTCCCCACATTGAGTTCTTGAATACTCCAACCAAATGTCGAGAATCATGGATCCACTTGTTGTGGGGAGAGTGATTGGAGACGTAGTGGACGACGTCTTGACTCCTGGAGTGAAACTCACTGTTACTTATGGTTCTAACAAGAGAGTCTCTAATGGCCACGAGCTTATGCCCTCTGTTCTCTCCGTTAAACCTCGGGTGGAGATTGGAGGGGATGACATGAGAGAGGCTTATACACTGGTCAGTAATTAATTTCTAATGTTTATATATCCACACATAATTGTTTGATACATGTCTTACAATTAGTGCATATACAATGTTATTTGAATACCTAACTACCAAATTTACCTTTGTGTTTTCGTGATGAAGATCTTGACAGACCCAGATGCTCCGAGCCCCAGCGAGCCATACTTGAGGGAACATCTTCACTGGTCTGTCTCACGAAACTATATATGCCATGGACGTCCGTTAATAATTTGTTCTAATTAAGGAGTGGTTTTCAGTCAGCTTTCCTTTCCTCCCCAAAATCTGCCTCATTCGCTCGCTGCATCAAACCTTTCCAAGTATTATATTATCTAGTCATTGAAGATCAAGTATATATATTGAGTGTGTGTGTGTGTGTATATGTGTATGTATGTATGCACACTGAATGTTCACAAAGTTAACTTTATGTCTTCTCCATGAAAATGACTACTAAAAGCTTATATCTGCAGAAGGAAATATATATTAGCCTCTATCTTCTGACTTAAACCAGTTTACGATTCTGCAAACATATTCATCAGGATTGTTACGGACATACCCGGAACCACCGATGCATCCTTTGGTGAGCTCCTAATAACTCAAGCTTCCTTTCTTATCTGAACTGTCCATGAGGAATTCGAAATCTCTCCATCGCTGATAATTAATCATTAATATAAAACAAACTGAACTATTACAAACCCAAATGCAGGAAGGGAGATCGTGAGCTATGAGACCCCGAAACCTATGATCGGCATTCATCGCTATGTGTTCGTGCTGTTTAAACAGACAAGAGGGAGGCAGACGGTGAGAGCCCCGGTTTCAAGGGACTGTTTCAACACCAAGAAGTTCATGGAAGACAACGGCTTGGGACTCCCTGTAGCTGCCGTCTACTTCAATGCGCAGAGGGAGACTGCTGCTCGAAGACGATGACATGAAATGGCTGGCCAAGCCATTCTTTTAGTACAATTCATGATAACTGATCCATTGCCTTCAATTTGGACAAAGTGCGGTTTCCAAGCAACCGTCTGTAGACGATATGCATGCAACGCAAATACTAATAACAGTCCGATAAGATTATATAAATATATATACCTGGGGGGACTTATCCTTTCCAAATATATTTGGAGTTGCTTGAATTAATGATTTGCGACAAAAGTTTCTGCGATTCAATTGTTAAATCGTAAGACAGTCTAATTTAGAGGTGAAAATTTTTTAACACTAATAAAATAATGAATTTTGTAACTAGTACCACTTTATAATACTTTTCAAAACTAGCAGTATTATATGTATTCATTTTACTAAATTTTTTATAATTCCCTAAACACCTCTCATTTTCAACCGTAATCTCCCTCTCTTCTCTCCCTTCTTCTGCAAACCCAGCCCCCCTCTTCTTCCTCCTGTCCAACTACAGCCCCCTCGCGCCCAACGCACCGTCACCCGACGCCCGACACACCGACTTGCTCGTCGCCGGTGCACGTGAGTCGACGGCCAGATCTGCCAGTCGAAGCACCCAACTTGCTCGTCCCATGTGATTGTGAGGCGACACCAAGATCCGCCGGCCGACGCCCTTGAGCTACTACTCATTGTCGGCCATGAGATGCTGCTCGTTAGCGGCCGTGAGATGCTGCTCGTTGGCGGCCGTGAGATGCTGCTCGTCGCTGGTGACCATGAGGCGACAACTAGATTTGCTAGCAGACACACATAAGATGCTCGTTGCCGACAGCCGTGAGGAGATGAAAATGGCAGAGGGGAGGAGCAGCTATAGTAGGTGAGAAAGAGTTGGTGGGAGGGGTAAAATTGACTATTACCACAAAATGATACTATTTTTTCAAATCGGATGCTAGTCTTAAAAAGTTCTAGACGAGTGATATTATTTTTTTATTAACACTTTAATTTAATAAGTCACATTTAATAACTTAAATTAAAGAAAAGAATATAATAACTCATAATTATTTTTCAATCTACTTAACACCTCGCAATTAAACGATACAATCTCTCTTAATTGGCAGAACTTAAGGATTGTTTGTTTAAGCTTTTAAGGGTTAAGACAGTCCAGGCGGTTGAGAGCAGCTCCTGTAGGCTCTCTCTAGGATAAATATATTCTCAAGAATAAATTTATTTTATTAATGATAAGATAAATTTAATCAATAATTATTTTATTTATGTAAATAATAAGTTTCATATAATTTATAGAAATAGAATATTATTAATATTTAAAAAGGTTGATGCATTTTTATCTATATATCAAATAATTGATGGTCAAATTTATAGATGAATGTAGCCAGCTTGACCCTAATAAGAATTTTTGTCTTCCTTTTCAAAAAAAGAAAATAAAATAAGAATATTTGTTTAGTTTTGTAGTTTTTGCGGTCGGAATAAGAATTTCTGTTTTCGGAATCTAGTGAAAGTGACAGGATCTACCGAAAGCCATCGGTTGCTTTGCCACGTTTCATGGACAGGAAACGTAGTTTGACATTCCAGCAGGTCCCCACGGACCCCATCTCTTACAAAGCACAACGGAAACTTGTTCTGTGTCGGAAAATCTTTCACAAAGTCTCCCAAATAAAAGAGATTTGATTGAAATGTTCGAAAACTTCTTTTTAAATAAAATCTTATATTAGATTACTGTGAGCATAAAAAGTTTATATTTATAGAGTTTTATCAGCCGGTAGGATCTCCGATTCAAACTGAATTAGCTAAAATTTTGAATATGAAGTTCATATTGAAAATGTCATCCAAATAATTCCTTTCTAACGGGGAGGGAGAATAAATGCTGCACATGGATTTTGGATCGGAGGTTTATGGGCTCGAGAAGCGTGAAAAAAGAGATGAAGAAATTTATCCGTAAAAAATATCTCACCATCTCAAAGGAACACGATCCAATTAGGCAATAAAGCTCGATTTCCCTCCCTTCTTCGACGTAGAAAATAAGCAAAGAAATATGTAAAATGGAAGTGTCTTATATGTTACAACATAGACAAACATATCTCGCATGATGTCCTGAGCCAAAGTTCTCTTCAGAGAAAACTCGGAAGATGGAGAGGTAATGAAGCTGAGGCAATCAAATCAATCAACAACAATTCATGAAATCCATAGTGTATTGCAGGAGCAACTGTTTCCGAGCTTTGCCTCGACTTAGCCGTCAACAGGTATAACAAACAACATCTGAATGATCTATGATAGTCCTTATATCCAGTCCAGGTTATCTAAGTCAATACCCGAACCACTCTTCCTAAAAATTCATCCTCTCTTTGGATATTTGCTCACAGAAATATAATTTGTTCCGATCAGAGGTTCGTTCTTGACTTGAAACTGTTCTCTACTATGTTGAAGCTATAATGTCAAACTTCTTCAGTTTGACTACATACCTCCTATACTATGTTGAAACTGTCCTTCCTTGTAACAAAATGGCAGAGCCCAAAACAAAATGTCAGCTTTTTAGAGTTCCAACCTAGACTGGTATATAACTTCTAAGTGTGACTCTTCAGATTAATCATCAATTGTCATGAATCCATGGCATTTCGATGGCTGTGGTTGATCTGGAATGAAAGAATCACCTTAGATGGGTCTGAGCCTGAATCTCTGCATGGGATCATTTCATGCCAGCTGCAGAGCTGATTTGATTTTCTGGATCGTGCAGGCTAGCAGGCCGTTCACTGTCTCAACAGACTCAGCATTTAGCTTCGCTAGAGGGATGCTACTCACCAAGATCTGAAAACCGACTGTGAGAAGTGATCCAGCATAGCTGCTCCAACCATCAATCAGCATAGTTCCACTCCTCGCTGGATCACAAGCATCGGGAAGGATCACAAACCCTGAGGGCAAGAGAGCCACGGAGTTTGAATCTCCACCACTCATCACCAGATTTATTGACTCCAAATCCACTGGGGCATAGACTACTAGAGAGCCTGATGCATCCGACCATGTCTCTTGCAGTATCAGCATTCCAGTTTCACTCATATCCATGAGCTGCATAACAGGGAAAGTTCAAAGTAAGATGATTGTTATGTGGCTTGCTTTTGACAAAACGTCAAAGAAAACCAGATTTCTTTTCCAAAGAAACTTTAAAACAGCTGCATCGGCGAAAATGAGGATTTAGGAGATTACTCACATTAGTGCGAAGAAAAGACACACAATTCTCACGGTTCTGGCCCTTTGCAATGTGAACCATCTCCTGCATTGGCTCTCTGCGGGAGAGTATATCCCACTCGTTCCTAACTTGCTCGTTCCGCAGGAAATTGAAGAGCACTTTATGGGAAACGGGCATCCAAACAGAAGTCGAGGCGCTTAGCAGTATCCCAGGAGGCTCGCTTGTGTTGTTGAGGGTGTTCCGAGTCATCACCCTGATATCCTGCCCAATGTTTCCAACGTGAAGCATCTTCCAGTCTCGAACTTTTGAAGTGGTCACCCCTGAACAGAAGTTGTCCACCATTCTTTGGGCTAGCTTCAGCATACTCCTCCGCCCACTCAAGCTGATTCCTGCTTTTTGAAATTTCAGTTTAGCGAATGTATAACGAATTCAAATATTAAAAGCGAAGCAGGAAAAAGCTAAAATATTCGATATTCCTTCATGAACTGGGCAAGAAATATCACTTGACAACAAAGTAGTCAGAAGAATTAAACTACTAGGTCCCTATCAAAAGTCAACAGACAGCCATAAAGATCAATATCTAAGATTAGTTTACTCTAGGAAATTCTTTTCAGGCTCGCTCCAAGCAACAATTTTCTATGAGATGATGAAATCAACCTGAATGGTCTTCACTTGTGATTGTGGACGACATCAACATGGTGAAGAACTCGCATTGCCTCTGCAGTGTAGCAACCCATCTCTGGGCCCCAAACCCAATCCCAGAGCTGAGAAACGATCGGTAGAGATCTGGGACCAGACTTTCATCATATTCAGAGTGCTCAATCCACGTAACCTGAAAACTCAGTTATTCAGCACATATAGAAGACTAGAGATAGTGCTGCACTTGCAAAGAACATTTCCTCAAAAAAAAAAAAAGAAAGGCTTGAATTCTCTCAAAAATGGTGATCTTGTTTATCTTTCTGAATTGTTTATCTATTCTTCCATGTGCTGGGAGGGGGGAGAGAGAGACAGAGTGAGGAGAGAAACTTAGTCAAGGCATATATTATTCAGTGAACAGCACAGAGAGAGGGGCAAAAGGATGAGTAGAAGCATCAAAGGCATTGTTCACCCTGTAATATTGCAACTTCTGAACTGAACTAAGTATTATTTAAGATGTTAAGCAACGAAAGCCTACACTTTGTCAGATGAAAGAGATTATTGCCACGCTAATTAAGTGCAGACAGCAAACAGTTGTGGCCTTGGATATCAAACTAGACAGCAAACAGTTTTAGTCTTGGAGATCGAACTAGGAACATAAGATATCGTATAAAACAGAAATAGGATGGCATCTTCTAGTAAATATAAAGAAAGTCAATACTAAAAATGTAGGGCTCAGATTCTTTGGTGAGGCTGTGCGGGCTTATTCCACATCATAAACTAATTGGATATTTCCTCTGGATGGCACCCAACTTCAGTTAGTCAATCGAGGAACAAAAGGGTATACTTCCTGTCTTTCTACTTAACTAGTAAGGAATTTTAGAATGAAACCACCAGCAAAGGTTACAATTGGGGCTGTCATACCTTGGTGCAACCATTAGGCATGTCCTGCAATACACAGCCAGAGGGAAGCCTCCTACAGTTGGAAAAAGCAATGTCCTCTGCAGGGTCAGAGAACAAGTCCATGGATATATCAGCCACAGCCCAAATCCCCTCACCATGCTGCTTGCAAAACCTAAGGAACTTCACCCGCCGTGCTGGAACCAAAGGTGAGAGCACTTGAAGCTCCGCTTCCATCTACAAGGAATTTTCTCATGTTCTATTATTTTTCTACAGGGGGCAATTAACAGACAGCCCTAATGCCACACGAAGGCTCAAGCTTTGAGATTAGTTGGCCATGAGTCTTTGAAAATTTCATATCAGGTAATCAGAAACTTACCACTTGAAGAGCACCATTACGATTTCCACTCCTTCCACCAGAAATCACATCGACGGTGGATGCTCTTGCAATTATGCACTGAAATGTTTCCGTCCATCGGTTCTGTACAGAAGAAAAACATAAATTTGTGACAAGCCCAGTATAATCAACAGACGTCCAGTTATTGCACTCATTAGGTAGTTGCAAATCTGTCCGTACCACATCCATTAGAATCTCCACAGCGGCTAAGCTATTGATGAGCACGAAGCCAGTCTCCCTGGAGCCCTCAGGCACAAAGTTTCTTGGCATGGAGCCAATAAGCGGAGAGAATATCCTAACGTACTCCTCATGGTTCAGCATTTCTCTTGTTCCATCAAAGATTCGGGTCCAAAGCGGAGCATCCGCTTTGGCCATCCTGATCAGTTCATTCATGGCACAGACTGCAAGATCTAGAAATATGGACTTCTCATGCAATACTTCAGTGACACTGTGCTCAGAATCTATCGTTGGTTTAGTCAATGGAATGACTGGCGGGGCAATAGAAATCCCGTTTGCAAAGTTGAGGCTGCTAGGGCCCAAACCGTTCACTGGGATGACTGTATTCTCAAGCCTGTTGCCCGGAGCAGGAGGAGGAAGGGCAGAGGCCATCATTGAATGAGCGTAAGGAGAGATTGGATTTCCTAGGAACTTGTTTGCCAGAGTACATATGCGGGTAAGTTCATCTTTCAACCGAGCATTCTCGAGCCTTAGCCGGCGTTCCTCGTGGGATGCATCAGTGTTGTTAAGAACTGCAGGGCCACCGCAGGTGCTGCAGATTGGGCAGCTCAGCTTAATTCTCATCACATGGTTCTCATTCCGGAGCCTGTTGTTGTCATCTTTCAGCAACACATTCTCATGGCGTTCCATTTGTGTCTAGCAAATCAAAATCATATGTTTAAACAGGGAAAAGAATTTAAAGGAGGCGAGATAAGAGTTGAAACTTGGCTATTTCACCTTCAGCTGAGTTCTCCGGTTTTGGAACCAAAACTTGATCTGCTTGCTCTCCAGGCCAAGCGTACGGCCGAGTTGATTCCTTTGTTTCTCATCTGGGTGCGGACACTCCTTGAAGAAACTGAAAAACATGGAATTCACAGTAATGAAAAACACATGCCAATCTCCATCAATAATAAATTCCTATTGTGAAAAGACAAAAAAGGGGAAAATCTGCCGAAGGACAGAGTAGGAAGCTCAATCTCTGCTCGAAGATTGAAGCAGCGCCATAGATGGGGTTAAAAGAACTGGATTGCATTTACAGAAATTTGTACCAAACAGAACCGACAGATAGCTAGGTATCTAAAACATTAATCCCAGAGCAAACTAAATGTTGAAACGACAATCCCACATTTGATACCAGGGCTGATTCTTCATCTTAGTGTGAATTAAACTAAATGATGAAATTGCGATCATGCATTCAGTACCAGGGCAAATTCTTCTTCATAGATAACATTCAAATGCACAAAAGGGTTATCACCAAAACTCAAAACTCTGGATTAGAAACATTACGATTCAAGCTGTTGGATCTGCTGAGGATTGTGCCTATGGTACTTCTTCCTTTTGCTGGGCAGGCCTTGATCGACGTCATCAACCAGGTCCACGTCGACCTCGTCCCCAGACCCAACTTCAATGTTTTCGCTGCCCGAGCGGCTCTCGTAGCCTTCCTCCTTCGACTGATCTATGAAGCCTGCGGGATCCACAAATAGTCCCATGATATTGTTCTCACAGGCACCTTGTCCATCCATTGAATGATGCTGCCTTCTCGACCACCTTCAGCAGCACACCCTAGAAATCATCAAATTCACCAACATTTGCAGGGAAAGTAAACCACGTTTCATTCATTTGGAGGGGAAAAAAAGGGAAAAGAGAAGAAAGGGAGGTGAAAATGATAGGCGGAAGGGCGGTGAGAGTTGTACTCTGCCACAGCAGCCATTGGAATGCCACCGCTGCTCTACTGCTCTACTGCTCTACCAGTGACCACTCTCTCTATCCCCCACTGTCTATAACTCTACTGAACGGAGCTCTCTCTGTTCTATCAAAATTGATTCACATTTCCGTAATAAATTCGAGAGAGAGAGAGAACCACACAGAATCAAAGGATGTCAGAATTTCTAATACGTTAACCCATTGGATCGAGCAGTGCATCCGACGAATTATAACATGATTGACTACCAACTTGAGATTTTCTTTTTTCTTTTTCACTGTTTTCTAAGTGATGTGTTGTGTTTGCAGAATGTGGCAGCAACAGAGGATTAAAGAAAAAAAGGGTATCTCATTGTCAACGCACAGCGTCTCGTGCATGACTCGAACGCACTCCTTTCTGTTCCTCTCCGTTTGTCTTTTTCTCTTCTTTTAACACATTTCTGTTTCCCTCTGGGAGAATTGTGTTTTTAGTATTCAAAATTTCCTTTTTCTTCGCTTTCATTTTAATTTCTTTTACCCCTTAAATATATTTTTTGAATCCGTCCCTACGCCCGGACCGAGGAAAGGAGGCACAGATCAACGGTCCTGGACCGATTGGACAGTCCCAGGCACGGGACCGAATAAGACTCCGCTCTGAAAGCTTTCATCTGATCTATGGAGGAATGGAGGGAAAGGAGAAAATAGTAAAAAATAAGGAAAAGGTTTTCAAAGCCCAGCGGTAATATGAAAACGCAAAGGCTATCCGATATCTTCTACAGTGATTTCCAACAAACTCTTTTGTCGTGTTTGACCGATTTCTTGTCGGCACGGTAGAGAACCAGAAAGGGAAATTGGACAAAAAGACAGAAAGTGGTGTTTCAAAAAGAATGCATGATTGATTCAATAGAAGGCAAAACGCGGAGGAGTGGAAAATTGTGAGAACTGAAAAATGAAATTCATCCTCGCATTTTCCACGCCCAGGCACGCTTTCCATGCGGTGGAAATCAGAAAGCCATTCCGATTCCACCATATATATATATATATAAAATCAATGCAATTATAAGAGCCGTAACAACAATTGTGTCCATGGTAGATGTAGTCGTTCAATGTCAATGAGGTTGACTCATCATTGTTCCACGCAATTGATATTGTTCACTTATGCAAGACTCACGTGATTTTTTATACTTCAAAAAAAAAAATTAAAGGAGATAATATTGTTTAACATCACAAAGACCTTTAGACACTGCCGTAGTGTCTAGTGTGAAATTCTGCAGTGATAGCCCATCTATGGGAGGAGGGTATTGAGATTGACTCCAAACGCTCCCGTCATAGACTCCAAATCCAGGGATGGCCTTGGAAATTTATTTAAGGGGCAAAGTTTATAGGAATTCAAAGAAAGAGTCCAGAACCAACGAAGGTTGGCGCAAGTGGAAGGGGCTTGTGTCGCTTAAGCAGAGGTGCCGGGTTCGAGCCCCTGTGAACGCAGCAGACCTTCTTGGGAGGGGTCCCCGGGAAACCGCCCGACAGTACCCCGAATCCGGATTAGTCGGCCAGCCTTCGGGTACCGGACACCGGGTGGGAAACCAAAAAAAAAAGAAAGAGTCCAGAGCTGATTTTTGAAAAATTCAAGTGAGATAATCTAATAATAATTCATATAAAATTAAATTTGATATAAAAGCAGATTTTTGTTTGGTTGAATATATAAGCAATTGACCCTTAAATCCCCTCCAAACCCGTCCATTGAAAAACTCTCCTGGAAGAGATCGACCGATCCCCTTGAATATATCCGTTTCTGTCTAAATCTATCCCACAATGGACTGGACTCCAAAACCGTCAGTGATGAGTCGACCTATCAAATGTGCCTTTTATGACTAAAATTAAGCATGCGACGGCTCACTGCCCGCCCATATCATATTGAAATGACCCCTGATGGGCTGCTCATGCAAAGGCCCTTCCTTTGCCCTTTCAGTAGCCTGGGGACCTTATCACCACAGGCGTAGGCCAGATTGGATCGATCTACTCGAAGAGATATCGAGTCTAAATTACTTACTTCGGATAACATCCATTTATCCATTTAATTTGCTCCGTAGGACTAGAGGTCCTACTTAATTTAAGGGAAGAAGAGAATTAAGTGCTCATAGGGGAACACGGGAAGCCAAAATTACCCTTTATAGAGTGATGGCACTGTGAGTGTGACGTGGTCTCTGTAGATCTTAAGATAAGACCTCTCTCTCTCTCTCTCTCTGTCTTCGAGCTCCTTCCTCTCACTGCTACTGTTTGGGATCTGCAGAAAGATAAGAGACAAGTAAGGTTCACATAAAATGAAAAAATAAAACTAAACTTTAAAGGAAGAAACAAAACGGTGGGTGGGTGGGTCTTGACTTTCTGTCCCCTCTCTCGGTACATGTATATAATGCCGATGCAGCTGAATTAGAGATAGAGAGAGAGTGTGTGAGAGAGGGGGAGGGATTATCCCCAGACTGAGAAAATGAAGAAGAGAGTCAAGCGGAGAGATTTCCTATTTTTCTTATTAATTAATGGGAGTCGAAAAGCCCAAAATCTGCGAGTAAATGGAGAAGAGGGTGAGGAGGTGAACTCCACTGAACTGAACTGTTCAGTCAGAGCTCGTCACCCAAAGCACACAAGAAACGCTGCCCTTTTTTTTTCTCTCTCTCTTCTTTTCTTTTGAATCTATGACGAGGGAGAGAGAGAGAGAGTGTGTGTGTGTGATGTTGGGGAGGGAAAGAAAGAGGGAGGCTGCCTTTCCTTGATAAAGGCGAGGCGGTCCCCGCGGACCACCAACTCCCGGAACAGGGAGGTTCCAAACTTCCACGTCCGTCTCCACTCGCGTTCCCGCGCGTGCATATTTTCATTGTATATTATATTATTTCCATAATTTCATTAGTTCATTTTTTTAAAAGATAATCACTAATTTTTTTTTCTTATCAAATTGCATGAACATTAGGTGAAAAGTGACAAACCATTGGCTGATGATATGTTCCCCTTCAACGAACTGCGGATACATTACTAGTCATTGTTGAATGAAACAGTCATACAAACACTTCGATACACGTGCCTGAATGATGCTGGTGAATATCTAAAGAATGCCATATTAATTTTTTTTGAAAATATTTGTCTGCGATATTTTGGTAAGTGATGCTGTATAAGTGTTATTAGTCCTTTCTGACATATGAAGAATAATCATCTTTTATGGAATTTCATTTATTAATATGTCAAATTAGAATAGGTTTTCTTATGGTATCTATGAATAAAAAAAATTAATTAACAACTCTTTAAATACGGGAACTCTATCAGATATGTTATCAAGAAATATTTTTATTCATATTTTTTAAATATTATATTCATATTTATATTTATTGTAGTAATAGTAGTGGTATTTATATCCATGCGTTAATCACCAATTTCGACTTCTCTTCTGGAGAAGGTAAAGGTCGCTTGCTAGTTGTCCTGTCCTGTGTTTAGTACTCCTGGGATTCAATCCTCAAAGATTTGTTCGTACCGTCCTAGCAAGTATGGTCGGAGACAAGTTTATATTAATGAATTCACTTTTTGTCGAAAAATATTAATGAATTCATGGCGTGGGTCAAAATTCACTGAGATCATACGACCTCCATGAAACTTGAAAGCATAGCAGTGCACGCCTTCTTCATTTTGCACCGAATCCACCAATTCCCCCCCCCCCCCCCCCCCCCCCCGCAATATGTTCTCAAATGAACCACTCGGCTCATGTGGGCATATGAATCTTTGGTGTTTGTGTTAACGATCATGGCTTGCTCCAGCTTCGACTTCAAGAGGCCAATCGCGGCGTCACTGGGGCTCTTCCTGGCGCTGTCGGTGATGCTCATAGCACTGCCCGTGGAGCCGCAGCCGCAAACAGACTGCTCGACAGTGACGGCTCTGATATCTACGTGCTCTCCGTACATAACTTACGGGATTCCGGAGCCATTGCCGGGGACGCCATGCTGCGACGCCATGACAACCCTGAACATGATATCGGTGGCAGAGCCCGCCGACGGGCACCCGTTGTGCAGGTGCTTGATGGGTCTCATCACCGCGTATAGCCCCAACGCCTCCGCAATCGCCGCCTTGCCCGGCATCTGCGGCGTCTCCCTCGGCTTCACCATCAGCCCGACCACCGACTGCAATTAGTAATTCTCCCTCTCTCTCTCTTCCCGTCTCTTTCCTCCGTACTTTAATCCCAACCTGCGCAAAGGTTGTCGGGTTGTGGACTCCACAATAGACCAGACTTAGCAAAAGCCCTAACCTTCTCGGGCCCTCGTCCTTTTCATGCTGAAATTCGGTCTTCAGCCTTGGGGCCCAATATCTGTAATATGTCCAGATTAGGCATACCCATGTGTATTTATATATCGATATCCCACTTGACAGATTACATCTTCACTGACTCATGCAGTTTCTAGGTTCCTTCGACTAGACCGATGAAGCTTTTGCGAAAGGGAAGAGAATAAGAACTGTTGAAGAAGAAGCTCGTTTCTAATGAATGCATCATCCTAGTCTTTGCGATAATAATGTAATCAGTATTTCTGGGCATCACAGCAAACAGATAGCTTTCCAAAGCAAAGTGTAGTAATTATCTCTTGTTATCTATCTTTAATTAGTAGTATCTCGTGAGAATTACATCATTAGAGAGAACAGAATGTTTGGGTAGCCAAAGATTCCTTACGGCAAAACATATCATATTGTCTGTCTCACCCAGAAAGAACAGACAGTATAGAACACTGAGCACAAACTATACCGGACACTGAATTATAATACGTTCACAAGTTTATCACTTGCATTGTAACTTCTGAATACAAGCGCTCCGTAAAAATTACACCCTGCAGAAGTGAGTCATGAAATTGTCGCAAAACAAAAGCTGTGTTCATCGTATTTCCCAGAGGATGGCCAATTACCTCAAATCAGTTCTCCGTTGCCTCTCTGAGTTAGCCCTGGTCCAGAACTCGACTTGCTGAGGATTCCCCCTTTCAGAATCGAGCCCTCCATTCCTCTTCTCAAAGCTGTAGTTTTCGAACTCAACCCTCTGCCTCGGGGCGCTCTGTGACCTGAACTTGGCCCGGGATGATTCTGTGTTAGCCATGTAACTGGGATGACCCAAGTACCCGCTGTAGCCTCCCCATGAAACCTCACTCTTCGTGGGGGAGAAAGGATCTCTCCTAGAGATGCTGCTCCCAGGCCTTGATGGAATGGGATTCACATTGGGGATGTTCTCGAAGCACCTTAATGCTTCACTCTTCCCTACATGTTCGTTTAGACACAAGACATCTCCGGAGAATGTGGGGTGTTTTGATGGAGTGTCGAGCGCCATACGGCTGAAACTAACATGAGTAGAATTAAAATCACGATTTGCTGTTCGTGTGTTTTCGTGGTTGTGCCGGGTACTGAAGTGAGGCTTCCAAGTGTCAACTTCAAGAATCTTGGCACTCCTCTCATCGTCATTTTCATTCCTAACTCTGGAATCCTTGTGGTGATTTTGTACACTTCCTTCCATCCATCTATCTAGAGAACTCGAACCAAACGGTGCTTGGACTAGGCCAGCAGTGTCTCTACGGTTTGAATAAGTGCCGCATCTCTGAAATGTAACAAATAGAACCTTCCAATCACAAACTTAACCAGGATGACCAGCTTTCTATGTAAATAACAGCAAAAGTAATACCCTTGCTGATGGGCAATAGCTGAAGCAGAGACCAATACCAACATGAGATCCAACCTTACCTTAGGATCCTAATTCAACCCATAATTTCCTAGATATTTTTCCACGTACAGAAGCTAAACATACAAAATAGTTTCTTCACTGAAGATAACAAAACATCATATACTGAATAACAGAACTTTCATTCTTAAGGAAAAGCACTACTTACCAGTTGATGGAATGAGGAACTGTTTGTAGAATGAGAAGATAATGATATGCAATGGCGGTTAGCACGAGCTCGTGCCTGCACTAGTACCAGTGTCCGCATTCTTCTTAACATATCCGCCATTCGTTTTCTCACCATGTGGCCCCTCACTAGGGCCTGGAGCTTCACCAGGGCTTTCAGAGCCCTCAACGCTCTCCTTGCCTACAGAGGATAGAAGAATCCATTGAAAGATAATGTGAAGTTGCTGTTAAAAATTGAGGAAATTCGACCCACAAGAGCGACGAGTTTAGAAATCGGACCAGATATCCTCGGAAAGCGGCCTGAATCTTGACCGCCGCGGTCTCAAGCCGGTGGGCTCTCCTAGCTTGAGCTGAGACAGCAGCACCTGTAACTCCGCCTCCCTGCCGCCTGTGAGCCGGACGACCTCGGCGGCGGCCTGAGCGGCGGCGAGAGCGGCCTCAGCCACGGCGGCTGTGGCAACGGCCACGGCAATGGCGTGCTTGCTGGGGTCGATCTCGAGATCGCCGGGGTGAAGGGCGGTGTTGTAAGAGCTAGAAGGGAGGGTGAGGCGCTTCTTGGAGTTGAAGGATCGGAGGAAGCTCCAGAGTTTCCTGTTGCTCGAGTGGTCGGCGGTATTCTTCTTCTTCTTCTTCCCGCCGAAGAGACGCTGGAAGAAGCCCATTGTTCATGTCAGCTGAAAGTGCAGACTGAGGGATAGTACTGTTAACGTAGGGATGGAAGAGGGGGAGGAAGAGAGGCAAGGGGTTCCAGAGAGGGAAGTGGAGAAGAAATTGCAGACCATGGAACTGAGAGTGAGGAGCTGTGTCATTGATTTCCTTCAATTGATCGCCCCCACGCGCATTCGCCGCCTACTGTTGTTTGTGTGAGGCTCCTTGGAACACAAATTTTTTTCCCAAAAAACATAAACAAAAAAAAAAGTAAATAATAGTGTATGGGTAATTTTATTGAAAAGAATTAAATTTATAATCTTTTAATTTTAAATTATAAAACAGACCATTACACCAAACCTACTTACACTTAGAACGCAAGATTTTGGAAATACTGTAAATATTTTCTCGTGGGAGGGGAGGAATTTGTGGTTAGGGCCGTGGGTTGCACTCGCTTGGAAAAAGGTCGACTGTCGGCGACTGGCCAGAGACGGAGTTGACATTTCACGCCAAAGTGAGTTGACTCGAGAAACCTACGCCCTTCAAGCGAAATTGACGCTGTTTTTTCCTTTTCCTTTCTGACAAATTTTATTTATGACACCGACAAGCACTTGCGCATTTCCGAAGTGCTGACTCGTATAATCATATATAACCCAGAATTTCTTAGATGATCTTAACTCATTACGTAGTACTAGAAAGTATAAATCAAAATATGATAAATGGATAATTTAGACCATTTAAGATTTTTTATACATGGACTTTTTTTTTTTCAAAGTTAGCGATCTGGTGCAACGTTTGGTTCTTCACTCAAGAATCTGATTGGAAAAATGCAAATAGAAAGCGGTGAAGATCAATCAATCTACAATTTAGTTGAAACCTAGGTAGCTTATATATGGTAGTTGAAAGACCATATTACAAAGGGATAGTAATGGGAAAAGTTTAAAAGTTCGCTAGCAGTTCCTCGGACTACGATGCAATAGTGGAATCCTCAGGTGGTGCCAGAGCGGTCCAATACGTCTTCACGGCGAAAAGAAGCTTCTCCCTCACCAGAGGCCCGTCCTCGTGATTGATTATTTGGCTGTCGTAGTTCATTCCGTCGATGATCCTCTTAACCTTCACTAGGACATCGACATCATCCCGGATTATCACGCTCCCTTCTGGCCTCAGGATCCTGTCCATCTCCAGCACAATATCCTCCATTTCACATCTGTCGGAAAAGAAGCATTCCATGAACCCTGAACCATGCATTTATATTTAACGAAACACTTGCTGCAAAAAAATTACACATATTTACCTGCCATCGTAGAGGCTAAATACCGCGTTAGCATGGATGAGGTCATAAGTTCTCGGATAGGTGGACATTGCTTCACACCTGCAGAAATGCAGTTAACAATATCGATTAGGGCAAGCATAATCAAATGGGTATATAATAAATACGAATCTAGATATATATTTATAAGAAGATCGAATATATGGTTGTTGTTTAAGTGTTACCAGCTCTGATAAGTTCCGATGAGTCCTCTTTCATAGATAACTCCGAGAGTATTAACCTTAGCCTCCACGGGAACAGCGTTCATGACCCAGACAGAATCATCGACAAGGGCAGCTGCGAACCCACCTAAGTGCGCATTCATGTCCAAGAGGTTCCTGTACCTTCCTGCCTGCCCTAACTGGTTGTTCACTGTCTTATAATATGACACCCTCCTTGTCCACAACTCAATGTCGCTTCGGAAACTCTCTGGGGTCACACCGTCGATCATCCCTTGTCTGATCCTCGGAGGAACCGCGTTGAGTCTCTCTGGCCACGTTGAAAGCTCTCCACCGGCAACTTCCCTGGAATCTGAGACTTCTGGCAAGGGAGTCAAGCACGTTTCCATATTCGTGTACCTGGAAAGCTCATATATACATAGTTAAAATTAAGCTGCAAGCCCAGCTTCCAATACATGGATCAATGAGGAAAATTGGTGCACCACAGACCAGGCCTTGTCGGGATCCCGAGCTGCCGAGCAGAATTTCGGGTTCGGGACAATGTTTCGAAGCTGTTTGCAATGGAGGTGGTTGGATGGTTTCTGCCATATAGCAATATCATCCTTCTCCACCAGCTTCTTCCAGCAGAGGCTCTTGGCAACCTTCTCGATTCGGTCCTGCTCACTCTTTAAGTCAGTCCTCGTCCTATTCCACCCCCGCCAGTACTTCTTCCACCGGATCGGGGGACCCGATAAGATCCAGTATCCCCCGGGCCGTAGAACCCTATCTACTTCGATCAGGAAGAGGCCTTGGTATTGGTCCCAGGGGATGAGGCAGCGGGAGCAATGAGCCATATCGAAAGCTCGAGAGGGGTAGGGGAGACGTTTGGAGGCCAGAACTCCGATAAGAGCAGGTACGCCTCGCTCCAGGGCAAACTGAACCTGGGCCTCGTGGGTGTCCCTTGGTGCAAATGACATTGTCAGGATGTTCCGAGACATGAGATATGCCCCCCAACTAGCTACCTGTGAAAAAACCTTCTCGGAATTATTATTCTTCATAGATCCATGTTTTTTCCAATCGGCTGAGCATGCGATAACACGAACAATTTTATGTTTTTTAAAACTGTAAGTTGAATTTTAAAACTTAGCCTAGGTTGATCACAGACTGTCGCAGTTATATTACTTAAGATAGGCAACTCTAACAGTGATGACCTAGACAGGTAATACATAAAAGAAAACATCTGTGTCTCTTTCTTAATTTGTTAGATCACACATCAGTAATATAAAATAATAATATGTTTATAAGATAACTAGGTACACTACCTAATAACTTAGACTTTTGAGTGGAAGGACTTAAAACTCTTATAGGATCGGTGGAAAATCTAATATCTACGTATTGATTTCTATTTATTAAGGGCAAATTAAGTGCAGTGTAGTGTAGGAAATTGACAGGAATTTCCAATTTTTCGTACTTAAACAGCTACACACGCGCACTGGTATGTTTATATGTGCACACATTTATTCTAGGTGCAAGCAAAAAAGAAAATACAGTAGGTATAATATGCCGTTTGCGAGCTTGACTATCTGGCTTTAAACATCCGATAACACGAGACAGAGACACCAACATAAAGTTCTCTATTTTTTTTTTTCCAATTGCTAGCCGTTTAATGCACCTCTCCATTTGATCTACAATGGTGCAAAATCGAATAAGAAAATTCATGAGATACCTTCAAGATTCTTTACAACCAGGCAATTAAACAATTAATACGCGTTCTCGAGAAATGTAAAGACATTACGATTAAGTGCTAGTTAATGCCCACTTACTCCTCCCTTGGAGAGAGGGGGAGAAAAATAGTATATGCTGTTCATTAGACTATGATTTTGAAATATTTCTACACCTTAACAATGATCCTTCTTTCAAAGGACCGTGTTGCGAGAAGTACTATCAATTATCGGATGAAACCACGCTTAAAAATTGGAAGTAACTGGTGAGTGCACTTCGATCAACGATGCTGTCGTAATTTTAGCTGACGAAGATATAGGGCCGCGTGAATATGTAGGTTTTCGATATATATAGTTGTAGTACGTACGTACCCCACAGCCGGTATCGATGGCAGTCCGAATGGACCCATCCCGGAGATTGATGAGCTTGGCGATGTCGTCGATATACGCGTCTGCACCATTAGGGAACATGGTCCCGCCCCCAGGGAATCGGAAATGCTCCCCCTCGTACCGAATCCAATTCTGGACCGCCTTCTCGATGGTGAGCTCCCGGTGGGGAACGTTCGCATACCACGCCAGATCCCTGCTCGCCGGCCACTTGAACGGTATCCTGTACCCATGAGGCGCCGGCACCCGGCACTTAAGCTCCTCATCCCCCTTCTCCGGGCAGTGCCTCTCCCTGTATATCAGCCGCCGCCGATCGAACCTCAGGGACCTCTTGGGATCCTCGCATGGCGTGTACTCGCTGTACCTCGCGTCACAAGCCGGGTACACTTTGACCGCGGGCAAGTCAGGCCCGTCCTGGCCGTGGTGGGCTTCAAAGTCCAGCGCGGTGGCGGCGTCGGCCTGGGCGGTCACGACGTTCACGCCCCTCACGGCGAGGTCGCACGGAATACCCGCAGAGTAGGAAGTGGTGGTGCCACCCTGCCGCCCACCGATTCTGCGGCCGTGCGGCCACGAGCCGAGGATGTAAGAGGTGAGGAAGAGGCTGAAGATAAGGATCCACGTGTATAGTTTCGGGTTCCGGAGGTAATAGAGGTTAGGATTTGTGGTGGACGCCGTTGGCTTGGCCGTGGGGTGGTATGGAGCTGCGTTGGGGTATGGACCGGTCATGGCTCTACTTGGCGTGATTAGCTAACTATAGATGGTCCGGCCGAGACTAATCAAGCTACTGCGTTTTAATAGGGAGCTTTTGAGAGAGACTGAGAGAGCAAAGAAAGACTGTTTGATATAATATTATTATTCTCTATTTAAAATTAAGAGTCTTAGTTTGCATAGATAAAATTTCTGTACTTATTCATTTTGTTCTTTATCGTATTCTTTTAGATATAGGAGAGTGTTTTACAATTGAAAAATGCTTTGACCTTGATGGAGATATGGGAAATAACAATCAATCCCTTTTTTTTAATAATCAGTAACAATCAATCCCATCTGTTGAATAACCGATACAATATTTTAGAGAGGACCCGGCTTATCTAGTAGTTTAAAATCTGTGGATGCCAATGAACTTTCGATTGGTCGATGCTGGTTAATTGAGAGGGTTATTGGGGGGCCCTTTTTTTTTTTTTTACAATGAATGTGCGTGACGTGGTCGAGAGTAATTTCCCAAATTTGGGAAGTCGAGATTTGCTAGCTGTATGTAGGTTAATGCAGATTCCGTTTCCCATTAATGACTTGCTAATGCAATTGCAAGCTGTGCATCGACTGTCGAGTGAGAGAATTGGACGAGGATCAAGATTTAGCAAGTCGTTCGAACAAGTTGATCATGTTACATAAAATAAAATGGAATAACCTCATTAATAATACACATGATGTCTGAAACAAAGATCGACAAAAGGAAAATATTGTTTGAGTCAAAGACTCAATTTTTTTTAGGTTTCTTCTGCAACTTAGCTATAAAACTTAAGAAGCTCGACCTCATGAAGTCAGTCATACTTGCCTCGGGACAGGCAGATCTAGGCTGCAAGGAGACCCTTCCACTTCCAGTAGAATAATTTCATTTTTCCCTTTTAAAATAATAATATGTATACAGTCATAATTAAATATATTGTGACTAACATGTGAACGTTTCATTGGGCGTCAGATTCGGGAGCTCAAGTTCATGTACGCTGCAGGAAGTCCGAGGCACTTGTTGATAATAAAAAAGACTTGTTTATGGACAGCAACCGATAGCATATTACATTATTAATTTGCAAGATGTTACCGTATTTTAAATTCGAGAAAAAGGGGCTGTGCGGTGCTGTAAATTGAAAAAAAAATTCATCTGACCAGTAGCATCGAGAATTACATGTAATATTTATTAAGGAGTAAAAATTAGATAAATTCTAACATACTTTCTCTTTTTAATTTTATAAAAGGAGATTTGATAAATATAAGAACATATGCGAAAAAATATGATAAATTTTATCGATGAAAATTTAACTTTAAATTTCCTGTCTATAGACTGAGACCATTGAAATTGCATCAGATCCTTTTATACTCCTGCTCATTCCCGTCTAAGTCGAAGTCATGAAGAGAAATCGGTGGATACATTTCGAAAATGGAACCATTTACTTTTCAATCGATTAAATCCCAACAAACTGCGGTGATTTTTGTTTTTGTTTTTGTTTTTTTTGGATCAGTATTAAAATACTGTGATGATTGCCAGTGAGATTTCAAGTGAGTGAGGGCTGTCCCCTGGTAATAGCTGTCCCGGAGGCGCAGTCCCATTCCCCATACGGCACTCTAACCTTGCCTGTCTCCAATTTATGTTTTTATATATATATATATATATATATTTATTATTTTAGTATATTCGTCAACTTTGGAAGTCGTACGAGATGAATGTTTCCCCAGTTAGCTCACCATCAGATTGAGTCAGTTTGTCCTTGTTCACTCTTCATTCAGTGTTTTTATCTATTTTTCTAATTAAATATAGGACATTTTACTCAAATTTTAAAATAATTAACCTGAGGTTGGTCTAATGATTTATTCACTAAACTCTTAAATAGATAATCTTATGATTGATTGTTAGATTGAGAGAGTCGACGAGAATTTTCTCAGGGGTACTGGTCCAATCGTAGATTAGTCTAAATATACGTTTCGCTGTTCCGATAATATTTCACAGTGCAAACAAAAAGTGACAGCGAAGCCTCTTGTCTGGTCTAACCCTCATTTTTATGTTAAAAATGTTAGCAGGTTATTTTTAATTTAAAAAATAAAAAATGGAAATTCTATTAGAGAGATCTCATTGGCGGAACTGGAGGGGGGCGGATCCTCTGCAGATTCTTTTTTGGCGGACCACGTAAATGGGCCGAGTAGGCCCATACCTCCCATGCCCATTGAACAGTTTCCTCTTTTATGAGTTCTCTCCACCCACCTTCCAAAATTCTCTGCGCTTAGGGGTTTACACAACAGCTACTGGCGCGAATTGAGAGGGGACGAGAGAGCTTCTTCGTCTATCAGACATGGCGGATGATGACTACAATGACATGGACATGGGGTGCACTCTCTAGTCCCACCCCTTTAATTAGTTCCAGTTTTAACTGCGCGATTCTTTTGTGTTGGATTGCTGCGGCTTGTTCCTGTCTTAGGGTTCTCGTTCTTCAACATTGGCCCATGTTTACAGGGTCTAAAATGTTTTATTGTTTGCTAGGAAGTAACATCAGTGTGCCTCGACTCTGATTTATTTACCTAAACTGAGCAAGCAATTGAGCAGCTCGGCGTTGGTGGTCTAATTTCTTCGTTGTATAATTGCTTGCGACTGTTAGCTAGCATAAAAGTGTCGTTTTCTTTTAAATTTGTTTGGCTTTCTCTGCTATTATAACCTTGTTTTCCTACAATTCATTTATTTGCAACGACTCCTTGTCCTGGATGATGGAGGGAGGGATGAACATCAGTACCGTGATTAAATTTTTCTCCTAATTTGATTTTTTTTTTTATTCTTTTGAATTGATACAGCTATGAGGATGAGCCCCCAGAGCCTGAGATTGAGGTATGGACCTGTATCTTGCTGCGTCTGAGTCTATATCTTTATCAAGATGTTTATATATATGCTATACGCTTCGGTGAACTTGATTGTGCCACTGTGTTGGGTTTAATCCTTGACAGGAAGGGGCAGAGGATGAAGTGGATAATAATAACAACAACAATGATGACACTCCGGATCCTCTAGATACTGAAGAAAAAGAAGAGCAGGAGCCCAGCGAAAGGCAGAGGAAGACGACAAAGTACATGACCAAATATGAACGGGCAAGAATTCTGGGCACCCGAGCACTCCAGATCAGGTTCATATCTGAAGCCTCTCTGTTTTCTCCATCTTCTGGCCTAACGTGGAATGCCTGTTGCTGAAAAAACTTTTCATTGGTTGAGTTCAGCATGAACGCCCCAGTGATGGTTGAGCTGGAAGGCGAGACAGATCCACTTGAGGTAACGCATTACTGAGTGCATTGTATTTTGACCAGTGAGATACCCAGTTACTCCTTATAAGACTTATTTATAATCACCAGGCGGGGCATCTTATATGTAATGCAGAAGAGTGTAATACTATGGATTGTACTGATTGTATCAGATTGCAATGAAGGAGTTGAGTGAGATACCCAGTTACTCCTTATAAGACTTATTTATAATCACCAGGCGGGGCATCTTATATGTAATGCAGAAGAGTGTAATACTATGGATTGTACTGATTGTATCAGATTGCAATGAAGGAGTTGAGGGAGCGGAAGATACCCTTCACCATTCGCCGCTACCTGCCTGACGGAAGGTGAGTTTATCTACATCATAGAGCTGGAGACATATTATTCAGTTAATCATTTTCTTATGGAGATTAGACGAGTAATGCTGCGTTCTGCGTATTGCTGTTGTTGGTGGCATTATCTTGTACATGACAGTAACGGGAGTTGAACGTGGCTTGCAGCTACGAGGACTGGGGAGTGGATGAACTGATTGTGGAGGACTCCTGGAAGAGGCAGGTGGGTGGTGATTGATCGGAGATGAAGATTTATCAGTCTTTTAGAAATCTTTTGAATGCCTCTGTCCCCCTCATGTTCGATTATGTTTCTCTGTCACTCGATAACTTGACGACACAAAAAACTGCGTGAGAGTCAAAATGAACAATCAGATCTGCCTCGTGTTTATCTGTGATTGCCGCTGTTACTGTGATCTCCACTTACATGTTGATCGATTTAAACAACTACTAATCTGAAGTGGTAGAGCTGGGAGTGGATGTGGCAGGGCAGTAATGCCCAAATAACAATGGCAACCGTGGCCCTGGAGCTGACCCAATCGTGACTAACATGAAAGGGAACTCGCTGGTCAAACTCTGCCTTATAACTTTTGAAACCCAAGGACGTTGCGATGAATGGAAATAGGCTTAACTGGCCCGAGTTGTATTCTATATGAAGCTAAGCTCCAGTATTCAATCGCAATCGTGGTCACTGTCACCACTGGGCCATCCCCCATTCACTATCTTCGGCTCAATCATGCATCCTGGTGTTGCATCAAGAACGTTAACAGTGATAGGAGGAGAAAGGAAATGTTAGGAATGGATTCCTAAGTCCTTCCGGATTGATGCAGACTAAGAAATCCTTGTATTATCTTCTGTAACTATAATTATATATTCAGATGGGTTGGAATTCAACCCGAATTCGGAAAATAAATAAGGGCCTAACTTATGGCTAAATGATGGGCTGGATTTTTCCTTTGGAACTACTGCCGAAATGGAATTGTTCTTACGGATTGTTAAACAAACCATTAAATGTTCATAATTATTGGTTAGCTGAGCAATGGTATTGCCATTTAGATGGATCCCCCACTCATTTTTTCTTTGGTCGTGGTCTGGTCCCAAGGGAGGTTTCACTTTCAGTAGCTGATGGAGGCACTCTTCAGACCTCACGACAGCTTAAGCTTCATTGATGTTGGATCTTTCTCTTCACACACACACACACACAGATATATATATATATATATATAAGTTCGGTTTCTTTTTAAATTACGAAATCATTTCGCATGCATAATAACCGTCCACCAAAGAAGTTCATACCTTTTCACCGAAAAATAAAAAAGTTGAGAATCTACACTACCCACATAAGTCAGTGAATGTTGTTCTGTCCATCTTGGTTTTAGTAAAGTTTTAAACTCAAGTACTGTAAATTAAAAAATTCGTAATTAAAAATCTTTACCCTTTTAAAAGAACAATTCAATTTGAGCGTGAATTAGTCAGAATATATTAAGAAATAAAAAAGAAAACAGAGGGAGAGGAGCTTGCAAGTTACTTTATCCCATAAATTAGCTGGTAATGTAATGAAAATTGGTCAGTCGACAAATATCTAATTACATGGATTCCTGCAGGCATGCTCTTAGTCATCGCTGGAAATGGAATATAAATTATTCAATTCCCTACCACTAAGATCGATCCAAAACTCCTTTTCTTTAACAACTAATACGTATTATGTCAGGGTAAAAGTGAAAGTAAACTGGCCAGTGAAACGTGCATCATGTGGTTTGATTTAGCGAGGTGGGGGCCTTCGCCTGTATCGTATAATAATTGTTTAATCTATCATGAGGTTTGCATCGATTTGAAGCTCATATATAATATTATACTAATATAATCTATTAGGTTTTTTTTCCCCTCCAAAGTAATCATTTATAACGAGGTTTTAGACAATTTACTAAATAATCTGCATCCAGGAAGAACAGTGAAAATACGTGCATGTCTCCAAAATAAGGTTATGTGCATGCTTTTATCTTGCCAATATAATTGGATTTCATATCCATGTTATTACTTTGCAATACCATGTAAAAAATAACAAGAATTTCTAATTTTTAAGAGACCCTTTCCTTCGATTTGAGGAGAAAATTAATCGTGTGAGTTACATCGTACTCAAATCGGATGATATTTCTTCACGAGCCTTTCTATATCATGAACTGTTGAACATGACAGTGAGCCCATGACCACCCATCGCATTTCGCCATTGATCGTGTATGGTCAACGAAACCTAGGGGTAGAGTAGAAACTTATGTTCAGTTACCTGTGGTTTTTTACTGGCCATTTCAAGGTTGTCCCTGTTTTTTCCATTCCGCCTATGATTTCTCTCTTTTTATATTCATCCCCTGCTTGCACCAAATTTCCACGTCCGTCCAAGGTGGTTCATTTTTCTACTCCATAGGATCCCGAAGAAATCAGATTCACAGCGCAACAATTGATGCAATGTTCAATTCGCATTTCTCACTTAAGCTAGTCCCTTTATTTCTCTAAAGGCGCTAGTTGAATAAAAGAGAATAGGGTTTAATTTCAAATGGTGACATCCCAGTTCTAACCTCAAAAATGTCAGTCGAATTTTTTCAATATGGAAGACATATAAGTTTAAAAAAGAGATAAAAATTAATGAATAATTATATGACATGTCACTATTACAAAAAAAAAATGCCGTCAAACAAGAACAGGCCACGTTGTGGCCATGGTGAAACTTTGAAAAAAAAAAAAAGATCTCACGACCGAAAGTCGAAGTTCCAGTGTTTATTATAGTGGTCGGCCGAAAATGGAGTTGATGCCCCCGGCACACCACGGGAGGCAAACCCACTTCATACATACACACACATATACATACATGTGTATATCACACAAATATATACATATATGTTTCTTTTCATGCACGTTCTTACAATTTTTCTACACCAATTAGTCCCTCTTGCAGAAGTAGAGGCTGATCGGTTTGATTCGTATCCATACCTTCTCCTTTCGCTCTCTTGTCCCCTCAATTGTCATCCTCCTCCTCCTCTTCTTCTTCTTCGTGTTCCTCCTCCTCCTCCTCCTCCCCCAATTATCATAATTAGTTCTAAAACACCATAATTAACTGTAAACATCCCATGAATATAATGATGATTCAGCCCCCGAGCTCTTGGCCTTCTAGATCTCACTTGATCTACCTCCTCTTGCTCTACCTCTGAACAACCAAACAGGCAAACAAACAAAAGAACCCTTCCTGGTTGTTCCACTCGCTAGTCTCCCTCCCCCGTTCTTTTGATATGGGGGGACTTATCTCTGTATTTTCTTCCTCTGAAAATGAAGGGTCGTCGCTGGATGATTCGGTTTCACGACCCGGCCTTGGAGATTTGCCGGAGTGCTGTATCACCTCGATCCTCACCCACCTCGCTCCCCTGGAGATCTGTAAGTTGGCTCAGTTGAATCGGGCATTTTGGGGTGCCTCGTCGGCCGATAACCTGTGGGAGTCAAAGTTGCCCTCGAATTATATGTTCCTGGTAGAGAGAGTCCTCGGTGAGCATGCTGCTACAGGTTTAACCAAGAAAGGGATCTACGCGGGACTCTGTCGGCGCAACAGCTTCGATGGTGGTTCAAAGGTGAATACCTTCCTATGTAGTACAGCTGGCCTTCTGATTATTTCCACTCTTTCAATCCATTCTTAAGATTATCTGATTGTCCTGGCTTTCGACGATATGGATCTCTATCACTTACTTCTGCTGTAGTGATATATAAGAACTTGGATGCTAGACACGTACTGGTTGAGCTAATCAGACCACCATGTTAACAAGACCCTCGGTTTTCAACCTTGTGCACGTATTTATTATATTGCAGGAGGTTTGGCTAGATAAGGTTTCTGGTGAAGTATGTCTGTCAATTTCTTCCAAGGCACTGAAAATAACCGGAATCGATGATCGGAGATACTGGAATCTTATCTCAACTGAAGAGTCCAGGTAACTTGTAACTTGAATTCCTCATCTTCGCTTTTGGGCTTCCATTTTCGTGGGCATTATTTATTGAATTATTAACAAATGGCCCCGATGTTGCTCGTGCATTTATTGTTTAATTCGTTTGTTGACTGATTGATATATATATGGGTGTGTATTAAATTAGGTTCAACACAGTGGCATATCTCAAGCAGATTTGGTGGGTAGAATTGGTGGGTGGAATAGAGTTCCAATTCCCACCCGGGAACTACAGCCTCTACTTCAGACTCCAACTAGGCAGGACCCTAAAACGATTTGGTCGTAGGATCTGCGATCTTGATCGAGTTCACGGCTGGGACATGAAGCCCGTGCAGTTCCAGCTCTCGACATCGGAGGGTCAGGAGGCCACATCCGAATGCTACCTGCACGACCCAGGCAACTGGGTCCACTACCACGCTGGCGATTTTGTTGTCGAGAACCCCAACAGGCCCATCATGGTCAGGTTCTCCATGGTACAGATAGACTGCACGCATACGAAAGGGGGTTTGTGCGTGGATTCTGTGCTCATATGTCCCAGCAAGCAACTAAAGTCAAAAAGTAGGTCACATAAGTTTCCGCTTTCGATATAGGCGAACATTTGGTGTTACCACCGAGCTGACACACTCGCGACTGTTACTAATGTTGTAGTGGGTAGATACATGCCACGCCTAATACTGTTCAATAGAAGGAATGGAATGATAATTTTGGCCTTTTGTAACTCAGTCCAAAAGTAACATTACGTATCTGTCTGTCATCCATCAATGTTGATGATGTCTTACACTTACACCTAATGAGGAATAAGAGGAACAGCTTTTTCTAGCACTGCAGTTGTTAAGATGAATTTGTTACATTTTCGTTGTAGAATGATATCGATAATGATGACATGAATCCCCTACATCACCCTTAGGCATCCTCTTATCTTTTCAATCCGAGAGGCCAAGCTCGATAAACAAACAGGCAGAGGAGTTGAGGCCACCCTTTAGCCCCAATGAACAGCGTAAGCGTATAGGTCACAGAATGATTGAGAACACCCAGCAAATTCGGCAGCTACCATCTACACGCCGTCAGAGTACCATAACTCCATGTAAAAAGCCCGTGAGACTGATGCTGAAGCTCTCTCCTCGAAGAGTAGTTTCATGCATGCAATAGATTACACTTACATGACCTCCAGCAACAGAAGATTTTCCCTAATACAAACTAAAATTGTTCGAGTGTCGCAGCACCAGTTCGGTAATGCCACAATGGTATTCAACAATTAGATCAAAGTTAAAACAGGATTAAAAGAAAAAAACGGAAAAACAAAAATGAACAGAAAGAATGAAAATACCACATCTATTTTAGAAAATGCTGTACAGAGGTGCGCAAGAGATTTTCTTCAGATTGAAAGATAATTACCATCGTCTAAATCGGTGGGGTTCACACCAAATCAGAGTTAGTCATGATTATGACTTCCACCCAAAACCCATGGTGTCATCGAAATCACTGCCGAAGAAGCCATTATCGGTGAACCCTTGTGCAATATCAGACACTATATCATCTGGTAACTGAAAACCCTGAGGCATATCCGCAGCTGTCCCAGGGTGGTTGTACCCATTATTGGCAGCTGCAGGGATTGCAGAGGTATCGCTGTTGGAAGCAGCACCTTTGAAGCTGTTGCTCCGATTAGGTGCTTGACCAGAGATGGATGGAGCAGGCTCAGACAGGGCCGGTGACGGTGCTGAGTTGTTATTCTCAAAGCCTGTTCCACTTCTGAACTGAGCATGAGCCTGTGCCCGTGCCTGTGCCTGTGCCTGTTGGAACCCTCTACCGTCATTGTTATTAGACATCTGCAGAAGCTGAATCATCTGCTGCTGCTGGAGAGTTTGGTTTCCCTGAGCTGGGTTAGGGTTCTGGGGAAGAAGGTTATTCGGATAATTGGGTGCTCGCCGTTGTGGGGGAAGGTTCGGGCTGGAATAGCCACTCGAGGGTAATAATTTTGGGCCTTGAAATGCAGAAGATGGGCTCTGGGCAGAGTTGCTGAAAGAAGATGCCTCTTGCTGAAGGGAGTTTGTATTGGAGTTCATGGAGCTCTGACGCATGAGCATGTTCTGATAACCTGGTGCCAGGGCCACTGCAGCTTGGGTGGACCCACTTAGGGCTCCACGATGGGCCATGTTCGGGCCATGGCCGATTTGGTTGCTAAGCCCGGGATGCTGCAGAGCCATCAGCTTATTGAGCATGTTTCGGTCAGTTGGGAGGCCTTGCACACTTGCAAGCTGCTCCATCTCCTGCATCTTCTGCATCTGCGGTTTAGCAGCAGAGGCATGTCGTGGATAATTTTTCAAGCCCTCTGCATATCAAACATGGATGCTTCTCTAAATGACCGGAAAAAATCGAAACATATCAAGACTTGAAAAAGTTTTAAGGGGCATCAAAAATAACCTATTGGTCCCGTTTTGGTTTCCCTGCAGAAATCCATGAGATCCTTCATACTATTGACAACCTCAGCAATCTGTTACAAGTTTGAATCCATAGGTTAAGAATAAGAGAGAGAAGATAAAATCATCTGAACAAAGTAGTATAAGGCATGATCTAATTACCTGCAAGCATCTAACATATCTTTTGGAGAATCCAAGGTCATTTAATGACTGAAGCTCTGTACTTTTAGTAAGCTGACGCCCTGCTGAGAGAACCCTACATGAGCAAAACCAACTCCACATCATACATAAGGATAGACAATAAGAAACCCACCACACAGAATGTTGAGGCATCTAAGCAGTCCAAGCCACCTTAGAATTAGGAACAGAGCACCAGAAGCCAAAAAGAAATGAACATTTGAATAAGTATAAGAAAAATGTTTTGCATTGTACTGTGAACTTACATGTTGCCATTGGCCTGTAACTCCTGGGAGGAAATTCCATCAGCTCCACTTTCAGCAATTGTGCTCTGACACTTCTGCACAACCTGGACCAACTGATGAACCTGCAAAATATGGTTGACAAAGGAAAATGAATGAATAATCATGCCAGGCTTGCTCCTATTTCCAACATCTGAGTTAGCTCCAAAGAACCAGTTGAAGGGTTCATATCACCAGGATAAATTAAGCAAATTCAACAGCTTCAGGATACAATGCATCTTGTACCTGCGGAGCAACCACACGTCGAAGGAGAAATTCTTCATGCCTGCGAGCACAAAATTCCCATGACAATATCTGCAAAATAAAGAGGTGTATAAGTACTTTAACGGAAAAGAGGGAGCACTCATTTAGCTACTATCCTATGAAATATTATCTTATATTCTAACCTTTAGATCATGAGCAAATATGATCCGAAGCTTGCCCTCACGAATGACACGAAGTTGCTCATAAACACTCTCTTCAACTGCTTTACCATACTCCAACACCATTATACCCGAAGATAATCTATACTCTTTAGGCAAGTCAACAAATAAAAGCTCGTCAATGACTCCGCTCCCAAATTTGATCTCATTAAGTCTGGGGAGTACTTCAAAAGTTGCCTCTGTTGATACCAATAAATGCAAGAATCAGGCAAGCCAAAAGAGGAGAGCTGATAAGCTTTCCATACACAAGAATTTCGATATAGCGGAGGAGAAAAGGGAAACCGATAGAGGAGCCAGGCAACAAATACATATGCAATACGAACAAATTCTGAATAAAAAACAACAGACCAAGTGACATCAACTTTCTCAGCACTCCAAATACTTAGGGGTGTTCATCATTTGAATCGATTCAAAAAACCATTGTAAACTGAATTGAACAGCATTTTTTCTTCGATTCGATTCAGGGTAAAAGTCTAAACCTTAACCACTTCACGAGGGAAAAAAAGAATTGTATAGAGCCGATTTTCATGATTCGATTAACCGATTAACCGTTTTACTAAAAAAAATTTCAATAAATCTCTTGGACAACCAATATATCTTTAATTAAGCAATGACGATGATGGACCAGCATCACCCAGCATAGTAGCGACATTAACAAATCTAATTTTAAATCAAATAGTGACAAAAAGAAAAAAGCTTTAACTCAATAAAAGAAAACCAAAACCAGAATATAAAGAAACAATTGCAACATTTTTGTTGAGTGAGAAACAATAATACTCAGTTTCAAATGGAATAGGTTTTTTTAGATTGGAGTCAAGAGGTTTATTTTACTATTTTTTATTTTGTTGATATTATTATTTAATATAATTGTAAAAAATTCAATTCAATCAAGTGAATTATATATATAGTTAGTAATTAACTAAACTGGATACCATAAAAAAACTGAGTTGAAACTAAACCGATTCATACAATTCATTTTTTTTTGTTCGATTCGATTCAATTCTTCAATTTTTTTTAACAGCCCTTCATATACTACATCATATGCATTAAGAAAACTGACAACACCTGACAAGTTGCAGCTAAAAAGACGTAAAAGGGATTGCCATGCTTCCAGTCCTAGACATCTTCAAGACAACTAGAGAAACACCTTTTCACTTCTAATCTATTAAACCAGCATTCACTCATTTGATCACAAAAACAAATGTCTTCAGGTAGAACTGGGATGAGATAATAAAAACAGTCTTACCAAAGCCCCTTCCAGTAACAGAGCCACAGATAGCACAGTGCCACGTGTCCTGAAATAAGAAAGACAGGGGAAAGAAAAGAATCAGCTAAGTTTTCTAGTCCAGTTCTGAATAAAGTTTTAAAGCATAAACAACATATTGAAGTGAAAAAAGAACAGACCATAGCTGCCTGGGGGAAAACACCAACTGTGTTTTGTCCAACATTCTCAGACAATGTCAAGCACCATCTTGTCTTTGCACGAGGTGAATAATATTCTGCCACAAACTTCCTCCAATAAGCAATTGCATTATCCTGTTGGAAGATAAGCACGCAAAAAACTTATTTGGCCCAGTAGAGACATCTGTATAGAATCTTCAGTAATACTAAACATGCACTGAAATCTAGGAAGCAACACTAAAGATGCATGGAGTTTGCACAATAGGTGCAAGTAAATAAAACATTAGCATTTCCAGGATGTGAAATTCAACTCACCTGTGGCCGTTGCCTCTGATGGTAAAGGTATTGCATAAGCCTCCGAGCACACACACCACTATCGTAGGGGCGCTTTACATTCATGGGCTGCATGCCTTGCTGCTGGAGCTGCTGTCTCAATTGCAGCTGTTGCTGCTGCTGCTGCTGCTGATGCTGCAGTTGTGCCCTCTGCAGATGCGGCATAGACTGCAAAATCTGCTGTTGTTGCATTCTCTGCTGCTGCAACAATGCCTGTAACTGTGGATTACGACTCTGTAGCATTGGATCTGGCCTCTGCAGCAGTTGGTGCAGGAACTGCTGTTGTATGATATCTTCTTGCTTAACATCAGTCCGGGGTTTCTTCTGCACATGCAATGCACTATTTGGATCCTGAATGAAGGATCTAGGATCTCGAGCACCCATGGGAAGCAGCACCTGGCCAGCTTGTGATGGGGCTAAGGATGTAGCACTGGGGTTCCCTGGCTGCACTGATTGACTCTGCTGCATTTTTTGAGCAGTTTGGTCTTGGTGAGAACTCTGGTGCACTACAGAGGATCCATCTATAACAGATGAACCAGAAATACTTAAGTTTTTTGATGTGAATGACATAGGGGATGTGGGTAAGCGCATGTAGGATTCTGTATTTATACTTGCACTTCTCTGCAGATGTGGTACTCCAGAGAGGGCTGAATTGGCATCTGTAAGTAGAGAACTTGCTCCTACACTGGGTCCAGAGTTTACTGTACTGTTTAAGGCAGCACTATTCATGTCCCCAGAAACCGTCCCTTGATAGGATTGACCAGTTCCTGGCACTGAATTAGAAGAGTTGCCAAAGGATGAGCTCAAGTGAGAGTTAACCACTGTCTGCGACTGACCATCTCCTTGATAATAAACTCCCGAGCTTGAAGAAGACTGGGTAAGCCCACCAGACACCTGAGGTGGGACCCTGAGGGGCAAAGCCCCTTGGAGGCCCGAGCCTAAGTAGCTCTCCAGGGCCAAGTCTGTTCAATTTATCCTTTTTGACAAGAGATCTCTAGCTATAGTATCTGGACCACCACAATGATAATAAAAAGGTGCCCTCTGACTTGCAGGTCACGAGTATAAAATAGAACATAGTCTCTTCACAGACCCAAATAACACAAGGCTTCGACTACTACAGTCATCTAACACGTTAACACCACCAATCAATAGCAACTAATCAGCAGTCCCTTAAGAGAGCAAACAGCAGCAGTACCTTGCGATCTGCTTCAGATTTAAAGACTTTGCGCTTATGCTGCAAAGATTGACAAAGATCGTCGTAAAGGGAATGAACAATAATTAGCAAAAAAGAATGCGATCATATTGTACCAATTATATCGATCAATTTATGAGGAAAAACCATGCGTAGAAGAAGTGCCCAGAATAGAATCGGAAAACAAAGGAGGTAACAAGATCAGTACAGTTTCTGCAATAGTCGGTCCCTAATTTTTTCATCATTCCTGGGGCAAAAAAAACCCTAATTTTAGGAGGCGCAATTTATGGAGGATGCACCACTAAGCAGAAAAAAGCAACCATGTTTCTCCAGAACTCTTTATCAACAGGAACGGAGAGAGTAGGGCAATGGGGCAAACAATAAATAAATGCCAGCTGTAACTAAATTCAATAAAATAGCTAGAAACCTTCTTACTTGAACCATCAGGCAGCAATTGCAGCTTGATCCAATCACTGAATAGGTAAAAGAAAACTGCAACTAGAAAACCCTAATACAAAGATTTCAAACCTCTTTCACTTATGTTGGGCAATAGCGTATGAGCGGCGAGGCAAAGACGAAGTTGCAGATCAGAGATCACAGAGAGTGAGAGAAGCCAGAGAAGAGATGGACTGTAGCCGTAAAGCTCGGGATCAGCGACAATTCAGGAGGTGCAGATAGTAGAAAACTATGGAAATGGGGAGGACGGAGAGAGGAGATCTGCTAATGGGCAAATAAAGGGCAGGGGAGACGAGACGAAGGCAGACGTGGAAAACGGGCTGGGCCTTGTACGTAAACAAGCTAGAGAGAGATGGGGGACGAGAGAGAGAGAGAGAGAGAATATTTTATTTTATTTTATTTTATTTATTTATTTGTACTTTAAAGCAATAGATCTTTTCACTTTTTCTTTTCATAAAATGCTCTTAATTAAATTTTCATAAAATGCTCTCCATTAAATTTTCACTGACTCTTAAATTAGAATAAAATAGGATCATGCCTTTAAATTTATCATACATAATTATTCATTTTTCATTATTTTCTCTCTCACATGGAACTTCCTCACATCTCTGTTGTATTCTTTTTTCTTTCTAATATATTTATCTTTAATACTCATATTTCATTTTTCACTCTTTTATCAGCGATCTGTACATAAAAATTACGAATATCAACTTTATTTCTTCGATCCACTATTATAACTGTCTAATTTAAAAGTTAAACGTATACTATTTTTACGTAAAAAATAATTATATTTTTTAATCATACGTGAATAGATATTTTTAATAAATTTTATTTAGATAACACACATGGCGTCTAGTTGTTTGCTGACAGAAACTCGTTACATATGGGTGAAAAAATACATTTGAACTTCTGAATAAAATTTTGGGCCCAAGAAAACACTAATGGCTGGTTTGGTTTATTGGAAATAAATTATATGAAATAAAACAAATTTGAAAATGAATGGGAGAATAGAAATTGAATTTTTATGGTAATTATTTTATTTGATTAGAGGGAATTGAAAGAAATAATAAAAATTGTAAAAATGATAAAAGACTAAAATAATTTTAAATATAAATATTTGAAAAGTTGTCCTAGAAAAAGAATGGTATATTTTGAAAATTTAAGTGATAGGTAAGAGAAATTTGGTCATCTTATTTATATTTTTTCTATAAGCTTAGAGAGAAATACACATCACATTATTCTGAATATATCTAGAATAGATATTTCTCATATGTCAAATGCCAATTTAACTATTTCATATGATATCAATACATTAAAAAATAATTATTTTAGAGAATTAAATATGTTATAAATAAAATAAAAAAGAAGTCAAGATAATAGATTATACTATATAAAATAATAATAATAATAATAATAATTAGAAATCGTAGTCAAGCAGCCTCATTCGAGTTACCAGTCTCCGCAATACACCGATGCTGAGTTGTCCGATGAGGGTACTGCAAAAATCTAGAGTGTAACAGGAAAAGGAAAGGATCCAAGGAAGCGCACATTTAACAAATTATGAATGAATTTTTACTTTTTTTTTTTACAGGTAATTGATTAAACATATTAGTTATTTAAAATAAAATCACCTAATTAGCGTTATTGAGATTTCTTGGATTTAGACTCTATGATTTTAATTATAACAGTACGAGGCATGATAAGGTAATATTTCTGTCATTAATATGCTATCGCGTGTTCAAGTCTCCCACAAAGGCCCGTGCTCGTCGAAAATGTAGCAAACCAACACAAGGCAATGCCTTCTTATTATGTGACGGACGATTGCGAGTCACATTCCTTTTCCGATTTTCAACGAGCAATAACCTCGTCAAATTATTTTTCTCTCCTTTTAGTATCTCGATCTTATCAAAATAATTCAATCGTACATTCAAAGATCGATTCGAGATCGTCGGGTCCAATCAATTTCAACCGCGATTTCAACTGAAAGAAAATCGAGACGAATCACTGGCCAGTTCAGAGATTAATTAACGAGCAAATTGCGCCTGTCCCTTCGATCTTTTCTTTTAAAGGCGCTTTTCCTTTTTCAAGTAGGTGGGTGAAATTGGAATGATAATTAGAGGCGAGATGCCTATAGATTTCTAATTGATTTTATTTAATTAATTAATTAATTCCACAAATAAATTTAAAAAAAGTTTGGCCTAAACAAACAGCAATAGCTAGGCAAATTGACTTTGTCATCTTCTAGCTGTAACCGGACTGTCGCCAATGGATTGGTGGCAGTATTACCCTACCAACGAGGAGAGTTTTTTTTTTTTCCCCAAAATAGTCTCCTTTTAAAAAATATTTTTTCATCTATTCTTTACCATAAAATATTTTTTAAACCAGTCTTTTAAGTATTCATGTGACAAAAAATGTGTTAATGTGGTAAAAAAGCGTCTGTATATTTAATTTTTTACAAGTATTTTAAATTACTCTTTATGTGTCTTTCAACTAATTTGTAGGACTTATCTCAAATTATATTTAAAACTCAATAAATATCATATAATATAAGTATTTTCTTGCAACCAAATATAAATAGTTCAGATTTTGATTAGGTTTTTAGATTTTCACTGAAACTAACAAAACTCGTAATAACACACTTCTTATTGTATAGAGATATTATTGAAATGAACTTCAATTTTTTTCAAATCTTAAAACTTAAATTGAATTTATAAAAAGCTGATCATTATATTATCGGTTATACAAATTAGATTTATGAACATAAATCTAATCAACTCATGTTTCAATTTACTCTTTATCATATATTTATTGAATCTTATTCAGTAACTTTCATAATTGAGAATATAATTGTTGGATTTTTATAAATTCGATTAATTTTTAAGCTCATGAAAAATTTTTAAGTCAATTTGATAATATCTTTGTACAATAAGAATTGTATTATTATGAGCTTTGTACGTCCTAGTGAAAAATCTGAAAATCTGATCAAAATTTGAACTCTCTAAATTTGGTTATAAGAAAATAATTGTATTATATGTGATCCATCGGGTTTTAAATATAATTGGCAGTAAGTCCAGTAAATTAGTTAAAAGATAAAAAATGAGTGAGTTGAAATATATGTAAAAAAAAATTAAATGAAATTTTTACCATACGAGTACTTTTTTCCCACATCAACACTTTTTTGCCACATCTATATTTTTTTATCATATAAGCACTTAGAAGATTAGATTGAGAAATATTTTATGGAGAAGATTAAATTGAAAAATATTTTGAAAGAGAAGATTATTTTGAAGAAAAACTCGAAAGTGGAGTGGGGATTGAAAATACACGGAATCTCTCACATCGACAATTGGGAATTCCGAGGTCGTACTCCTTGCACGAACAGGACAACTCAGTACAAAGCAACCTCGAATAATTAAATCACATGTTGTAAATAGCGTGTTTGATTCTACTGTAGCCCATTCATTTACCGGTCAATTATATTCTGATTACTAGAGTTGAAGTTGTGCAGGCAAAAATTCGAAAAAGTAATAGGGACGGAATCAATCGATAACAAATAAGATTGAATTTCAAGGACATTGCATGTAACAAACCATCCCCTTTTTTTAGTGGTGGTATTCGGAGTGACAGCCCTGCAAAGCTAAGCTGCTAATTGAGCAAGTTGTAGACGGTTGGCTTTTTTGAATTTGATGACTGGGCCATTAATCGTATGAAAAGGGAAGGGACATCTACAAATTGACTTCCACTTGTTTCATTTACATCATTTTGGAAGGGGGATTGCAACCAAAGGACGTCTCTTCGAGGTCCTCTTCATCCTGGAAGATAATATTGGGCTCGATCTGTTCAAAGTTTGATGAAAATGTGGACTCGGTCCGTGTTGGACTGTGATGTACCCCTTGCGAAAGTGTACTGTGTACATTTTGAGTATCGAGTTCGATTATAGTTAATATTTAATTGATTATGTCCATATCGAGTTGGTTCTATTCATATTTGACCGATTATGATATAGACCGAATTAATTAGATGTGACAATTGTAGTAAATTATTCCATTTAATTATTTCCCTCAAATTCTATTCTATTCAGTTCTTGTACATAGACTTATCTTCCACATTCAAGGTCAATATTGATAATGTTCATCAGTTGCAAAAGCATATGACCGGAGTACTGGCGATGTTTTGATGAACAACAACTGACTCAGGGTGAACGGAGGTACGGTCCTTTGCTGTTCACCATGAAATCGGTGAAGCTGGCCTATTACGTTCGGTTGGGAATCGGCTGAGTAAACAAAGTACATAGGAGAGAGGGAGAAGAGAAGTGAACACCCGATATACGCGGTTCGGGGACAGCGGAGCGTCGTTTGTACGTCCATGGACAGGGGAGCAGAGAAACTAGTATGGAAACTATTATGGAAACTATCTTATCTGGTGTCTAGTCTTACAGTTACTAGAATCTAACCGGATTGAGCAAGAGAACGAACAAAGCATCCTCGTCCCACAAGCGTGTAGTCAGTATGTATGATATTACCTCAAAATTAGTCTGGAATTGCTTCTATCCATCCTGGCTCTGCCCCTGTCACTCATGCTCGAAGCCTATAGGATGAGCCCAGAGCCCTCTGGGTTGTTCCAGCTTACATGTTCTTGAATTTAAACTTCGAAGCAGTGGGTTGTATCAGGAGCAATTGGAAACTTAGGTAGCTGCTGAATCGAATACCCATTTATCTGCAATACTGATCAAGCTTAAGTTCCTAACAGGAAAGTAGAATCATCGGGCAGCAGATGGAGAAGCCAAATTTATGACTTAAAGGGGAAAAGTTCGCCTTACTCTCCAACGGCATTGTTTTGTACAAAAAGGAGTGCATTCAGCAAAAGAGAAAAAAATTGTTTCTTTAGCACGAGTCTTGATGAAGATAACAGGCATGAGGGTGAAGGAAACTAGAAGAACTTTGCCAGAAGAACCATGGGGAATGCTGCCAGCAGAAGGCCCAAAGCTTACGTTAGTTAAGGTTGCAAAAGGATGTGTATTAGTACTAGAGTCTCTGAATCAGATTCAACCGACTTCTCTAAAGCACATGATCATATTGCAATCACAGCAGAAGCAAAAGCCATACCACCATGAAGTGATTCGACAGCAAAATCGAACCGAACCTGCAAATGGTATATCTGGGTAAGTAGGATCCATCAAACCAACATAGCGTGCTAAGGTGTCAAGCCCAGCTCTCGTGCAGGCAAGCCATCAGAAACAGGTTAACAGAAGCATTGCGCCTTGAATCTGAGTAGTTTAAAGATCATCAGCTTAAGCAAACAGTGACGAACAGGAATTGCTGATTTCTACTCGAGATGGGAGCCTGGTGGACACATGAGGTTGCCGAGAATTAGCCCGAAGATCGAGCTTCAAAAGGAGAGACCTAACCTGAAGATACCCTTGTCTCGGTTTCTTCTTCTTTGTCGCACCGGCATCTAATGCACAATATTTTTTTTTGATCAGTAAACTAAGCTTGTATTCATATAGAGGAGTGCCAAAAACAAACATCATAAGTTTGAGACAAAAAACCCTTTTGGCTTAAAGAGTGAGCCCGGGTATTGAATTTCCTGTTTATCCATCTTATCTCCCAGACCTCAAAATTTGCTGCTAGAGTAAATACATCCAAAAGTAAGAGTTTTGAATCCCACGGTGGGTCCTGTTTTCTTGAGGCTGCCAATACTACTTGTTGAGCATCAGAGAAGATGGCTATTGAATTCCACTTTTGTTGCAAGGCAATTTCCGATGCCAATTGTACTGCCTTGAGTTTTGCTTGGTAGGGTGAAGAAGCATGGCTTCTTTGACTCCAGCAGATGGTGCTCTTGCCCCTCTCAAAGACTGCCCCTGCAAGACAAGCCTCGCCTGATTTCCAGGCAGCATCGACAAAGATTTGAATTGCTAAATCTGAGCAAGCATGATCAAAACAATCACTTTCTAAAGATTTATGAGGCAAACTATCCTTTGATTGCTTTGTTTGCGAAGCTGTAACCTTATAGTCATTCTCGTTTAAAGCCAAGCTATACTCAAGATACATTTTGTAGTTTTTATCCAGGAAATTGAAGAGATCTGGTTCTTCATTTGAGTAAAGAACTTTATTCCTTTGATTCCACAGGTTATTTAGTAAGACAGCCCCAAATAGAGTGAAGTTAATTCTTTCATGTTTTTCCAATGGGAGTTCCTTTGGGTCACAAATAAAGTCTATGAGTTCAACAATATTTCTAGCTGAGATGTTCCAGATTTTCCATTTTGATTCTCGCCAAGCAATTCTAGTAAAAAGACATTCCTTAAACAAGTGTAAATATGTGTCTGTGGAGGCTTTACATAGATGGCAAACACCATTTTCTATGTTTGCCCAAGGCAGACTTTCCTTCGAGATTCTCCATAAATGGAGTTTCAATCGATGATGAATCTTGGATCCCCATATTTTATTCCAAAAGTTTTCTTGTCCTTTTTGGAATCTGAGATCTTGGTCTTGTAAGTAGAATGATTTCACAGAATGTTTTCCATTTGAGTTTGTAAAACAAATTATTTCGTCTTCTTGATTTGTTTGAGGAATATATATCTTTGTAATGTTTTGTATCGTTTGTAAGTCAAACAGGCTGTTTAACAACTGATTATTCCATTTTTTCGTGATAGGATCAATGAGGTCCCTGACTAGTAGTTGTTCATCAATTTGGAGGCTTGATGATATAGGGTTCGGTTTTCTATTTATGTTCCCAGGTACCCAGGGATCTGACCAGACTTTGGTGCTTATACCATTGCCAATTCTTTTAATTATTGACTTGTCCATTGTCTTTTTACATCCTTGTAAATTCTTCCATACATTTGATTGATCTTTTCTATGTCTATTTTGGGTTAGTAGCATGTTGCCATATTTTTGTGTGAATATATTTGCTGCCAAACTACTTTTATTACAAGATAAGAACCATGAAGTTTTTGATAGCATCGCTTTATTTATATCTGAAAACTTTCTAAATCCTAATCCTCCGTATTTCTTAGGTTGGCAGATGACGTTCCAGCTTATGGGTGTGTAAGATTTTCCATTTTTTTCTTCGTGGCCCCACCAGAATTCTCTGGCTTTTCTGTCCATTACATTGCAGATTTTATTTGGGATTTTGAAGGTACCCATTTGATACACCGGGATTGAGTTGATAACCGATTGTACAAGGGTAGTCCTTCCTGCCCAAGAAAGATGCTTTATTTTCCATGATGATAACTTGTTTTGAACCTTTTCAACAAGAAATTGAAATGATTCACTTTTCTTTCTTCTTAGAAATAAGGGATTACCAAGATACTTTGTGTCTTTATTTAGTTTTTTCATTTGTAGAATTGTTTTAATCTCTCTTTTGGCATGTCCCCTAACAAATTTTGAGAAATATAAACCCGATTTTTGGTAATTTATATTTTGTCCACTCCAGGAACTGAACAGTTTAAGTATAGTGTTACAATTTCTAGCATTTCTCGAGGTAGCTTCAATAAGAATTAATAGATCATCCGCAAAGAGCAAATGGTTTAATGGGAGATTTGTTCGAGATAGTTTAATGCCCTTTATTAGTTTAAGATGTTCTGCTTGATGAAACATCCTAGATAGTACTTCCATTGATAGGATAAATAGGTAGGGTGAGAGTGGATCTCCTTGACGAAGTCCCCTTTCCGGAGTGAAAAGGGCAGTAGGTGTGCCATTGATTAGTACTGAAAATGATGGAGTTGTAATGCATTGCATTATCCAGTTTATTAAGGTGTTGTGAAATCCCAGATTACTTAAAATTTGTTTAATAAATGACCATTCCATTCTATCGAAAGCTTTTGAGAAGTCAATTTTAATTGCTGACCATCCCTTTTTTGATTTCGAAGTGTTCATTGTGTGTATAACTTCTTGAGCTATAACGCCATTCTCATTGATCCATCTTCCTTCAAGGAAGGCCGTTTGATTTGGGGAAATAATTTTGTGAAGAACTGTTTTTAGTTTATTTGCTAGTAATTTAGATATTACTTTGTAGCATGTGTTTGTTAGGCTAATTGGTCTGAAGTCCTCAAAATTTTTTGCATTTGGCTTCTTCGGTATTAAGGCTATAAATGTGTTATTCCACTCTTTTAAGATATGTCCCTGTCTGAAAAAATTTTGGACTGCATTTATAAAGTCATCTTTGATGATTGACCAGAAATTTTTATAGAATAGAATTGGCATGCCATCTGGTCCAGGTGTTTTTAAAGAGTCCATATTTTTTATTGTTTCTTCTATTTCATCCACTGTTGGTATTTTGACTAGTGATGTATTTTCTTCATCTGAAATAACTGAGGTGATTAGCTGATTCAAATTGTTCGGGAAAGAGGGAGAGGTTGTTTTAAATAGAGTCTTGAAATTTTCAGTGAAATAATTACATATTTCATCCTGATTGTTTATTGTTTGACCATTTTCTAGTTTTATTTCATTTATTGAGTTGTATTTCCTTTTTATTATTGTTGAGAGATGGAAAAATTTAGTGTTTGCATCACCCTCTTTGACCCATAGTTCTCTCGATTTCTGTTGCCAAATCATGTTATTTCTTATTAGATACTCATTTAGTTGTTTTTGTAATTCTTTACCTCGGTTAATATTGTCCTGAGATGGTTCCAGCTGTTGTACTTCATTTAACTCTGTCATGATTTCCTTTATTTTTCCTTCACATAGTCCAAAGTGAGTTTTATTCCAGGTTTTTAGATATTCTTTTGTTCTCTTTATTTTTCTACTAAATTGAAAAGCTCTCGATCCTGTAATTTTAATACCCCATGCCTTAGAAACTACTTCCTGACAGGTAGGCTCTCTTATCCAAGCAGCTATGAATCTAAAGGGGTAAGGTTTATTGTGTTTCTTTTGAAATAGATTGAGAAGGATGGGGTTATGATCTGAATTTGATGCTGGGAGGTGGGTTACTAATGAATTTGGGTACATTAATTTCCATGAGTCATTTGATAGTGCTCTATCTAGACGTTGTCTTATATGTCCTAACCCAACTCTGTTATTTCTCCAGATAAAAGTACTACCCTGGTATCCCAGATCAATGGAACCAGTGGCATTCATAAAATTTTCAAGGTAGCATTGACTATTTTCTCCAAAGGATCTACCTCCATACTTTTCATCTGATGCACAATATACTCATTAACTATGGGGCTCAAATTCTCTGGGCATTGCTTTGCTTAATTACCTCAAAATATTTTACGGTCAACTTGTCCAGATAGCAGCTATTTAGTTGAAGTGTCTGCAGGGTTACATGCAGTTGTTGAAGGAATTGTCCAGTCCTTTTGGTTAGTTCATGTTCAGGCATCGAATCCCAAGTTTCTTCCCATCCATGGTTAAACTGAGGCGTCCCCTTGGATGGAAAAGGCTAGGAGGAACAGTTTAAAAAAAAAAAAAAAGGTAGTTCTGAAAATTTACATTAACGAGAATTAAAAATAAAATTCTCTTAATCTCAAGATAATGCCGAAGCCATTGCGACCAAATTCATGACCATGTTCACTGCCATGGGGACAGCTTTAATTTATTATATATGTCCATGTGTTCGTTCCATCAAACTGATACATAGCTTTCATTTAAAAAATAATAATAGTAAGCGACAAATAGAAATCATTTTCCAGTGGATTAATTTTTCATTCGGAAAATGGCAAGCAGTCGATAACTAATATCAAACGAAAGAAAGGAGGAACGAAAGCTTGTGTTTAACAAATTTCTCTCCGGAAAAAGGCCCAAACCCATGCAGAGGATTTGTCGCTGTCTTCGTACCTTGTTTTGGTCCTGGCCATCTCCCCATTTCTAAGCATTCAAATTCTCTCATCTCTCATTTGCTTTCACGATCTTTACCGTGTAATATTTAATAGTCGAATTGACCTAACTAATTGATATTCGAGAAAAAAATTGGCCAAATGAGGATTATATCCATTTTAATTATTAATATATCTTTTATTTCACGAACCAATTAAGAAAAATATTATCGAACCACTTGAACAAATCAACTTTTGATGGGAGTCTCTGGTGCTCAAGGACTTTTGGGTTAGTGACTCGATCCAAGATTAATTCTCGTGGCTCCAATCCAAATGAAGCTCCGAGGTCCTCCGGAAAAAGTCGAGTTTGGGGGGTGGTGCACGGACCGGACATTCCGATGTTTAAATTGGCAAGGGAATCAAAGAACTGGCTGTTGAGAGAGTGTGATTTAGAGGTGATGAGATCGGGAAGCGATAACAAATGCGCAAATTAGATTGCCGATCGAGAGATTGTAAGCCAGTATCCAAATGAAGAATAGTTAGGTCGGTATTATTTATGTCCATATCAACTCTGAAGGGGTCTCTTATTGAAACCACATGCTATTTTATATATATAATGTAGTTTGGAGTATTAATTATTGAATCATTTTCTATTAATCATGTTGACTAGAATAATCATTGAAATTGATACTCGATTTCCTCCCGACTCTCTTAAATAAAACGGACCGGACATTAGACACATGGACAAATTCTTTTTCGTATGCATCAAATAATTTTGCGAGCTAGAGGCTCGATTTGGTCAAACATGCAGTGTCATCGATTCATTTTTCTGGTGAACGATCCATTTTCCTAGGCAACAACGCCCCAACCACCCCGGATAGCGTCGATTGAGCGACCATACACAGACATTTTTTTTTTTTTTTGGGTCGCCAGCCACAGACATTCCTCTCACTCAAGTAATGTTTGGAATGGCTCGATTTGATGCGACACGTGGCTTATAAATTATTTTCTTTAATGATGCGAGAGAACACATACATCTTTAGAGCTAATTATTCTCTCGTTCTAAGTCTTGTAACAAATATTATTTCAGAAAGGAAATTTTACAGTCATATTGCTAGATTGTCGGGTCGGTGGAGAAATTGATTATGAATTGTTACATTACTTTCTTTAATTTGAATAATTGATTTTAAATTGTTGAAAGCGATTTAATAACCGAACCGTAAGAGTTTTATATTTCGTTGAAGAAAATTACGTGCCACGTACGATGTTCTTCTTCCCATACATTTTTTTCTGTATGGTACAAATATGCCCGAACTACACAAAAAAAAGAGGGGGGGGGTCCGGTCTGCGACTTGTCCCCTTCTAAAAATGTATACGCATATTTATTACAATTAAAATATCCAAAAAAAAAAAAGTTCACCTTACATGAGACAAGGAGTTTGCTTAAATAATATCGTCATTAATGAAATTTTTATATTTGAATATTATCGGTGAAATTTCTAATATTTATTTTATTCTCTCATTTACATGGTTTAATAAGTACGGATTAGACTATCTAAATATTTTCATCCAAAAATTTATGCTAGTATGTATATATAAATACAAACAAATAGGGACGATAATCTTGCAAGATATGAACATGTCCCCCGAAAACTTTTTCAGTCTGTGAAGTTTTGTCATATTATCAGGGAAGATTTGCTGAGATCCATTACTGTAACTTGCTAGATTCCATCGATTGTTTCATTTGAATCCTTTCCACATTTCAATGCACAAACATGACTCGTTCTTAGCTATCCTTGATCTGCTCTCTCATAAATTCTTGCAATTTGTTATGTTAATCCTCATGTGTAAAACAAGTTCGGACGAGAGCTTGACTTATTATACTTCCATTTAAAACTGCCATTTCACCAACTCTCCCTTCGATCATGTCAATTGATTTTCCCACTACATCTTGTGCTAAATCAAGGACATGTATCAGCAGCTCGGTGCCGCTTAAGGAGGTCTCAGGTTCGAGACCTCACGTACGCAGACACCCCTCTTGGGAGCCTCACCCGCCATTGCCAGGCGTGCGACCCGGGGCGACCAACGGATTAGTCAAGTATGGTTGGCTGAAAGATGCCATCTCACCGCTGGTGGGGCCTGCTTGGATACCGTGGCTGGCGACCAAAAAAAAAAAAAAAAAAAAAAGAAAAAAAAGGCATGTATCGCTTCCATAACTACTCAGCTCCCATCCATTTGTTTCTTCCTTTTTTGGGCACCGTCCTTTATCCAAAAAAATTCAATACAAATCTCACCGCTTTAGACTCTTAAATCGCATTGACATTGACCCTGACACTCCCCACCGAGGGTTAAGATTTTCCTGTTTACAAATATTCAAGGTTAATAAAACTATAAAATATTATTTTAAACGAGAGAGATAGAGAGAGAGAGAGATATCAAAGTCGCTAATGTCCATCGCCGGCCGGCTGGACGAGAGGTTGGAGAGTCTCCATCAAGGTTACGTCCTCGAGGCTCGAGGAATCTCCAAATAGTAGAAGCAACTGAGAGACCCGCACAATTCCCACGTGCGACGACTGTCTGTACGGTCCGCTAAGCGCCAGGCCCGGCAGGCGCCGCTTGTTTCGACTCGCACGTACCGAGAGTGTCGGTGGCCTCGAAGTGAATGTCCAGAGGTTAATTCAGTCTTCATTGTTAAGCCTAAAACAATATTTACCCGGGTAGGCGTCGATCAGAAGCTGCCACGTGTCAAGAAGAGGTGTGACGTAAGCTAACCCCTGGTGTACTTTTGTAAAATTTATTTTTATTTTACTTTCAATGACCACTTTTCTCCCTGTAATCCTAACCCTAGCTGATCTTACAGTATAGCCATCCACTTATTGGTAAATTGTGATCATCATTTATCCGATCGAAATCGGGAGAACTATATTTTTGGTAAGACAATTGTATATATGGCAAAAAATAAACTGAAATTATCATAATAGTCAATGAATGTAATTATAATCGAGAAAATATTGTACTTTCAGGTTTATACGAACATGTTTTATACATATTGATAATTTATTTCCCCTCCCTAGATTCACTACAATATGCATCGTTCTTTTCTTTTCTTTGATAAGTCTTTTCTTTTTTGACTACCTGTGCTGGAAGGTTTTCTTGTAATTGAAGCAATATTAATACATACATAATAATCGTATTTAGTGAGATTGAACAATGGATTGATCCATCATCCTAATTACAGCTTAAAACTTTCAGAGGATGAATGCCCCCCCGGGAACTGTCACGAGTCAAGCTCCAAAATATAATCGAGCAGGCTCGGTCGGGGTTTGGTGCCGAAGCCAATTTCCCAATAATCTTGTTTATTCTACATTGAATCAGATTCAACCGCTAATATTATGTTGGTGGGTATCAATATTAATTAATGGAATGAAATATATGTTTTACTCTTTTTATTCTAAAAGTTTATACAGTTGTATTGTTAAAAATTAATATTATATTTCATTATTGTAAATTTTTAACTAAAAATTGAGTGTCTTTCTTTAAAAAATTCATGAATACTTATTACATCACCAGATTAATGTCAAATTCATCTTTCTAATTTTTAAGGCTAACACAAATTTCATTAATCACTTACAATGTTATCAGATTTTACTCTATTAAACTCATTCTATTGTGGCGATGCTAATAAAGATGGCCGGGAGGATTTATCATAGACATGATTCTTTGCTTAGCAGAGTACTGAAAGGAATATATTTCCCTCGAGGTGAGTTCATGGAGGCAAGGAAAGGGGCAAGAGCTTCTTGGATGTGGATTAGCTTTCTAGTTGGAAGAGAAAACTTAAAGATAGGAGTTTTGTGGAGAGTTGAGGATGGTCAGAGCATTAATATTTGGAAGGATGCGTGGGTGCCTGGTTTTCCAGCTAGAAAGCCTAGAATACTTTGTCCATATGGGAATGTTGTTAATATGAAAGCGAGTAGTCTGATTGATAAAGGCCTTTGGTGCTGGAGTCTTAACATTCTTAAGAAGTGCATAAGAGAGGATCAACTTAGAGAAGTTGAAGAAATTCCTTTGTTGAGGAATAATCAAGCTAATAAACTAGTTTGGCCTCATGAGAAGAAGGGGGAAGTTACAGTAAAATCAGCTTATGTGCACTTGTGGAAACTTAGCTTTGTTAAAGAAACCAATGAAGGAAGTTCTTCACATTCCCTCAAAAAGGAGGTTTGGAAGAGTATATGGAAGATTGATTGCTTACCAAAAATCAAGAATTTTCTCTGGAGGGTTTTTTCTGATATTATTTTTTGTTAAAGGTAACTTGAGAAAAAAGGGGAATGAATGTCCCAGCCACTTGTTTTTCTATTCTCATGGAGAGGCTGTCAAGCACTCCTTACTGTTATGTGGCTGGACTATGTTTGGTTTGAGAGTCTAGGATGGAAATTAATAAGCAAGTTGTTACCTCAATGGATAGATGGTTTGAAATTTTGTGCTGCTCCCCTGATATTAAACGAGACATGAAACATGAGTTGTCAGCAAAGATAGCTTTCACAATTTGGCAAATTTGGAAATGAAGGAACAATGCTACTTTTCGACGGGAGAATCCTGATAGTTCTTCTATCATTATCGGACTCAAGAATCAAATTGATGAGTATTTGTATTTTAGAAAGGGAATCGGTTGAAGATAGGTGTTCAGAGACAAGATGATGCAAGAAAAGTTCCCTCTCAATTGCAGAATCTTCATGCTGATTTAACCAAAGTCAATTGTGATGCTTCTGTTGATCAACAAGAGGAAGATTGTAGAATAGGTGGAGTAATGAGAGATGAGAATGGAAAGCTTGTGGGGGGATTTGGGAGAAAGCTCATCTGCCAAGACCCATCTACTATTGAAGCTCTGGCTCTCTTTGCAGGATGCAATGCTGCCAAGGAGATGGGATTGACAAATATTGTTATGGAAATTGACTTTGAAATAGTTTTCAGGGCATTAATAGATACCTCAAAGGGTGTTGATTGGAGGCTTAATTCGATTCTTAAAGAAATGAAACTCTTCAAAAGTCACTTCCAGAACATCAAGCTGAGCTTGGTTAGGAGGGCTGCAAACAAGAGTGCTGATTTACAGATAAGGGACGGTTCCAACTGACTGAATTCAAACACTACAATCTTCTTTATCTATCTTGTTGATGGCAAATCTCCAGGACAATGTTTTTGCTCAGTCGTTTGTTGATGTCAACTGTAATGTAACCCATCTTTGTCTAGTGATGTTTCTTTTGACATTGGTTAATAATAAAAGACCTTTTTTTGGCAAAAAAAGTCATTCTATTGTATTCTTTTTATTTTATTGTATACCAACATACTTCGAGAATGATTTTCTGTCAATTATAATTTTTCCTACTAACAACATTTAAATTGGAGATTACTTCCAACCTTTTCAATAAATTTAATTTTCAATTTTCTTATGAACCTCTCTCAACCGAAGCTTTGGCGGCTTCTGCAGTTTCTTTCCTTTCTCGTTTTATTTAACTTTTCCATTTCCTGTAAAATCCTTTTTCTCTCTCCCGTGTAAACATAATCTTCTTAACGCAAAATATAAAAATATTATTATTGACAGCACAAGAGTTTTTTTTTTTCTTTTTTTGCATCGGACATCACAAGACTTGTTGTATATAATATTTCGGTCTGTCCTCAAGTCGCAACACCATTGTTAGCTGTCCTCTGGTTAAAAATACTGATTTCCCCTTCTCGCGTCTTCTGCTCTTCCTTTCCCGAGCCTGATAGAGAGGGGGAGAATGTTGGGTATTTTTTGAATGGGGGATTCCATTTTGCATCATTTCTGTCTGGCAACTGAGAAAAATTTTCATGGGAGAATTCGGTTCTACTTGGGTTCCTGATTTTCCCTGAAAGTTGCAGGACTCTGTGTTGTCACCATTTGACTGAGGAAGAAGAAGAAGAAGACGACCACGGGACCTGAGGATTTTCCTCTCTGCTACGGTCCAAGGAAATCTCTGGTAAGTAAAAGGTCTCAGAGAGAGGAATAAAAAGTCTGTGCCTTTGCCCCTCTGGGCTGTTTCTTGATTCTGCAAAAGGACAGGGACAAGTCTCTGGGAGTGACGAACCTTTGCTTGGGCGCCCATTTGCCCAATCAAGAATTTGCATTGGAATCCGTGCGATGTTCGGCTGAAAGGCTTCTGATTCGGCCTCCACCGATGGAAATCTGAGATGGGCATCTGCAAACTTTAGTTTAGACTGTCAAAGTTCGCTCCTTCAGATCTAATTTCCCTCCTATCCGAGAACCGTGCGTGCGTTTCTCTGTGGAGGTTAAACTTACAAGATGATGAGGACGAAGGCTAGAATGGGAGGAGCACTCAACGGTAGCTCTGGCGGTGGTTCTGGTCGTGTCGAGTCAGGGGAGGAGTGGGAGATGAGGCCCGGTGGGATGCTGGTTCAGAAGAGGAATCCCGATTTGGATCGAAACGCCACACCTCCTCCGCCGACGATTCGCGTTAGGGTTAAGCATGGCTCGATTTACCACGAAATCAGCATCAGCTCTGCATCCACTTTCGGTAATTAACATCCTAATTCCAATGCCGCATCCCGTCTATTTGTTTGTGAACTTTTTTTCCCATAAAGTTTTCTGCCTAGCGGCAAGACGCAAGAGCACGATTAGTCTTCGGCACTGTGTTTGAACAGATATATTTGATATCCTTTCTCCATTATCCGGTGATATATTGGACAACAAGTGCAAGAAGTCTGTTTCCTTACAAGATTATGACCGCATCTTGAATGAGCTTACTTGGGATGTGCGTTATTCAATCTAAATGTGCTGCCTCTATAGTATTAAAATCAGTGAATTCCTTCGTTTTAATTTGAGTTCAGGTGATCTAAAGAAAATGTTGGCCGGGCCAACTGGGCTGCATCATCAAGATCAGAAGCTGATATATAAGGACAAGGAGAGAGACTCCAATGCATTCCTTGACATTGTTGGGGTCAAGGATCGATCCAAGATCATGCTTATCGAGGACCCGATTAGCCAGGAGAAGCGGTTGCTTGAGATGCGGAGGACTGCAAAGATGGAGAAGGCATCCAAGTCTATTTCCGAGATCAGCTTAGAAGTTGATAGACTTGTGGGCAAGGTGAGGAGGGGGGGTGGGGAACGGGGCAGTCGCTTATCATGACATTCCACATTTTTATTCATTGTGTTGACAGTTGTTTAAGGCTTTTGCTTGGGATTGGACAGGTTTCTGCACTGGAGTCAGTAATCTCTAAGGGAGGAAAGGTTGCAGAAACGGATGTGTTGACTTTAATTGAGTTGCTGATGAACCAGCTGCTTAAATTGGATGGCATTATTGCTGATGGAGATGTGAAGTTGCAGAGGAAAATGCAGGTAACTCCTGACTAGCTTCCAGAGTCAGCGATGGGGTTTTTTGGGCATCAGTGATAGAACAGTTGCAGTACATCACATTTTCGGCATTTGCTTGAATACATCACATAGCCTAATTGTCCGAATACCATGATGAAATGAAGGTGAGAAGAGTTCAGAAGTATGTGGAGACTCTGGACACGTTGAAGATCAAGAACTCCATGCCCAACACCCAACAGGTTCACTCGGATGGGTTAAAGTTGGCCACAGCTCCTGCGCACCAACAAAGTAGGCAACTCAATGGCCACTCTCAGGCCCACCAGCAGCAGCAGACGCCAAGGCACTCCACTCCCGGGACAGTTGTGACCACGGAGTGGGAGACCTTCGACTCAGCCCTCCCTCTAATTCCGGTCCAGTCAACAACCTCCACATCTACCCGGACCACCAACAACAATAATCCCATACAGCCGAAGTTGAACTGGGAATTCTTCGAGTAAGGATTATTAGAATCTACTAGAAATACAGGATTTATCCTTTCTTTTTTGTTTTTGGTTTTGTGTGTGGATGATTCATGGGTGTGTTGTGTTTGTTCATCTCATTGCCTCGCCCCTCCTTAATTTTTCTCGTGATTCTTTCTTGTATTTAGATTCATCAGTCCCCGCACCCACTTTTATTCTGATATTTATAGTATCAGAAAAATAAAATGAGGTATTGCATAATGTAACACTTCTTATCATCTTCATGGTCGCGATCACTGAATATCAATATCATTCTTACCGTTTCTTCCCACTGCGTCCCTTGCATCTCCATTCATATTCCCTTGGCTTTCATCGGGAGACATCTCTTTACTTCCAAGGAAGAATACAATACATTGTCTGCACTGCTGTCACACGCCCAGCTCTATGTGGACACGTGTGCTTGGTCTTTGATGGAGCCATTTATAACCGAACCTATTTCATCCTTCTCACTGGCGCCGGAAGAACTTGCAAGTCAAGAAAACTCTGCTGGCGAGTGAATTCTCCCGCGCCACTGTGACGCTCCCTTCCTTTCCCCTCACCTACAGTTTCAGTATATCCTTTTTACGATGAAGCTGTGAATTAATTAATTACTATCTATGATAGATCTCTTTCCCCTCTCTCTTGTTGGGTTTAGGGAAAGGAAATCAATCATAGATTGTAGGTTGGCCTTTTTGTTGATCTATGTGAGACCAACAGGTGGTGCTGATGAGCAATGTGTATTATATTATATTAGTATTTTCATTTGTATGCTTCACCATGCTTGCTTGCTGTGGGGGCTGCAAAATGACAAAAAGATGATAGGCTAATTACTAAAAGTGGGTGTGCTTTCTTTTATTAAAAATATTTTCATTGGGTAATCGAATAAAATAACTAACTAGGCCAATGATGACTCAAAGTATGATTAAATAAATAGCAACTCACAATTTGAATTAGTTGAAATAGTTAAGTGGCTTTCTTATACAAATAAAATTTCAGATTTGAGTTTTATAATTGGATAATTTTACTAATTAATAAATTATCCATAGTATGAATTTGTTGAGATGGGTCAGTGGATTTTTATTCAAATAAGATTTGGATAGCTTTACTATTTAATAAATTAGCCGGTATTGAATTTGAATTGACTAAGTTATATCATAACCCGTCCCCAAAGGGAATGATAACTTGATATTAGTTTGCGAGCTTGATTGTTCTTAGCTGTCAGATTTTTCCGAGTAAGGCAACCTTAGTACCCACCATTCTCTTCCATTCCCACAATCCCTTGTTAATTAGGTTGGGTTAAAGTTCATAGGAGTCGTAATTACACAGACCAAAAACATTCCCAGAACGTACGGTTCATTTTCAACCGTAAATTGTAGTACTTCTTTTGCAGGATGAGATCACTTACCTTTCAAAAATCTAATCGGGTCACCTCTATCTCGGTTGGTAGAAGAAGAAGAACGATAGATTGAAAGGGCTTAGAAAGGAACAAGTCTTTTTGGTCGGAAAAATAAATAATGACTAAGATGATAATGATAATTGTGGGTAGATTGACAAAATAATATGGAGTTTGCAAACATCGAGTCGAAAGCTTATAATCTGTGGTTGTCAGGTGCATGATTGAATTGAATGGCTGCTGTGTCGTCGGACAGCTGGGCAATTGCCCCCATGATAGTGAAGCCTGCCAAAAGCCCCTCCGATCACAGTTGGATCGATCTACTTGGTTTAAAGCTTCAAAATTTTCCCCTCCTTTAGCAAAAACTTCAAATGAAATGTAATAAATGGGACATTGAAAGCTCTCTAGACAAGAGGACAATTCAGTGAAAGTGAAGTGAACTATTCATGAAAAGGAATCATATCTGAATGTAGATGTAGGGTATGATATGGCTGGATAGCTTTCCATGCAAATCCCCTGTTCCCATCCATGGTTGATAGGCTAAAGACACTGAGTGGATCAGAGCCTTTTCAGGGTAACTTGCTGTGATCAGTCAATGTTCCAAGTTCAGTTGAAATGTTGCGATTATTCATTTGTCCTATGCAGGTTCAGTGAGATTCATACAAATGATGCTTTATTATGTCATGAAACATCCTTTTCATGGGCTTGAACTCTTCAAACACATAATGTAGAAGATGTCTATGCCCATTGGATGACAATGAAGGTGGATGGGTTTGGCCCCGAAGTACAGACCCTCAAACCTCCCAAAGACAGCCTCTGTTACCATTGGGGGACAAGATGAACCTCTATAGACACCAGCAAGTTTGGGCAAATTCTCCTCACATAGTGCCTGGGAACAGTTGTGTGATGACCGTGCACTCAAACAGCCTTGGGCAAAAGCGATCTGCTTCTTCGGGAACATTTCCCGCGCCCCAGTTGATTAACTAGATGGTTTTGCTTGACTGACTAGCTACAAAAGCTAGATTGCAATTGTGGAACATTCAATTACCATCCGAGCTATGCGAATTCTGTGGGATGCATATAGAAACACGAGATCATTTGTTTTTTCTCGTATTCCTTCACCAACAGTGCGTGGTGGATCTCTCTTGCCAGATTGGGTTATCATCATTCGGCTTTGTACTGGACCTCTTAAATTGATTGGTTATTACAACATCGGGGAAAGTCGCTTGACATGGTAGCCTGTAGACTTTTGTGGACCCAGCATCTATACATAGTATGGATCGAAAGAAACAACCAGATTTTTAAGAAGAAGGCAAGGAGTGAAGAAGTACTGTCCCAATCTATCGTGGACATAGTCGGTTGCGTGCTTCCTGCTCCTCCTTTGCATGCTTCGTGCACCAAGCAGTGAAGTAAATAATTAAATAATTACAAATATTCTGCAGTTTCATGTAGAGATCGGTGGTTCTTCATTATTAAGTTAAATGATCAGGAAATTTCGCAAATCTTTTTTGTTATGGCTTTGAAATTATTTTAAGTAAGACTTCGTACAAAAATCAGTCTTTGGTTTGCACCACCATCCCTGGACCGGTTGAAACACACCACGAGGCTAATCTACGTTCGGGTTAGGATCCTTGGAAAAATTCCGATCGACCCTCTCAACCTGAAGATCGATCTTGGGATCACCAATTTATGGGTCTAGCAAGGGAACCATTATACCAACCTCATATTGATACTTCGTACAAAAAAATCTTATACAATATGAAAGACTGCTGCAATCCATAGAGATTTGCAGTATATTCATTCCGTAGGCTGGAAAAGGAAGATCCTTTTTTCCTCTGTTTGGGTTTGGCACACATTCTTTACTTTGTTATGATATCATTGTTTACTAGCTAGGCAGTGAGTTATGCGAGTCAATCTCCTAGTTATATTAATTAATAACAAAACCAAAGAGAAGCAAGTGGGGGCACGGATCCGTGGCCCACGGGCTGCGAAGGCTGTCTCTCAGTTCCGTGGTCCAGCTTAATCTCCGGCCCGGTGCCCGAGCCTCCGGTTCCGTCCCGTCAAAAGGGCCGTGCCCCCTTTACGGGGACCTCTCCCTCCATGCACCTCACTCACCTCGACGCCATCTATTTAAATATATACACATACCTTTCTTTGAAAGTGGGTCAGCATCCCCTTCAGCTTAAAATCAAAAATATTTGGAGTCCGATTCTCGGAAGAGATTTCTTATTTCCTCATCTGATACTTGAATGAGAACTGCGTGCGATCATAAATATGTGTAAATAAAGTTCGAGATTGTCATAATTATTTGCTCTAAAAATTTCTATTAATGATCATTAAAATTGAATTTACATAATTTTCTTTCCAGTTCTATTATTATAATATTAAATTTTCATTTTCCAATTCGTTGGACACAAAAAGCAAATGGGAAGAGGGAGGAAAATGGTATCTATATTAAATTCCTGAATTTTTGTTGAAGAAAGAGATTTCTTTATCAATATTCCTGGGAGTTGCAGAAAAACTATTATTTGCATGCATATATAAGTGAAATATTGACGTAATACCTTACGTAACCCAAGCTCCAATTTTATTAAACTATTCGATCGAAATAAATAAATAAATACTGAATTCGTACGCATCATGTGGCTCTCCGGTCAATCTTCTCTTATTCCTTCTCGGATATCTTCCCCATGCGGGCGGGACGAAGGGCAGTGCAAATATGCATTGTTTTTGGGATAAAAATTCGAGTTTTGCTAGAATCCAGTCCGCCTTCCATAAGCTCCGAACTGTTTCATGTTGAGTATTAAGAAGGGAAATTCGATTACGGACGATCTAGGGACCATGTTTTATTCATAGACAACGAATATGTGTGATCCATGAATATTTTCTTTTTTATTTTCTTTTTCGTAAAAGAAATATCATTGAGATTTTCCTTAGTTTTTCATATATAATCATGTGCTCAAATGAGAGAATGTGGCATTAATTAGTGCAATGAAATAATATTCCAACTCTTAACTAAGAGATCTTTAGCTCGATCATTACCGTAAGAGTTACGTGTCATTTTATTTTATATTATTGTATTAAACTAGGTCTTCCTTTTATATATATATATATATATATATGCTCGAATAAATATTATGTATTGTTAATGTTATTGCATGTGAAAGAAAGAGAGGGAGAGATCTGCCAGAGCATCGATATTTTCATATACAATGGAATCATTTTTGGACTGATTAACTAACTAATATCATATCATATATGGATCCATAAGCCGACAGGATCTCCATAATTCCATCCAAACATCGGACAGATCAAAGGTCGTATCTCACTGGAAATCAAAGTACTGTTAAAATTTCTATTTTGGGAAAAAGGAAGATCGAAGTTTGTCCCTTCACGAAAGGCCTGGGTCAGTTCCAGCCCACATTTAGTAGGTCCTTAATTGCCCTTTCCCCAAGTCAATAAACAATTCATCGAAATTTACGAGTCTATGCATCCCCTGCTATTTTTTTTCCCTTGAAAAGTTGACTGATTCCCTCTCCTCCATTTTCTATTTTTCTTCCTTAAACATAAGTACATAAAATATCGCTTGATTTTTTACACGACGCAGTGGCACGATTCGGAGTTATTACATGGGTTTTGATTAAGCACAAACATATTCATATATAAACAAATCGAACCTATGTAGATAAGCGTAAAATACCCGATAAGAATTTATTAAACCCATGTTTAATGAAATGTGTTTAAGCGAGTGCATTAAACTTATCATCCATTTAAGCTATTTGTGTAAAGAAATGATACGAGTGTACTCTATTAACCCTAAATTTCTACTCTGCCATCACGGTGGTGGCATCACCGTCTCGAAAACTATCCCATCTCTTTACATCTCAAATGCTAGATCATGTTATTCGACTCTTCCAAAGCTTCATCTTGTCGATCTCTCGTGATTGGGGCATTAGCATAAACTATTCCACTATTCCAAGTCTAGACCATGACGGTGAATCAGGTCTAACCTCACGTTTCAATTGATTTAAAAATTAAAGAATAAAAGAATAAAAATATAAAGTCAATCGAACATCATGCATAATGAGGCTGGCAATCGCACGTTTTCATCATAAAATTGCAGATGACTGATGACCTGGTAACAATACTAGCTTGTACTGTATATTATCATTATTCCCGTACCTGCCAGTGTTTTGTTATATGACTCCTCATATTCCATATTACATATTGACCTACACTTCCATTAAATAAAGAAGTTTCTTGCCTGTCTTTTCTTTTTTTATTTGGGGGCCAAAATCTCGATCGTTCTATTCAATTTGGATCCATCGGAAATCGTATGGAGTCCTATCCTATATGCGAAATTGAAATTCCGAACCTAGAACTAAATTTGGATTATTTAAGGGATTAACTATGGAGATCTTATTCGAATACATAAATAACTAATAATTAATTTAGTTACACGTATGTGTACATAATTTATATATATTTTGAAATATAAACAACCTAGGAATATGGTTTGCTACAGTAATATTACTATCGACATTGAACTGAGAGGTACATGATGCAATTTTTATCGGTTAAGAGTTTGACATAAGCAAATGGTCGATTATTCCATTGACACAACGTTAAGAGTTTAACAGAAGTTGAATTTATTTGTTGACTTGTACATTGTTTTTTATAGTATGTACAGTTATTATACGTAGACACTGTACTCAGATTCGAGAGTGAGGTCGGACTCCGGACAGAAGAGAAGCAGCAGAAACTTATCAGGAGGCGCTGGCTTTTTGTGCAAAGTCAGACCTTGACATTTGGAATTGAGTATTTTAACAATTGGGAGGAGGAATGTCAACCCGCGCCGACTTGCCGTTTTCTCTCGGAATCACTGAGGAATGCTCTTCAAGGGATGCTGCTTTCAGATGTCACCTCCCACTAAGTCATGCGCGCTACGGTATGCAGTCTCCATCTCGAGCGGAAGAGCGTTTCATCGGTGCATATCGACGGAGCATGTTGGTTGGACAGGAACACCAAGAACCGAGCCGGGCGGCTGTAGTGGTCGCAACTTTTACTACTTGAAGCCAATCTCAATACGTGTATCCGTACACTTTCAAAGAGGTTGATGACTCTCTCTTAAGCAAATTTTCATTTAGGAAAATCTATTTTCTTGAACAGATTACACCTTGATTTTTCTTTAATTTTTTTGATAAAAGTTTTAGATGGTTATCGATTAGAATGAAAAATACATTCATGTGCTTACTCCTTCCCTGCAGTTATATATCCACCGACTTAGTTCATGTCCATTTGGACTCGATTTGATATTACTTGATGATTCTATCAGACGTAAATGCCTCTGTCTTTGGGCAATTTAATTGATTTATCTAATTCATAATGAATTACAGCCCCGAACTTCACCTAAAAAAGGGCAAACTCAGTGTACTGTGTACCGTCCGACTTACATGTAGATGTCACGGAGCTGTTCAAAGTGTAAATATTTTTCAAAAAGAATGGGACGAGAATTAATTGACTAATAGTTATAATAAAAAGGCCAAAAAAGAAAAAAAGAATAAATTCGAGGAATCCCCCTCGATTTCAGCTTTCTCAGCTCCATGGTGCCTAAATATTATATTCCACTGTCAGTGGCATGTTCTCTTCCTCAACTTCCTCGCTGCTATTTTTGTCGTCTCCTCCTCCTCCTCCTCTGCCTCTGATCAGCTCCTGAGCTCTCTTTGCTTGGAGTTCCCAGTCCATTCTGGCCAAAACCGCCAACATCGTCGCCACACACGACCCCTGTGCCGCCAGCAACCCCAGCCACAGTCCCTCGAAGTCAAACCCTAGGAAGAACGCCAGCATGACAGCCACTGGCATCCCCACCAGGTAGAAGCAGCCCAGGTTTATACTAGCCCCGATCTTGGGGCTTGCCGTGCCACGCAGCACTCCGCACCCTGTCGTCTGCGGGCAGTTCCCCAGCTCACACAGCCCGATTATGGGAAGCACGAGTGACGTCAGTGCTGCTATCTCCTTATCCCCGGTGAATATCACAGCCCAGACGTTCCTCACCGAGACAGTGAAGACCAGGGCCGACAAGCCCAGCACCATGCTCCCACCCAGGCCGACGATGGAAGCAAGCCTTGCCTTGGCAGGCTGGTTCGCCCCCAGCTCGTTACTGACACGTGTAGACACGCTGAAGCTCAGCGAGGAGGGGAATATGTAGATCAGCGAGGTGGTTTGGATGAGGATCCCCATTGATGCCACGGTGGCTCGGGGTTCAGCAATAGCCCACAAAGCATGATCATGATCTCGTACCACCACCACTCGAGGCACACCGAGATGCAGCTTGGGATCGCCAATTTCAGCAGCGATCTCCATCCACAAAGGCACTCAAAGGAGAACCCTCCCCATGTCTTCTTGTGGATCCCGGATATGAGGATGTATATGATCAGGGAGGCAACCAAGTTGAAGTTGGTCCAAGCGCTGCTGAGTGCCACACCTCTGATGCCCAAGCCAAGGCGGCTGACTAGGAAATAGTTTATGGGCACGTGCGATATTATGGACAATGTGGCACAGAATGTGAGTGGGAGAGTGATTGACTGGGTGCGCAGATAGATACGGAGCGGGTGGAGAAGTGATTGCACAAGGAGGTCGGGGACTGAGTAGAGGAGGTAGGATTGGGCCTCGGAGGCGATGGTTTCATCTTGGCCACAGAAGAGGAGGATTTGCTTCATGTGGAGCCAAAGCAAGGAGATGGGCAGTGATGTGAGCAGAAGCAAGAGGATGGTCCTTTGGAGGGAGAGTCCAAGGAGGGTGAGCTTCTTGGCCCCAAAGGCCTGGCCACAGATAGGCTCCATGCCCATGGCTAGGCCCGACAGCACAGAGTAGCCGGTAATGTTGGCAAATCCCATGGCAAGGGAACCGCCTGCCAAAGCGAGCTCACCGAGGCGGCCGAGGAAGAGCATCGAGATCATCGACCGGGAGTAGAGCAAGAGACCGGTGAGGATCATGGGGAGGGCAATCCTGGTTATTGAATGGGCCTCCTTGACTACTGCTAGTGAGAGGTGGGTCCTGTTGTGGTGGTGGAACTGCTCCATCGATGCTGTTGTTGGGGTTGTAATTGGGATCAACAATGCGGTCTGGATCATAGAGGACTTTGTCATAACCAAAGCCTCATCATCATCGATTTCTGCCTTCTCTTGGTGGACTCTAATGGAGACAAGGTCAGGATAGGTGAATGCATTGGCTTCGCATTTGCAGAAGGCGAGAGGTGATGGTGATGGTGATGATGATGCAGATGCGATGAGCTGACACATTATCCTTGGTTCTTTGTCAGCGATGGCTAAACTGACTCTGTGCTCAAGCTAGAGAAAGAGAGAGAGAGACAGCGAGCTTGGAGGAGATTTGACGTTCGAGATGAGCAGGAGCTAGGAGGAGGGTATTTATAGGCAAATCTTTATTTCTTAATTTTCAAACAAGGGAATTCATAAGCTATTTTTATGACTTTTCGTGTTTTGTTTTCTAGTGGCTAGCAGGCACGACCCCAATAATCTTCTCCGCAAGATTTGACGTCACTATCTAATTTTAATTTTCATAAAATTTTGTGAGTTTTCAATGCCACCCGTCGACATAAAATCACGTATTCCTGAAAATGTAATACCAAGGAAACAAAATATTCACTTCCCTTAAATTCGTGTTATTAAATGAATTAAAAAGCTCATGATAGAAAAACGATAATAAAAATATAATTTTTATATGATAAATATAATTTATATGTTATTTACCATCACCATCTTCTCGCTCGAGGACATCAACTGGTTGATCCAGTCCACAGACAACATGTATAGGATTATCGTCTAGGAAACACAATTTTCCTACTCAATACCTATGTCAAGCTTATATGTAAAGTCATCCTGGCTATGTCGTATATTAATCGCATGCAGTGTCATCTTGCTCATACACGTCAATTGCATAGCATTTCAATGGCCTCATGATTCAGGCTTGCTCAGCGTAAGACCCGGTGACGGGAGGGACCATTCTAAAATTCCGGCTGCAAAAGGACGACGCTGGTTATAGCACAGGACTGCCCGTCAAATTAATAATAATGATGGGAGTGGGTTGCTGATTTGAGGTCAAGACAGTTCTTTCCCCCACAATATGTGAAGAGCATCTACTGTTTTGACCTAATTAAAGTTATGGAATGGTAAAAAGATGTTAGAGAATGCCCTTTTGGTCAGTACCGTCCTCGAGTGGATGGTATGTAAATCTCTCTTGCAGTCTTGAAAATTTTTGACTTTGAGATGAAGCATGCGTATATATATATTTGTATGCATGTAATAATAACTGTTCACATTAACTGAGATCCATTCGCTTCTTCTTTTTCTTTTCTCTCAGGGTCCAGATTCATCCATTTCCGTGGATAGATAGGCTTAAGAGCCGATACTTCTGGACTCTGTGTTTGTTATACATGGCTCCTACTAATAGCCACTTTCTAAATACCTTAAACGCTAATGAATGCGGGAAGCAACAAAGAAAAGCATACCTGCAAATAACTTGCCACGTTTTGTCAGGTTAATCCTGGAATATTCACAACATGTTGTTCGAAATTCCATGTTTCAGCACAGGAAAATATCCAAGAAACGACATCCTTAGTCAGTGTCTTCACCACGGAAAAAGAAAAACCAGCACTACCACGTGTTGCACTCATTATATACAAGACTTTCTCCCCACCTTGGACGCTGAGACGCACGGACAGAAGCAGCAATAATATAAAAAAGGCAGGCCTGGACCAAGTGAAAGTCATACCTTTCTCTGTCTTTTGGCTAAGATCAAGTGCAGTGTATGCTCTTATCAGTTTAATATATGATATGTTGGCTATTGGCTCACACGATACTGAGTTAATTTTTCTTGGGGGAGGGACCTTCACAGCGGCTTGCTGCGGGGTTCTCTCCAGCGTTTGCTCAGGCGTTGCACTACAGCCCGGCCTGGTGCTCCCCACTAAAATAATATTAAACTTTCGTCCATTCGCTTTATTGGGCTTTCAAACTTCGAGCTTAAATCTCTGTCAAAGTTCCACTTCCCTTCTGGGGCTTAAGACTAATGTCAAAAACAGAAAGGGATAGTTAAGGATCCAACTAAAATCTAGAGAAAACTTTGAATATCCGATCTCCATATGGGAGTGCCGCTAGCCATGCCATTAGGCTCTAGCCAAGCTTTGTCAGGACTTATGACCCAATCTGCTAATCTGATTCACCGGGAAACAAGAAAATCACATCCACAAGGCATCCTTTGCATTCCACCCTTTCAAACAAAAAACGCAATCCAAATCCAACAGGCATTGTGTGTTGATCAGCAGAGCGCATCAAATTTACAGGAAAACAAAAAACTTTGTGCTGTGCAGCTACAAGCTGGTAATCCTGTCTCCAACAGAAAACCAATCCTCTATCAGGAAAAAGAACGAGACAACCAGCTTTCCCCTACAAGAGATTATCCTATTCACGAATTCCGTTAATGAATCACTTGTAGTACAAATTCGTACTTGCTCACCAATCTGAATCTCATCAGTACATGAACAGAAGATACACTAACTACTTTCCTCTACTTGACCTTCTTTAGAAGAGTTGCTGTACTGTACTCAGCATCATCCCGGATGAAACTCCACCAGAGGAAAGAGAGAGGGATGGTAATGGCATGCCAGAGAGCGCAGGCATCCACCAGCCCCTGATAGGGCGGGAAGTCATACACCTCCAGGAGCATCGCAAGGCTACTGCCCACCACCACCAGCCACACCTTCCATCGGGACGGGTGACAGCTCACCCCAGCCCAAACTGCCCAGGTCAGAAGCTGAGCAATGGCCATTGCGAGACAAACCTTCATGTTCAATCCTATGGAAGGAAAAGAGTTGTTTAAGATTTAATGTCATCATTCTAAGTCACATAACAAGGATCACAGCAACAATACCACCATGTGAAGACATCATCATGCAACAGAATAAGAAATCGCTGGTCCCACTAACTGGAAGAAACAGTTATATAGAGATTTTGTTGCAGTAAAAGAGGGGAGTTGCTAGTACCACAACTAAGTGCCACAGGCAATCAGAAAAGTAGCAATTATGACTCAGAGATGTGGGCAAACCAATCTATGAATAGCTACCTTCAGAAAAATGGGACCTGTGAATGAAATTTTGCCAAGACCATGCACTTTGCTGAAGAGGTCATGACAAGAGATATTGACAAGGACATGCTTGATAAGAAATAATGGACAGAAGGAGCTCCATATTTTAGATAATATCAGAGAGTTGGAATGCAGATATGCTTACCATGGTCCAGCTTATAAAAATTGAGATAAAGAACGTGTGTTGTCACAAATGCTATAAGAGGGGCGGCAACCATGACCCTTGCAGCTTCATCTCTCACATTGAAAGCTCGTATTATGGCTAGAATAAGGGAGAATCCGAGCAAAGCCACAGCTGATGAACAATCCAGCTTCTCCGTCAACTCCACATCTCTGCAATTGATTTAAGTGTATGTCACAAAACAGAACAGCAATTAACTCTGTCAAAACAAGATATGGTTAATATTAATAGTGATCCCAAATAGAAAAGCTTCTGCTGTGGAGAATAGTTAGTGACATAATCATACTGCTATAGAGCCAACACAGTCATATGCTGTTACAAATGGCCATTGCCAAGGAACTCTCACAACTGATCCAACAACAAAAATCACAGATTGTCGTAAAGAACCTCAGGATCTATATGTGACACAGTATTAAAGGATAAGAGTTAAGGAAAGCCATGAAGATGATTGCTCACCGACTATGAAAGACAGCACTCCAGAACGAGGAACTCATTGACAAGAGCCCATAGATATGCCAGAGGCCAGTGTACTCGTAAGAAGTCCCCCTATTGGGCTTCAAAGGTAACTTGTAATGCACAAGGATGAAGAAGGATAGCCAGCCGTGAAACTGCACTGCAAGGTTAAGGGCAGAGAAGGCAACAGAAGCAGGTTCCTGAAGATAGACACAAAGTTGTTTTGTAGAGTTTGAAAGACAATAAGAAATGGGGATCTCAAGATGATAACCAAACATGAAAAAAAAATTCAAAAAGGAATGAAATTGTTAAACCTGGATCCCATATATACGCCGAATTGGCCATTTTCCATTGTACTTGATCGGACTGTCCCCAAGTTTCTTTCTTTCATTCTCTCTCGAGAGCATACAGTGATATCGACAATCACTTTGGCAGTCCCATTGTTTCCAGCGTAGATAGAGTGGTTCTTGCATATGCAGTGGACTATCAATGGGTTTCCCATCGGAAGAAAATTTACAGTGCTGGAAGCATATGTCACCGGCACATCCTGATTCCTCACAGTGCGCAACACAGGACCTGACAATACAAGAAGCAACAGAAGGGAGGATAAGTCTGTAAAAGTGAAAGCTCCAGATAAATGTAGAGGAGCAGCTTAATTTGGAAAATCCCGATACATGATGTAGCCATAGCAATGAGCTAATCTTGGATGTACTCAGATTAGAAATAGCGTCACAGACATAACAGCTAAGTCAGCCGTGCAAGCTCCATCAAATCTTCAGGTTAATCTTTATTTTGCATTTCTTAAGATTAAGATAACAAAGCAGCGGAGATTTTCTAAACCCCATTATTTTCTCGTCACTGCCAGCTATCAGGAACCCCGTAGTTGCTCCATAGTCCACATTGCATTAATCGTGACTAAAAAAGTAAGGCCCGTTTATGGTGCAGGTGACAAATAGCGAAGATTCATACTAGCGTAACATCACTAAAAAGAATTAAAAATTGAAATCAAGAAATACTAATTTATTGTCAGTTGCTGTTATCCTTTCTGGCTAACAAGTTCATGTCTCCTGAAGATTTGGCACTCATGAGCAGAGACAAGGAAAGAGATCAGAAATTAAGCAACAGAAAGGGCAGCTCTACTTAAGAACGCCGGAGGAGATCCTCAGGATTGGATGTGATCCCTGATTCTCGAAGAAATGGGGATCGTTCATAAGCTCAAAGCTTGTGTAAATCTATGTGTACTAGGCACATCTTATATCAGGCCACTGGCGCATTACAAAACAAATTGCTTCAATATCACATGATTGATTCACGAGCAATTACAGAAATAAAACAAAACAAAATATTTTACGAGACTGCTATGTTTATTCGATAAACATATAATACAAGGATATAGCAAGGAAGATAGGAGGCAATTTTACTTGTAAACCGGATCGGCGTCACCGGCACTGGCGTTAAGAGCTCCGACGATGGAAAATAGCGTGACCAAGAGGAGAATCGAGCGGTGCCGAGACATTTGATCAGGCCAAAAGAGATCGGTAGATATGTTTTTATCAAATCATGAAGGAGAAATCCTCCAAGAAAAGCGAAGAATGGTGAGATCGGGGGAGATTGAGTGGGGACTGGGGGAGGGAGAAGTTCGTTAGAGTAATCGTACAGAGATGATAATGTGTAGAGAGAGAGAGAGAGATTCAGTACAAATCGTGGGAACAAATGAGGAAGAAGCGGAGCGAGGGCAGTGGGGTGGGGGAGCGCTCGATCTCGGGAAGACTTTTGATCGTGGAGAGAAGTCGTACGGCGCCGCATGGACGTCTCCGATCGAGCCACGTAATTAATGTTTATTATATATAAGAAATTCAGCGAGATTTCCCCTGCCTCTCTACGCTCCTGGACTGGGTAAATAAATTGTCCTTTGCATAGTTACGATGTAACCTATTTTCCTTGGATATGCATAAAGCTTATTAGATCATAATTAATTCAAGTTCATGCCATAATCTCCCTATTTTGCAAAAATCAAACTCCAATTATTATATGTGATGAATAAGTGTCGGGACACGTAAGTCAATCCATGTTGGTTGTACTATAGTGTTTAGATGAAATTGTCATCTTCGAGAGAACTAACTTTTCTTGTCGACTCAAATAATTTCTATTACTGTACATTACCATATAAGAAGTGCAGCAATTCAGGAAAACAAAAAAGGCGGATGTCGTGCGTAAAAATATCTCCCATGAAAGTTGTCTCTTCGGAGACATCCGATAAAATTGGAACGATCTCACATGAAAGTTCCGCCGTACCCACCATTAATGCTTTCCTCGGAGGGACGGTACTAAGCCAATCTTCTTCCAATCGTACATTGAGTACAATCTCCAAGGGGAATTCTTAAGTAATTCTATTTTATTATATTACGTGAAAAAATATTAATTAAAATATGATAAATGAATAAATTAGTATTAAACACTCGAGTAATTATCATAATTATTATTAATTAAAATAATTTAGTTGGTTTGTTTTTATTATATTATTATGAAGTATGACCGTCTAAATTTTTTTCCTCCAAGATCGGCACAATTAGAGTGGCTGATTTAACTCGCAATGTTCCATTCCGCAACAATCATCCTTCCGTAAAAGGGTGAACTGAACGTCCTGATCTGGTTCAAGTCGTAAAATTAACATGTAGAATTTCTAGTTTCAACATTACCGGACTCCCTCAACCTTAAATTGATTATGGAAATGCCGAGTTCCATTCCAGGCATAACCCGACAGTGCCCCGGTCTAAGAACTGCTCAAATTTCTAGTGGTCCACCAAGCCCGGGCAGACTGGTTGGGGTCGCCACCATTGATCCCATTGACAATTTATTTCCACAGGTTTCGCATAGAATGCCTCGATGGTCTTAATGCCACGATATCACTGTGGATTTAGTTATAGCAGCTGCTGCTCTGAAGAATGGCTTACCACAGCCATTCAAGATCAGGTCATGTATAAGTTTATAGGCATCTCATGCTACTGCATTCTTTTAATGGACTCCAGGACTCTTCAACTATTCTGGGATTTCGACTTGAGTGCAAGTCAATGGGGATGGAAATGGATTCTTGCTCATTTTTGACCCCATAAGAAGAGCAAGAGCAAGGGCAAGAGACAGATTTCAATTTGGAATGGGTTTTGAGTGTTCAGAGCTTGTGTAGTATTAATTGTTGGTTCCTGGAGTTGAACTTGCAACCCATTGAGACAAAAAGGAATGTAAGCTTGTATCAATTCAGGTCCACATATCCCGATAGTCTTCATCAGCCCTGGCCACGGTTCAGGAACCGCGCGGCTCCAGTTCCGTGGCCCCCTGGAACCGGCCCTGAACCGTTCAGAGGCGGTTCGAAACCGGACTGTTCTGGTTCCAAACTGCAGTTCCATCCGGTTCCGAACCAGCGGTTCGGACCCCTGCCAGCTAGGGGTTAGGCAAAATTTTTTTTATTTCTCTACGGTTCCGGTTTGGAACTGCCGGTTCCGGGCCGGTTCAGGTTTCGCTTCGGAACCGGCGGTTCCGGTTTCTAAGGCAGCTAGAACCGGCCCTGAACCTTAGCCCTCACCGTTCAAGGGCGGTTCCGGTTCCGGTTCCGGGCCGGTTTTGAACGGGCCGGTTCCGGGCCCAAACCGGCCCGTGGCCAGCACTAGTCTTCATCCCCTATATGTCAAGACGACAGCACGGAAAATGTATATTTTCACAGTTCTTTCATGCCCAGCAATGAAATGGGTGTCCAAGAAGATCTTCACTGTAAGAAGTGGTCAAAATGGAAGCAAAATATTGAAATTGCAGAGCCAAATATGGGACTGATTAGATCAATGCCCTCTGCACCAGACACTTGAGCAGAAAATTGCTATAGTCTGTACTTGTTTTCAAAACATGTTTTCATCAATCCATCGTGCCATGATTGGGTTCTTGCTTGTTTCAGTGGAATTTCACAGGAGCAGTACGCTATATTCATAATCGTGTTCAAGAGCTTCAAAGAGAACTGTATTGATCCAGGTTTGCACAAGCCAGCTTCAAGCAAGATCTACATCACATTCATAATAGACAGTATACTGCAGAGGCAAAAGCTCTTTTCTAACAAACATTTTGTTATGCTTATTCTTCCTCCTGACAAATTGCATGGAGCTATTATTATGCTTGAGGTCAAAGGTTAAACATGACCTTGATGGCCTTTCCACCACGAGCACTAGTTTCAAATGCTTCCTCCACTTCCTTCTGCGAGAAACTGAACCTGTGGGTTATGAGCGGCTTCACATCGATCTTCCCGCTCCTCAGAAATTCAAGGCACAGCGGCCATGTGTTCTTGTAGCGGAATATGCCTATGACATCAACTTCCCTGCAGGACAATAGAATTTATACCAGTCAGCTGCACGTGCCTTCTTGAATGTTCTGTTTAAGCAATGCTTACAAAATTGAGTGATCCGGGGGTAAGTGATACTCAAACTTGAACCTGTTCTTTGACATTGTGCCAAATGACCCATATTTTTTCCATAGATTTAATATGCATCAGCAATGCATGCCCCAACACGCAAACATGGCTCCACTGGATGAAGATTTCTCAGCTTTGCAAGATGAGCTCAAACAAATACCTTGCAGCAGCCGGAGTAAGTGGGACGGTCATTTCATTGTGGCCCATTCCGACAAGGCAGACTTTTCCACCTGCACAAGTAGCGTTCAGGGCCGTCGACATTGTTTTATTAAAGCCGGCACAGTCGAAGCTCACATTGATGGCACCTCCCATTGCTTTCTGTATCAGTATCACCTCCTCTGCTGTACCTATAAACATTAAACAACCTACGTTATCTCACCTTCCAGGAAACACTTATAATTTTAAAGTCATTTAGTATCAGTCATAAAATTTCACAACCATCAGAGCTAGAACGCCTGCCAAGGGAACATTCAATATCGAGATAGAGAGCACAGACAAACAATGCTCCCTGTGGAAGTTTCCCAACTCGGTTACCTCAATCTTTGTGGATACTTTAACAATGTCATCTGCACCAAGATTCTTTGCAACAGCCAAGCGGTGGTCATCCACATCTACGATGACGATTCTGGGTGCTCCGAAGGCACGGGCTGCTAACATGGTGACAAGCCCAATAGGCCTGCACCCATGACCAAGACGTTAGTCTCAGGTCCGATATTGGCCCGGCGGCAAGCATGGACTCCGACACTGAGGGGCTCGCACGTTGCTCCTTCCTCCAAGCTCACATTATGGGGAAGCTTAAAACACAGGTCCGCAGGATGCACCACCTGTTTTTGGATAGGAAGAAACAAAACTGTGATGCTTATTCGCTCTTAACAGACAGGAAGTTTCAGAGAAGGGGAAGAGTAAAATGAACAGATTTCTAGGACCTGATTGGCGAGAGAGCCATGAACAGGAGGAGTTGCAAAGAACTTCATATCAGGACAGAGCTTCTTTGCAGTAATCACATCGCCAGCAACTTATACCAGGCTCAAGGGCTACCCGGTCACCTGGGACCAAGTTCTTCACTTCACTGCCGACTTCTTCTATGATCCCAGCACACTCATGCCCTATGACCATTGGCTCTTTTACAACAAAATGGGCCAAGCGTAACGTCTACAAGAGAAGGGAACATATTAATGAACAGCCAAGTTCTATAATGGGCCTAACAGGTAGTTGGCCACATTCCACAAACTGGACGAAAAAAAATAAGGGTCTTTCTGTATAAAAATAATGAGAACTAGCTGAATTGATCCATCAACATTTCATGACTCTCGAACTGAGAAAGACGAAAAATTCCCAATCATATTTTCACGATCCACGGTGTAGCAGACAGTTCTGTGATTCACCTTGAGGTAGTGAACATCACTTCCACATATTCCGACAGCCTTCATCCTCACTATGACATCATGGGGTCCTAAAAGTTTTCCACAGGAAGTCCCAAACAAGCATATGAGATCTATGAACAGCAAGGTAAAAACTTGATTTCAGACCTGAAATCTGAGAGAGAGATTATCAGAGATACCAAGTGGTGGAAGGGAGAAAGGTTGAATCTTGAGGGTGTTGAGACCTACGAGCCAAGCAGCCAAGTTTTCTCCTCCGTCTCCTTCCCGAGACATTCCCCCTTTGCCCATTTCTATCTTCCCACTCTATCTGAAATTCCAATCGATCAATCAAAGTGAAAGCCCTCCCTTCTTTCCTTCAAGATGCTACAGCGCAGAAGGAAGTGAAGTATGTGAATTCCGGGGAAGAGAAGCAGATGCTGCCAATGGCTCTCTCTCTTATTTTGTTTCTTGTTTGGTCATCAATAAGAGGCAAGTGGGCACAGAATCTCAATTTCATGGCAAAATCCAAAATTTCTAAGTTGTCCTGATAACCAAAGAACATCTCTATCAGCTGCAAATATAAGCGGACAAAGAATCTGCCGTCCTATCTATACTTCCCTTCCCTGGCTGGGCACCAGGAACAAATATTCAATTAATATACAATAATTTTTTTGTGTAAGGCTCAATCGAGCAATAACAAATTGGCCAATTGAGTGAATATTTTAGTTTTTGAAATTCAGATACAATCGTACATGTTATTACAAATTGACTTTTACACGATGAAGTTATGGTGTATCACTCGCTATATATCTACTTTTGCAGACCTGCTCAAACTCCAAGCAGATAGTTCTTTCAGTACTAGTCACTGGGAAAACCTTTGACAGAGAAGAATCAACATTGTAAAAGCTCTAGCGCTAGACTAGGTTACCAGTCCTGTTCCAGACCCTTCACAACGTCATCGAATGGGAGAGTAAGCCTTATACAACAGGTGGGCAAGGATGGTCGACTCGTTCCAGTCTGGACCCCACAATTTTTTCCTACTAGTCAGGTCTGTGGATGTAGGCGGACTCAAACAAGTAGAGCTAAACTTCCACTTTGTTTATGAGAAAGTAATATGTGACTCATCATTGTTATGTTATGTTCCGAAATATAATCAGTTAGCTGCGATCTTTACCTGAGGTTATCTAGTTTGGAAGGAAAAACAAAAAAGAGATTATCTAGTTCGCATCATGCTTTTTTTCGAACCAATCTCTCTGCAGCTGATCTAATTAGGACTGAGAGTGATATTAGCATGCACTTGTATGTCTGGGGTTTGTATTACCACAGAAAACTGTGGGAGGATTAGAAAGAAAAAGACCCTAAATTCACGCAGCGACTGTTATATGCAATTTGCCTCAGCTACAAGCTCAAGCAATTGCAGACCACTCGGCCGCAAAAGCTGGAGACAACGTGCTGTTTCTTGGCATGCCAAGAAATATAGTTGACCCTGAAAACGCACAGGAACCAGAAGTCCGTCTCCATGATTATCAGGACAACCATAAAGAGCTTGGTAAAGGTGTCGGAGGAGAGCACCGCTTAAGAAACAATTGACGAAGTACGGCGATCGTACCCGCCAAATATTCAAAGATATGTTTGAGAGGAAGACGTACCCAGGGCAGATGCATGTATAGCATACAGCAAAGCACCAACCAGATGATGCTTGCTCGTGATGGGGTTCAAACTATTCCTTTTTCCTAGCACAATGAAAAGAGAAAAAGGGACACGGAATTTGGGGTTTAGCTGTAAATCTTATCCAAATACTTATTCGCAAGAACAGACAGATGGAATTTTTATTTTTTAAAAAATTATTTACGGATATATAGCTCACCAAATAAGATAGTGGAAGAAATTATTCCCTAAATCGAACTCAACAATGACATAGACACGTAACTAAATATTTTAAATTATTAATAAAAATAAATAGAAAAAATTTGATATGACATTTAATAATAATATATTAAATATTTATTAGTACAGTTCACAGATCAGTGTACAAGAATCTCATAGATAGTGTTCATCTTATCACAGGGCTACACGTGGCGATGCTGTTGAGACACCTTATCCAAAAATCTGAATGGGTCGACTAGATTTCCGCACAGCAATGTGCATAAAAAAAACACATAATAAATTGGGAATAATTAAACAGAATATTCTGTTTTCCGGTTCCACTAGTTCGGGTTGGATTTCAACTTGGGATACAAGTTATTAGATTTTTAGGTGGAGGTAAATTCAATCCCTTGTAGCAGCGGTGGAGTTGGGTTATTATGTGGGTCCGCATCATGCTGATCCAATACTGGAATAAAATATCCTACCCGTGTTCAGTTATATAGCTTGAGAACGGAGGAGAAAGCCATTTTGTGGTCAATAGTCCCTGGAGCTTGGGAACATACCGCATTCCCGGTTTAATTATTCCCAACGAATTGTTTTCCTATTAAACCAAATCAAATATTCAGTTTGATTACCTCAAAATGACCAAAGTATATTTAACCAGTTTAATTATGCCCAACGAATTGTTTTAATTGTTCCTCCTTTTTAATATTGTAAATGAAAAAAGAATATGATTAAAGGGGCTGTCTTTTCTAATAAATTATTAAACCTGGATCAGTCCATTGAAGCATTGGTAACTGATGCTCTTTCTTGATCTCAACTTTACACGTAGAAATCATCCCACAATGCCAAAGCAGGAATTCCGCACATCAAGAAATTAACATGAAAAGGACTGCCAGAAGCAAGATACTGACCGGATCGACGGGTCACAGTAGTTGATAATGGAAGACGACCTCAGAAACGCAGCAAAACCAGGCCTTTGACCATCTAAGTATTGTTCTGGACTTCTGGTTGACAGAAAATGAACTGATCGCTCTCTCCCGCAGTCTCTCTCTTCCTCTGTATCTGAGCGTTCGTGCGCGAGTTTCTTAAATGGGGACTAGGGAAGAAGAAGAGAACAAGGCAGCGTGGCTCGTGGGCATCAAGAACCTTCAGATTCAGCCTTACCCACTTCCTCCTCTAGGTTTATTTTTTACTCTCTCTTCCTTATCCTTCTCCTTAAACACTTCACTGTGCTCAATTTGTGTTCTTTACCAATCACAAATCTGTTAAAATGCTGTGCATAGAATTGAACTTATTTTGGGACAGTGTTTCCGGCTGCCTCGATCAGTTCTTGATCCGATCGGTCCACTATGAACCTTTTTTCTCGGGTAACTGATCACAATTCTTGCCCAACGCCGTCTAAAGTTTAACTACGCAGAGCCATCTTGAGTGAATATTCTATTCTCCTTTAGGTGATTTGTGGCAATTTCCTGGCAATTCTTCCAGTAATTTCGACCACCACGATCCTGATCGAACCCATGTAACCCGTCATATGAGCTTGCGAGTAGTTCTGTTACTTTCCAAGGACAAATTCCCCAGAAAGATTAGCATGAATCTGCAGACTGTCATAATAAAACTGATGGATCTAAGCAATGTTTGTTTGGTTAATTTTAGGCCCCCATGATGTCAAGGTTCAGGTAAAAGCTCTCGGCATATGCGGAAGCGATGTTCATCATTTCAAGGTCAATATTCCTCCTTTATTTTCCTTGTACCTTAAACTTGTTCAATCTGATGAGAGCACATGTCAAAATAACACCCCCTTCTACTTCTCCTCTGCTTTTGAATGTGACCCTCATCCTCAGACAATGAGATGCGCCAGTTTCATCGTGAAGAAGCCAATGGTAATAGGGCATGAGTGTGCCGGCATCATAGAAGAAGTTGGGACTGAAGTGAAATCTCTAGCTGTGGGTGATCGAGTTGCATTAGAACCGGGGATTAGCTGCAGGAGGTGCAGCCTCTGCAAAGACGGCCGCTATAACCTTTGTCCCGAGATGAAGTTCTTCGGTTCTCCTCCAACCAACGGTTCCCTTGCAAATAAGGCAGTCTCCCTCTATTTGCGTCTAAAACTGTGATTAACTTTGATACCAATCTGCATTGGTAAAATTTATTTTCTTAAACTGATCTAGGTGGTGCACCCTTCCTACCTGTGCTATAAACTGCCCGACAATGTTAGCCTGGAAGAAGGGGCGATGTGCGAGCCCCTCAGTGTCGGAGTCCATGCCTGCAGGCGGGCTGATATAAATCCAGAGACTAACGTTCTCATCATAGGATCAGGACCGATAGGGCTGGTGACCCTGCTGGCAGCTCGTGCATTCGGAGCTCCAAGGATCATCGTTGTTGATGTCGATGAGGATAGACTGGCCATTGCCAAAAAGCTCGGCGCAGACGGGATTGTTCATGTCTCACAAGATATCCAGGTACTTCAGTTGAGTATCAGCTGACGTGTTTGAACCCAACAGTAAGTAATGAAACTGGAAGAGTTAGTATTTTCGTGTTTCTTTGATGATCACACAGCTTGTAGATGAAGAGGTGGAACAGATACAGATCGCCATGGGTTCTGGAGTTGACGTGAGTTTTGATTGTGTCGGATACAGCAAAACCATGACTACGGCTCTAACCGCGACCCGTTCGGGTGGGAAGGTCTGCCTGATCGGGCTAGCCCTGAGTGAGATGACTGTACCACTTACTCCAGCCGCTGCAAGGTAGTTGATCAAGTCTGATTTTCATTAACGAGATAACTTGCTGCACGTCAATTGTGGTATGGTAGCTACCGCTTTTTAACTTTCCTGGTGAACAGGGAGATCGATGTGATCGGGATATTCCGGTACCAGAACACATGGCCGTTATGCATCGAGTTCCTTAGGACAGGAAAGATCGATGTTAAGCCTCTTATAACGCACAGGTTTGGGTTCTCACAGGAGGAGGTTGAGCGAGCCTTCGAGACCAGCGCTCGTGGTGGCAATGCTATTAAGGTCATGTTTAATCTGTAGACTAAGAAACTGTGATGTTTCGCAGAAGAATAAGGCACGTGTAAACAATAAATTAATAATGCTCACTGATATTTAGTGGACATGTTACTTGAAGTTGTCTGAGTTTTACGGTTTTTGTATGGCCTTTTATGCTAACGGGCCCAACCGATCCGAGATCCCTAATTTTCCTTTTATTTATGGGGCTTTTATTTCATGAGCTAAGTTGATTTGAGCCCAAAATTTGCACTTACTATACAGTGAGAATCACTTGCACCAGAAAGATTTTCTTTTTCTTTTTCTTTTTCTGTTCATAGTCAAACGATTAATACTAAGGACAAGGGGAAACTGTTATTAGGCAGTAGGACTGATAACATGGAATGTCGGGGGGCATCCATAGCTTTTTGATTTTATTTTTTTTTTTCACTTAAATATGATTTTGAGTTTGAGATCAAAGTTATATAAATTAATACTTAGTAGATTAATAATTCTGTATGTATTAACCGTGGACAAAATCACCCTAATGCCTCAATTGTTCAATGATCTTATTAAAAGAAACAAGAGGGAATAGTTGAATTGAACGTCACTTTCCACGATGAGAATGGCAAATTAGGAACACGGGTGATGGTAATGGCAGTAGCCATCAATGGTTTTAGTGCTTGTTCACTGGTACAATTGGTATCAATATAATCAACGGTGGCTCTCGAGTGATTATTATTGGCCAGAGTGATTAGTGGTGCCCAAGCCTCCTCTCTCTCTACTACGCGTAATCGTATAGTCTTCATCGAGGTCGATAATGGGAAGCTAAAGCTTCATCCGTGTACATCTTGTTGGTCAAAAACAGAGGGCTTATACTGTTCTAAAGTCGATGTGCTGCTACGAGGATATCATCACGCGCATGCACATGCGATACCTTAGTTCAAAAAGACTAAAATTCAATCGAAACATGAACTCTTAATCCTCCCTTCTTATCTTGAAATCGATCGCTAATATTCCTCGAGTTTCTCTTCCCTGTACAGTTCCATATGTTGTCCGCTTTAACGGACTTTCTTTCGCTATCTGGGTACCCAATAATTCGGCAGGCCTGGTATTTGCGTAGGCAATAAATTCTGGTTGGCTGATTACTTCTCTTTGTTAATCAACTAGAGACCTTCACAAGAAATGCCAACTGATCAATTTGTTAAATGAACAAGAGGCTTTTACGTGTAATTTTGGGTGAAAGGGATGAGGGATGATTATCGTGTGCTCTTAGAGGTTGGATTGCCAATGGGACTGTCCTCAGTCGTCACGATGGTTATTACCAGTTTCATTTCTTATGCTCACGATAGATTATATCCGACACGATTAAAATCGGCGTGGGGACTCCGTGACACCCACATCCATCGGAAACAATATAGTCCACGTTCCAATATATATATATATATATCTACTTTAATATGATTGATTCAAATAATTTGACATCTCATTTTCTTAAATAAGATTTAGATCTTGAGTTCTATAATCAATTAAATTGCTTATCTCTTCATTAGACGCATCGATTTGAACTTTGATTATCCGGGAGAGGATGAGTTCTGGGATATTATTTGATATTAAAAAAATCTTATTGAAGGCTAATTAACAAGAAAATAATTTTTCCTTTAGAAAATAAATATTTGGGATAATTAAATGCCCGCCGCCCTATTGAAATTGAGGTGGTTCTGTTTCTTTCCCCCACTTCCCAACCAGAGAGTGGACTATGTATTTTTTTTTTCTTTGATCAATATTTGAATCTGTCAGAGTTTTTTTTGTGTATTGAATATATCAAATGGCAGTATTTACTTAATAGTATAAGTTAATTAGATTTAGTCATTTTAATTTTTGAAAAAAACCTAAAAATATTTAAATTTTATTAATTTATTACGTTACATAAATACTGTAACGCATAATATATTGATATGTACAGAACTTTCTTCATTAAGAGTAGACTATATTGTTTATATTATATAGATGTGGACTTAATGCTCTTCTTATCTGCAGTGCAGGCTAACAGATGCAACTATCTAAACAAAAACTAAAAAAAAAGGCAGATTCCCTCCGTTATTCCTGTTTCATCAAAATCACTTCTTCTTCTGCTTCCATGGCAGCTTTTCCTCCTCCTCGTCCTCCCTTGTCTTCTTCTTATTCCAGGAACAAGAAATTACTCGTCAAAGTGTCGATAGCAATATCAGACGCGGCCTCCTGGTGTTGTGCCTTTGGCATCCTGAGCCTAATCGTGGTGGCTTGCGTTAGAGACGATCAAGCCGGTCATGAACAGAGCTCCTCCGATCTCTCAGCTGGTACTCTTAGAGGAAGCAAGCTCTTGGACAAACCGTGTGATGAGATTTATGTGGTAGGGGAGGGCGAGACCCTGCACACGATCGGTGACAAGTGCGGGGACCCCTTCATCGTCGAGAGGAACCCTCATATCCATGACCCGGATGACATCTTCCCAGGTTTGGTCATCAAGATTACTCCCACGAAGGGCCCAGAGGCACTGGGGTGATGATTGCAGAGATCATATATACATATAGACGGCATAGACATAGGCGTAGTGTGGGATATACAGCAAGGTAATCTGATCGGCCACAACACATATACATATTAGAAGAAAAAATGGCGGGATCTTTCCTTTTCTTTAAGTTCATAATACAATCCTAAACTAGCTAGCTTTGTGGATATACAGTTTGATGCTTATGTGAAGCAACAGATCCTTCAAAAAAGAAGGTATCTACTGAGAGGAGGTTTAATACAGTTAGTGTCACCTTCAATATGTGTTTGAGTAGTGATCGATTCACTTCTTGTTTAGCGAGATTTTCTTCGCATGAACCTCTCTTGTATGCATACCATAAATGGAACTGAATAGAAGAGGGCAGAGAAAATGAGGAAATGTTAGTCTTATGAGATATTGGCGAAATAATCATATGAATTACCCTCAAACGGACTGTTTTGCATGCCTTGTCATGATCAATCTTTAGATAGGGGCAGGTTATCAAGAGTTGTCGCATTGATTCTAATTAACAGATTACAATCACTAGACTATTATTTTTATTTTTCACATATTTCATTCATCGTAAGCTCTTGAGTGTTGACATCTCCTCTAATTGGAAAAAAGTGCTGGATGAAAAATGAAATGTTGGGCCGGATGAGATTACGCAGCTCATGACCACATTAATGTGAGGAGCGGTATTATAGACTCGTATACATAGTAGAGCTAATCAAGCCCCAAAGCTCAAATCCTTAAATCTACCAGCATTGCTATTAGCGGGTTTAGACTTTTCCCCTTTTTTGGCACCAAAATGTTGCAGACGTTGTAGCTTGCAATGTGACTATACTACGCCGGAATAAATTTGAAGTCGAATCAAGACACAGAATCCAGGATTTGGTTCTTTGGAGGCCCTCTATCAGGTAAAGTACTCTGGTCTCCAAACATACGACATCAGAAATCAGTAAAACATCCGGAACTATTTATGTCTTGACGAACCATCAACGATCAAAGGCTTTGTCCTTTACAATATCAATATATGCCAATATTGAATTTGCTGACGGAACAACGAAAAGCCAGCAAATGTATGATGTGAAAGCAAGCTGAAGTTGGCACGAAAGAATAAAAAGGGTAAGCTGAAGTCAGTGTAATCCGGAATATATAAAATGAATAATCTCAATGGCAATAATATTATAAATAAAATGAATTTTCTTTCTATAGGCACAATATAGTGCAAGAAAGACTTACCACAAATTGGAGTAGAAGAAGAAGACTATTCGACTAAATTTATAAAATATAAATAATCGAATAACACAAAATCAAAACAACAAACTTGAAATGGAAATCTTTTACTGATTGTGTCGAGGCCTGTGGCGTTCACAGTTTCCTTAAGATTGATTCGTCCCCTCTGGTCGTGCTGAGGAAGCGTGGACTTCAATCTCCCAGGATACAACGACTCTGAGCTCGAGGTTGCACGAGACCCGCAGCTGGAGGCGAACTGGAACCGAAGCCGGAAACCACCGAAAACTATGCAGATGCAGAGAGGGAGAAGAGAGAGAGCTCTAGAGCTTGTTGTGTGTCTAAAACCTATGGAGGGGGCCTCTATTTATAGGCTGGTGGAGGGCTGGTGGCTTAAATGGCAGAGAACCGGACATTAAAAGGGCTAAACCGGGCGTTAAGAGCCCTTAATTGCATAGAACCGGCCAGGAGCCGCGAGAAAGCCGTTTATTGTAGCTGAAGTAGTTACTTATCGTAAGACTACTCTTAACTTATAAACCCTTTGAAATTCTCATCCCTAACCGATGTGGGATTGAGTTTCTGCATTTCCCTGTGTGGGCTCCTTGGGCCCTATGGGCCCTTATAGGCCTGGGCCTCTTCATGGGTTTCTCCCATAACCAATAATAAGTCCATGGACTTTAAGCCCATTTCAATTCCTTCAATTTCCAAATCAATTGGACTTAGGCCCAAATATAATTTTCAATTCATGAGAACAATTTCTCATTCAATTCAATGCCATTTTTCCAACAATCCCCCACATGAATGAAAATTATTTTATTTTGACTCTGTGGTGGTTTCCAACAAGTGAATCCTGCATAGGATAGGTAGGGTAACCCTTTGAACCTTCCCTTGTAAAGGTACACTTACTTTACTAGCTGTCCAGTAGACATGATGTTCTTGAACTGTCCCGCTTTCTTGTGTAAAGGATCATATACCTCACACAGGAGTTCACAACACTTCTGTTCCGTTCTCACGGTTGTGTTCGTTTGGCCATGAACACCGTCCTGGTTCTGTGAGAGTTTCTAAAGAATTAAGCCCTTTATTCTCCTTTGAAGCGGCCCCACTTCTCTCTCACATAGGTGATTTATAATCTCAAGAGTATTCTGTCTACTCTTTTATAAATCATTAAAGCATCTAAATGCTATCCTCATCATGATAATATCACTGTTTCTTATAAAGGAACGGGTTGAGGAATAATCCCCCCACAGTGACCTCTTCAGGTCTTATGAGTAGGTTGTCCCTTTGAACCTAAATCTTGGGATCTCCAGTCAACAAGGTAGGGTTTTCCTTCATAAAACCTTTTCTTTCATGGGCTTCAGTCCCATTCCTTTCGACATTTTCTCAACTAGTTCTCTGTTTAACCCTTTGGTTAGCGGATCCGCTAAATTATCTTTTGACTTCACATAGTCAATTGTGATAATTCCAGTTGAGAGTAACTGTTTAATGGTATTGTGTCTACGACGTATATGTCTAGACTTACCATTATACATTTGACTTTGTGCCCTTCCAATGGCAGACTGACTGTCACAATGTATACATATTGGTGGCACCGGTTTTTCCCATTCTGGGATATTCTCAAGAAAATGGCGTAGCCATTCAGCCTCTTCTCCACACTTATCTAAGGCTATAAACTCAGATTCCATTGTGGATCGGGCTATCACTGTTTGTTTTGAGGATTTCCATGACACGGCTGCTCCCCCTAATGTGAATACATATCCACTTGTAGATTTCGAGTCTTTTATATCAGATATCCAGTTTGCATCACTGTACCCTTCAAGTACGGCTGGATATCTGGTATAGTGCAGCCCATAATCCCGAGTATATCTTAGGTACCGTAATACCCTCACAATTGCCTTCCAATGGTCGGCACTCGGGTTACTCGTATATCTACTTAGCCTACTAACCGTGTAGGCTATATCTGGTCTAGTACAACTCATTAGATACATCAAGCTACCAATAACTCTTGAGTATTCCACCTGTGAAATACTCTCTCCTCTATTCTTCGATAGATGGAGACTTGTATCTAATGGTGTTCTAGCGACACCAGAATCATTCTTGTTAAATTTCTCAAGAATTTTGTCCACATAGTGTGACTGACTTAAGATAAGTCCTTCTGATGTTCTCGTGATCTTAATTCCTAAAATCACATCAGCAAGGCCCATATCTTTCATGTCAAATCTTGCATTCAACATGTTCTTGGTAGATTTGATAATTTTCTCATCACTACCAACAATGAGTATGTCATCTACATATAAACATAAAATGACGTAACTATTTTCCGTCTCTTTTATGTAAATACATTTATCACACTCATTGATTTTGTAGCCATTGGTAATCATTGTATTATCAAATTTTTCATGCCACTGTTTTGGCGCTTGCTTCAAGCCGTACAATGATTTAACCAATTTGCATACTCTCTTTTCCTTTCCTGGAGACACAAACCCCTCGGGTTGTTCCATGTAGATTTCTTCATCTAAATCTCCATTTAGGAATGCCGTTTTCACATCCATTTGATGTACCTCTAAATTACGCAATGCCGCAATTGCAAGTATCATCCTAATGGAATTTATTCTCGTCACAGGAGAATAAGTGTCAAAATAATCAAGGCCTTCCTTTTGCTTGTATCCCTTGATAACAAGTCTAGCCTTGTATTTATCTATGGAGCCGTCTGCTCTCATTTTCCTTTTAAAGATCCACTTAGATCCTAAAGGTTTACATCCGGGAGGAAGATCGACTAACTCCCACGTATGATTCTGTAAAATAGAATCAATTTCACTGTTGATCGCCTCTTTCCAAAGAGGTCCCTCTGAAGAAGTCACGGCTTCTTTATATGTCTGTGGTTCTTTTTCCAACAGATATGTTATAAAATCATCTCCAAATGATTTTTCCACTCTCGCCCTTTTACTACGTCTAGGCTCAAATTCATGATCAGAACCTTGATCTGATTCATGACTTTTATAATTCATAGCTTCGGCGGTTCGTTTCGACGAACTAGATCCTTCGCTGGATCTATACGGAAATACATCTTCAAAAAATGATGCATTTCTCGATTCCATTATCGTATTCTTGTGTATATCATGAATTTTTGATTCATACACAAGGAATCGATATGCATTACTGTTATGTGCATAGCCTATGAAAACACAGTCCACTGTTTTAGGACCTATTTTTACCTTTTTCGGTGTTGGTATTGCTACTTTTGCAAGACACCCCCACACTCGTAAGTGTTTGTAGGATGGTCTCCTACCATGCCATAGTTCATATGGCGTCTTTTCCTCTTTCTTTCGAGGTACCTTATTTAAAAGGTAATTGCTTGTCAAAATAGCTTCCCCCCACATGTTCTGGGGTAACCCTGAACTCAGAAGTATCGCGTTCATCATTTCTTTCAATGTGCGATTTTTTCGTTCAGCAACACCGTTTGACTGAGGTGAGTAGGGCGCAGTTACTTCATGGACTATTCCATGTTGTGCACAAAAGTCACCGAATGGTGCTTCATATTCACCGCCTCTATCACTTCTTAGTCTTTTTATTCTCTTATTGAGTTGATTCTCAATTTCATTCTTATAGAGAATAAATTTTTCTAAGGCTTCATCTTTGCTCTTAAGCAAATACACGTAGCAGTACTTTGTGCTATCATCGATAAAAGTAATAAAATACTTATTACCGCCTCTTGTTTGTACAGACTTTAAGTCACAAACATCACTATGAATTAGGTCAAGTGGTTCGGTATTTCTTTCAACGGTTTGAAAGGATGACCTCGTTAATTTCGCTTCTACACAAATTTTGCATTTGTGTTTAGAATCGATCTGGAATGTCGGTATGTGTTCCATGTTAATTAGTTTCCGAATTGAATCATAATTAACATGTCCTAGTCTACCATGCCATAAACTGGAAGACTCAATCAAATAAGAGGAAGAGGCTTTATCTTTATTGATAATCGTCAGTACATTGAGCTTAAAAAGCCCATTACATTCGTACCCCTTTCCAACATACATACCGGATTTCGTTATTATAACTTTATCTGACTCAAATACTATACGAAACCCATGTTTACTCAGCAAGGAACCGGAAACCAGATTCTTCCGGATCTCTGGCACGTATAGCACGTTGTTGAGAGTCAGCATCTTCCCGGAGGTCATTTTCAGCACCACTTTGCCTTTGCCTTCAACTTCTGACGAGGCAGAGTTCCCCATGTAAAGTTTCTCTCCACTAACCGGCTCAAAGCTTGTGAAGAGATCTCTGTTGGAGCAGATGTGCCGGGTGGCTCCAGTGTCAATCCACCATTCCTTCGGATTTGACCCCACCAGGTTCACTTCAGAGACCACAGCAGAAAGGTTGATGTCGGAAACATCTTGGGATATCGCATCAACCACATTGGCCTCGGGCTTCTTCTTCTTTGGAAGCCGGCAATCAGTAGACCTGTGGCCCTTCTTGCCACAGTTGAAACACTTTCCTTGGAATTTCGGCTTGGAAACTCCACCTTTGGGCCCAGCCACTTTGGGCCCAGTCTTGGCCTTGTTCTTTTTGGGCTTTTGCCCATGCTCGACCACGTTGGCCTTCGCAGCACCTGCAACAGGAATGTTCTTCTCGGACCCCCTGTTGTCTTCTTCAATTCGAAGTCTAACAATGAGGTCTTCAAGTGACATTTCCTTTCGCTTGTGCTTCAGATAGTTCTTGAAGTCCTTCCATGCCGGTGGTAGCTTCTCAATTATTGCAGCCACCTGAAAGGTTTCACTCAGAACCATCCCTTCAGCATGAATTTCATGCAAGATTACCTGAATCTCTTGCACTTGACTGATCACTGTCTTGGAATCCACCATTTTATAGTCGAGGAACCGTCCGACGACAAACTTCTTTGTGCCGGCATCCTCTGTCCTATATTTGCGGTCCAGGGAATCCCACAGTGTTTTCGCCGTCTTCAGTGTACAATACACGTTGTACAGCGAATCGTGCAGCCCGTTCAGAACGTAATTTCTGCACAGGAAATCAGAGTGGTGCCAGGCATCAACAGCTTGAGCTGCCTGGACATCCGATTGTCCTTCAGGAAGCTTGGGAGCCTCCTCAGTCAAGAACCGAGCAAGGTTCAGGGTGGTCAAGTAGAAGAGCATCTTCTGCTGCCACCTTTTGAAGTTCAACCCATTGAACTTCTCAGGTTTTTCACTGTGGTTGACAGGAACCACAGTAGGCACCGAGCCAGTAGGCACGGAGCCTGTGCCTCCAAGAGGCATGGCTGGGATAGATCCCGAGCCCGGTGTGACTGGGGCACCAGAGCCCCTAGCCACAGCATCAGCAGCAGGAACAATAGCCGGATTGTTTTCAGTAGCCATCTGAGATCAAAGAACAAACCGAATCAATCTTAAGTTTGTAATCCGGAATATATAAAATGAATAATCTCAATGGCAATAATATTATAAATAAAATGAATTTTATTTCTATAGGCACAATATAGTGCAAGAAAGACTTACCACAAATTGGAGTAGAAGAAGAAGACTATTCGACTAAATTTATAAAATATAAATAATCGAATAACACAAAATCAAAACAACAAACTTGAAATGGAAATCTTTTACTGATTGTGTCGAGGCCTGTGGCGTTCACAGTTTCCTTAAGATTGATTCGTCCCCTCTGGTCGTGCTGAGGAAGCGTGGACTTCAATCTCCCAGGATACAACGACTCTGAGCTCGAGGTTGCACGAGACCCGCAGCTGGAGGCGAACTGGAACCGAAGCCGGAAACCACCGAAAACTATGCAGATGCAGAGAGGGAGAAGAGAGAGAGCTCTAGAGCTTGTTGTGTGTCTAAAACCTATGGAGGGGGCCTCTATTTATAGGCTGGTGGAGGGCTGGTGGCTTAAATGGCAGAGAACCGGACAATTGAATGCCCGAACCGGCCGTAAATGCATTGAACCGGACATTAAAAGGGCTAAACCGGGCGTTAAGAGCCCTTAATTGCATAGAACCGGCCATTAATCCGATCGAACCGGTCATTCAGTGCCCCTATTAAGGTCGGACCCTTAATGCCGTCCCTTAATACGGCCTTTATGACCCTAAACCGCCCGGAATCCGAAGAGTCGGGAATCCGAGGCAAATTTATTGAAGGAAAAAAAAAAATTGCCAGAAATGGCAAAATTAGGCCAGCACCTCCAGCCATAGGCGGGAGCCGCGAGAAAGCCGTTTATTGTAGCTGAAGTAGTTACTTATCGTAAGACTACTCTTAACTTATAAACCCTTTGAAATTCTCATCCCTAACCGATGTGGGATTGAGTTTCTGCATTTCCCTGTGTGGGCTCCTTGGGCCCTATGGGCCCTTATAGGCCTGGGCCTCTTCATGGGTTTCTCCCATAACCAATAATAAGTCCATGGACTTTAAGCCCATTTCAATTCCTTCAATTTCCAAATCAATTGGACTTAGGCCCAAATATAATTTTCAATTCATGAGAACAATTTCTCATTCAATTTAATGCCATTTTTCCAACAGTCAGTAATAGAATATATTGCATGTATGTGATTCGATATGCTGTCAAAATATTCCCAAACCGAAGTCAAGAGCAAAGCCTTTAAATCACAAGTTGAGCACCGATGCCTCTATATCAAATTCCATTTTTTGGAATGTTAAGATGTTTGCTGTCTATCTCATCTCTCGATAATTGGCCGCTGCTTTTCTCCACTTCTGATGTCATCACCCTTTCGGACAAGAATATGTACTGTGGAGACAGAGAGTATATTATCACGACGGCAAGAGGACAACTTTCAGATTGAGAGAACAATCTTGAAAGGAAAGCAAAGCAAGGCGCTCTCTCATTTAAATGGCCGGGGATATCCGCAGGCATATGCTACTCGCTAGGGTTTCCTGTGGTTTTCTCCCCTCTTATTTCTTCCATTTTCTTTTCTAAGTCATGAATTGCATATAAAGGCTAGCTCCCCGACAGATCAGGACCTGCCGTACCAGAAAGACTTTCAAGTTCTGCAGCGAGCTCAGCCGCCCCGGGGGGGGGGGGGTGGGGTTGGGGTGGGGGGTGGGTAAGGAGTTTGAATATCAGTGCAAGCTAACCCAGTTGCAGGGCAATCTCTTTCTTGGCATGTCTCTGGATCGGTGATGATCTATGTGTGCGCGCGCGCGGAAGCGTGAAGTTGTCATTTTGTAACCTTTCTTTTCAGAATTTGGTTTCCTTTCATTATAATTATTTAGATATATATATATATATATCATCACAATGAGATTATGCCAAAGGAGAGTTGCCCTGCGACTGCTTCAGCTTAATTTATATACGGGCTAGCAGCATTGCTATGCTACTCTTCAACGTAAGTGATACGTATTTGTGTGAGGAAAGGTCTCCCCCGAGGTAATATCTATATGCTATATGTATATCCCATTCCTCCATCTCCAAAGTCGTGAAAATTCAATTCCTTTTTAACTGGGGATACGCACTAAATGGAATTTAAGTTTAAGCCCATTTACAGTCGACAACCATCAATGAGCCTCTAGCGCGACTCGTCTCTTGACATGGGGAGCGAAACTGCCTGCAAGAGAAGCTTTGGCTATCAATCAAACCGACATCTTCCGGGATGCGAAATTCTTCTGTGAGCAGGTTTTTTTAGATAATTAGGTGAACTTAACCAATGAATATATGAAAAATAAGTAAATATGTCAAATCATGTCTAAAAAATTATTGTTATTGATGAATAGAAAAAAATGATGTGATATTAAGTGATGACGTGTTAAACATTTACTGGTAGACGAGTTTACGGATGATGATGATGTGGCAAGCTGAGGTGCGTAAGAATCTCTCTTCCCAGACGTAACACGGTGCAAGAAGATGTCCGGCCGCCGGAAATTCCTTCTATGGCCGATCGGAAGGCCAATGAGACGCACCTCTCTCGGCCAGTCTAAATGGGCTCGCTGGCTCAACCCAACTGGTAGCTCCACCGAGACCATCTGTATCAGATGATCCCAAATAAATAAGCCCACATATCTTCTTTCGGTCGAGCCAGTAAAAGGAAGTCGACGACCACACGATTTCCCAACACCAAATTAAGTAAACAGGGAAATGATATTCGGTGCAGTAGCAGTAGTATTCCTCCCTCGCATGAGATCAATAAGTTTGGAGAGTGAATCTTACTAGCAAAACTTCCGTGCACTCATTTATTCCTATCACATTTTAAACATATAATTCTTCTTCATAACCACAAAAAGAAAAAAAAAAACAAATGAGCAGGTGCACGGTATCAAAACAATCTCCATCTAAAAATTAAAACCCGTCCCTACTTGAGAAACAGGATTACGCTCTAAATTTAAAACTAAGAGGTCCTTAATGTAATTTTTATTATTATAATCTCATATATTCCTATATTCGCCTATCAGTCTATCACTTCTAAATTGTGTCCTTGGTAAACCCAAATTTTTTGACCGTACGCGCGCCTCGTCAAGTCACTCCAATCCAGTCCTCCATGCAGAGAGCCACCTGGCCAAAATACTTTTTCTCTTTTCATCTGTCGGTCTTCCAGAACCAGAATTCCACCTTTCTGATCATTCAACAGCTGAAGGCTTGATTTCTGGTAAGTATTATTTCAAGAACCGCTGCAGGCTTTGATCTTGCTTTTTCGGTCATAAAATGGCTTGCTTCCTCCCTCGAGAAAAAGAAAAAGGGCCATTAATCATTGAACAAGAATCAAACAGCTTTTTCCTTTTTCTTTTTCTTCTTCTTTTTTTAATGTGTGAACGTATGTTTACAATGTTTGTGTACATATATGTGTGTGTACGCATTTGGATGTATTTATGCGTGAAGCCCAGTGCTTGGCGCCGAAGGAAAGGGAGGAATAATTTGACTCCTTCAAAGTGGGAAGACATTTGGCACACCCTCAATGCACATTTGCAGTCCTAAATTCCAAAGCGTGTAATCTCCTCCTCCTCCTTCTTCTTTCCTTTAAACGCGCTCAATTAGCATTTACAACTGTATGCAATGCATATTGCATAATGCATTTCTACACCACTATGCTGCTTAATTATGGCAGGAGGGAGGACCATGCTCTCTGCAGTTGCAAGAATTGGAAGATTGACCAAAAGGCAGATGTTGTTCTGATTCTTCCATTTTGGGTGGTGGTGGGCTGGTCAGCACAAATCCTAATTATGAGTTGTTTGACTTAATAACACTGACACCACCCGTATAATGCTTCACGATTATTATATAGCAAGGTATGGTGCCGTACCACTTATGAATTTCTCTAATATTGATCGAAAGAGAGGAAGACGTCAAATGGGATTTCCGTAACTCGTGATGTAAATAGGTTTCCGTTTCCATTTCCAATGGGAATCGGATACTTTTATTTGGCATGCAGCTGAGCATATCTCAAGTCTTAATTTGAGAATCAATATGTTATAAAATAGGGTTGGAATATCAGAGGATTTACCAAGTACATCGTTAATCATCGTGGTCAAACTCAAAAGAGTGGTCAACTCTTGTTGCGAGCGAATTTGTCTCTCCCTTTCTTTGGAGGAAATTGAGGAGGAAAATCCGACCCTACCCTTTCTTGGATGAATCAGTAAGAGAGAATAGCCAGCCGAATCTTATGACTCGGTACAAATTAGAAGCCATGACTTCATGCTCCCATCCCTCTTGACACTTAAATTAATTCGAGTTTGCAGGCCAAAAAGAAAAGACATAAATAAAACATTAATTAAAAGAAAGAAAAAGCCAGAAGCTGTGATTCCTTTTATCCTCCTGAGCGTTTTTTAGCTTTATTTCCTTGAACAAAATCTTTCGAATTTACCTCGGAGATCAAAACATTTATTCATTCATTTCTTCTTCTTCTCTCTGTCTCTTTCTATTTTCTGGTGTTGGGCGAACAACACAGCTCCTCTTCCTTTTTGGTCTGTAATCTTCCAACCCTCTCATCAGCAGTGGACAGTAACTTCTTTTCTTTTTTAATGAAACCATCTCTCGGCATCAAACACTAACATGCTTTTTGAGATAAATTGACAAAATCATCATCTGAAACAACGTCGCCCTCGCTGACCCCACAGGGTTACAATATGAAGCATGCCGGCTTGCCACCACGAAACATTCGTGCGGACTAGCTGGACTGACTCTTTCCAACAACAATGTTCTTTAATCACAACCATATGTAACATAAAATACACATAGAGAGAGAGAAAGAGGGAGAGACTGAGACCGAGGAGTCTCAAAAGAAGTGTTTTATATTTGCTAGAAAAAGGAACAGTCAATTAATGATACGCAACGACAGTTGAGGCAGATTAGAAGCGCTCTAAAAGACCGCCTTTGCCTTTGGCCATTTTCGATGAGGCCGGCCCTCATAAAGTTAACTTTGTCGCCCACTTCCACGTTTTGATTTTCTGTCACTTACAGAGCACCACCACGGCACAGCCCCTCCTCATCCTCCTCAATTACATTCCACATATTTGAATAGGATTGTTCGACGACTTCTTTTCTTTAAAGAAAATATCATATCCGAGTATTGTAAACAAAATACGTTCGTGATCGGGAATTGGCCTGCCTCGAATATATCATCGGTTCGGATCCATGGGACGGTGTGTTTTTCCTACTGGTCTTTCTACTTCAAAAAAAAAAAAATTGAAATTTAGAAAGAAAAAGAGAAAGGTGAGCTCAACGACCTGGTCGTTGTTCTTTAGGTCCGGATTAGACACCCATCCCACGGGCCATGCTCACCACAAATTCAAGTGCTTTTTCACAGCAACACCAACCGGTCCAACAAACCATCACCTTATTTATTCATTTTTACAAATGAGCATAAATGAGGTTTATATTATACGCATGGAGTAGAATGAATTAGAAGAAGAATGAAAGGAATAAAAAGTAGTAAAAGTAAGAAAGAAATCGAACCCGGGCTTTTGGTCGTGGTCCCCCTTCTCTACAGTATTTTTCATTTTTGTCAGCAGTCGTGCGAGACAGGCTCCGTATAGCCCCACCACCACGGTTGGTAGCTTGTCAGCCCAGAATACATATGAATGAAGCTGTCGAATTGTGCACGAACCACGCGATCCTATTATCGAGTCATTCCCACGTCCACAACTACTGGAAAGGTTATCGTGTGGGCTAGCTACACAGAAAATTATCACTTACACAACACGATGGTAGGTGTCCATGGAGGAAAAGGGAAAAATTAAATAATCTGAAAAGAAAGGACGAAAGAAAAGAGGAAAAGAAGGAAAAGGTCAGTTAAGTGGACTGACTTCTTCAATGCGTTCATATATCAACAGGGCCCCATAGACTCATTAGTTGCCCTGTCTCTAGTTATGCTTAAAAATATGTCCTCTTATTCCTAGCTAAGAACGAATACGAATACTAATGCTAGCAGACAGATGAGAGCTCTGAAAAAGCAGAGGGCATATCATCAATAAGAACCAGAAGAGGGTTGAGAAAAAAACTCACTCAGTGATATGCAGAAATCGAAGTCCAACAGGAGAGGGGCAAGTCAGGTCTGCCTTGAGGGCTGCTGCCCGACGCCGCTGCTTGGTCTGTCTGAGCCTCGAACCTCAGACTCCAAACCAAGGAGCTCCCTGTCGGAGTCACGAAGGAACTTCACGGCTACTGCCACTTCATCCATCTTCCACAACACCCAGTTCACTAACCATGAGTCCCTTCCATCCCTCATAGAATCCTACTCTGAGTTCACCAGTGTTTACCCCCAATACTCCGAGACCGACCAGATTGATCAGATCCGAGGCCGAGACTACTTTCACCTCTCGCTTTGCAACTACACCTGCCTTGACTACATAGGAATAGGGCTCTTTTCCTATTCACAGCTTCATAACATTGATAAATCACACCCCTCGAGAGATGATGAAATTGGGTCAACATCTTCCCAGGTTCCAAGATCAGATTTCCCCTTCTTTAGTGTATCTTACAAGACCGGGAGCCTGAAGACACAGCTGCTCCATGGTGGGCAAGAATCGCAATTGGAAACCGCGATGAAGAAGCGGATCATGAGTTTCCTTAACATCTCCCCGACTGACTACAGCATGGTTTTTACCGCAAACAGGACATCAGCCTTCAAGCTTGTGGCAGAATCCTACCCTTTCCAGTCGAGCAGGAAGCTTCTCACTGTCTATGACTACGAGAGCGAGGCAGTTGAAGCAATGATTAACAGCTCTGAAAAGAGAGGAGCTCATGTGATGTCGGCCGAGTTCACTTGGCCAAGGCTGAGGATCCACCCTCTCAAGCTGAAGAAAATGGTAGTTCGGAAGGAGAAAAAGAGGGACAGGAGGGGGCTCTTCGTATTCCCCGTCCATTCCAGAGTGACAGGAGCAAGGTATCCTTATCTGTGGATGAATATGGCTCAGGAGAACGGGTGGCATGTCCTCTTCGATGCATGTGCATTGGGCCCGAAGGACATGGATAGCTTTGGCCTGTCCCTCTTTCGACCCGACTTTGTTGTGTGCTCCTTCTACAAGGTTTTTGGAGAAAACCCATCGGGATTCGGTTGCCTGTTTGTAAAGAAATCAACCATTCCGATCCTCGATACCTCGACAAGCCTAGGAATAGTGAGTCTCATCCCAGCAATAGAGAAGAGGCTGCTCCATCTTCCCAGTGAATCATCAGATGACATTTCCAATTCCAACTCTTTCTCAGGTCCAATACCAATACAGATGGACTTGGAAACCTCCCAATCCCCTGAACTATTAGCAATAGAGGATGACGGACCAGGAAATTCCGCAACAGAACCATCACAAAAACCAGAAGATATCACAAAAAGTGGAACTGATGAGAAAATAGAGATCAAATGCAATGGCTTAGATCACGTGAAAGCTTTGGGGATGATGCCTATTGGAAACAGGGGAAGGTGTCTGATCAACTGGCTGGTGAATGCGCTGATGAAACTCGAGCACCCCAACGGGGAAGGGGCACACCTGATAAGAATATACGGGCCCAAGATAAAGTTTGACCGAGGGCCTGCGATAGCATTCAATGTGTTCGACTGGAAAGGAGAGAAGGTCGAGCCTCCTCTCGTGCAGAAGCTTGCTGACCGGAGCAACATCTCTCTTAGCTATGGGTTCTTGCACCACATATGGTTTTCTGATAAGTACATTGTGGAGAAGGCCAATGTCTTGGAGAAACGACCAAAGGGGATCGCTGATGGCGCCGGGAAGGAGAAGGCTGATCCAGTGGTAATGGTGGTTACACTGGCTCTGAGTTTCCTGACCAACTTTGAGGATGTGTACAAACTCTGGGCATTCGTTGCTCAGTTTCTAGATGCGGACTTTGTGGAGAAGGAACGTTGGAGGTACACGGCTCTGAACCAGAACATGGTCGAAGTTTAGCAACAAACAAGACCCACCATTTCTTTTCTTCCAATCTTTACTCAAATGTTAAATATTACATCACGAGGTTACCCCACGGATGAAAAGGTCATGTAAACAAGCCATTCTTTCTGTTAAGCAGTCTCATCTGATTTGCCTCAAAATCACTTTTCATCAGCAGACATGCTCCCATTGCTGGTGAAAATCAAGCTCTAATGTGGAGAGCAGAACAGATAACAGTATCAGACACTGCCAACTAATTAGAAATGATGCAGCATGGTGTTCACAGCAGAAAGTTCCAGCCAAAACCTTCTCTGAATTAAAACGTAAGAGATTTATCATAACAATAAAACCTGGCAGATACGAATAACGTCACAACGCTCCGCTCTTGCACAGTTTATCAGAACTGTTTCGCAAAAGACAATCATTCTCTCACAAGCATTTCATCGAACAACGTGTGAGCACCACTATACTATTCGGCCATTCTTCACAGAATCCACAAACCACTTAGCCAAGATTATAGCCTAATTCAGACGATGTTGCGCTCATACGTTCACCATCCATCTCTTTATATATAGAGAGAGAGAGAGACACACACACACACACAAAAGAAAATGAGAAAAGAATCGGATAATTGCTTGGAACGATATTGACTTGTAAGGCGTAGGATCGTCCAGTAGTTTAGATATAGAATTTGGCACGATGTGTATGGGCTCGATGTGGCCCATCATACAAATTCCATATGGGCCAGATCACCAGAAGAGGAAGAGCATAGCCCATTGGGCCTCATTTCAGTTCCATCCAGCCCATTAGTGTTCAAGCAAAGTGTGCTGAAAAATCTTATTTATTGATAAAATGTGATTTAATTTATTGTCTTTAGTAAGGGGACAACCTTCCAAATCAAGAACATTACCCTATTATTACCGCCCAGCGAAATATCTAGAATACTACAAGAGAACAGAAGAATGAGAAAAAGGAAAATAAACACAGAGGAAATTATATATATGTTATTTTTGCAAAATATACCACCTTAGAACTCAATTATTTCTTTATAAATATTTAACCAACGTACTTGAAGCATTGCACAAATTTTATTTTTCTTTTTTACGGTTTGAAATCGTAATTACTAGTTCCTAAATTGGATTCTATGATCATAGTTCCATCCAATGGGGAAACAGGTCCAAAACCGATTTACCTGTGATTGTGGAATGGTTCAAGCCCGATTACGGACCATAACCGATCTGTGGTGACCACAGCTAATTTTAGCACTAAATAATGTCATTGAACCAAACAAGAGAAGGGTTTTGTTACAGCCCGAGCCCACAGCCAATAGGGGACAGCCCACGTCCCATTGGACGAGGTTGCTGCAGCGAGCAGAAAGTACATGCATTTACGAATTTACACAAGACCGATATTAATTTCTAATTTTTCTGGTAGCGGGGGGCATTACCAGCGATGGCGTGTCAACTGATGATTGGCTGTGCCCGCAAGTTGGGGTACGATGATGCCGACCGATTTTATTAGTGAGCATTTCTCTCCGCTCTTTTAATGCACTCCCTCCAACCCTCGTACCTCCTTGGAGAAATTATTCGACGGTCCCGGTGCATGCAAAGATACTCAGTGGGGGCAGGGGGATGGATTCTTACATCGTCACTTTGATCAATGGTCTTCTGTTACATTAACAAAAAAAAAAACAAATACGTATTATTGTTTTTTATCCATTGATAATATTTTTTTTTAATTATTATTATTTATTTATCTGTTAAATAATTATTGATCAAGTTAATTACATCATTAATATTTTCTCGGCGATGGTACCTATGGAGTAGCTCATGCATGCGAAGTATAGAGTGCTACCTCGAGAGATATGTTTAGGTGATTCTACTTTATCACGTGATGTGGAGGCACATAATCAAAATGCATTAAACAATTAAATTAATATTAATTACACGAATAATTATATAATTATTACTAATATAATAATTTTATTAATTTTTTCTCATTGTATTATTATAATATATTTTTTAAAAAAATTTTCTGGCTCGAATATTTGTTTCTGCAGTTCAATCAACAAATTCCCATTTTTATTCTCCCCTTTTTCTTAATTTTGCTGAAAAAAGACAATAGATCAGGGTTGCGATCTTTTTCATCAATTTTATTTAATTATTTATTTTAATTTTGTTTCTGCTACACATCCCCTCAGCTGGAGCTCATCAGTCATCATCCCCTTCCTCTCTGTTTTTTTTTTTTTTTTGGGACCATTTGGTTCATCATTTCCTCTCTCTCCATCTCTCCCTCCGTATGCTCTCGTTTTTCTACTCCCTTTTCTGGAATTTCTGTTTCATCTCTTCCCCTACCCATTTTCGGTAGAGAGAATATGAACCAGTCGACATCCACGAGTAGAGATGGCTGCGTATGAGGAGGCAGCTAGGGTTTCTTGACCGAGCTGGGTGTCAAGTTTCTTTAGGGTTTAAAGGATTTTGCTTACCTTCCTCTCCTTGCGTAAATTTGTCAACGACCAGAAGCTAGGTCGTACAGCTCTTGCCCTCAAGTTGTGGTGAAAGTTCATATATTATTCATTGGGTTTTTTTCCGGCTCCAAACCATCGCATCGACACAAAGACCAACTTCTTCGTCCAAAAGAGCTCTAGATTCTTGGTAAATTATTCTGTTATGTCTGCCTTCCTTTGATTTTTCGTGTTTCAGGGGTTTTCCACCATTTAGGGTTCCCCTAATGCAGATTAGAATGTGTCCACAGGCGTGTCAAATCATAGAAAATGGTGAGAGGGAAGGTTCAGTTGAGAAGGATCGAGAACGCAACGAGCAGGCAAGTCACCTTCTCGAAGCGGCGGACTGGGCTCATCAAGAAAGCCTATGAGCTGTCAGTTCTGTGCGACGCTGAGGTTGCTGTGATCATCTTCTCCCCGAAGGGAAGGCTTTACGAGTTCGGGAGCGCTGAGTAAGCTCCATATAAGTTAATGTCTCCTTGACAAAATATAATACAGTGAAAGAAATAGCACACTCCTCATCCGACGCAGGACTTGCTGGGCTACAGATTTCTTCCGACGGTGTATAATTGTCTACCAGATATATTATGCCAAATATATCCGAATCCCCCTTTCGATCAATTTGTTCTGATGATGATTATTATGCAATTTTATTTCTTTTTTGCTGCATTATTTCATGAACTAACTTTACCATCTTCCTCTTTCCTCTTCAATTATGTATCTACCTAATTAACTTGAGCGAGTACTTAGATATCATTACATGGAGGGCTTAGTACAGTTCCTAGGAAGGTAGGTCTAGAGTACTTCCTTGTTGGATATTCATGGTGAAACTCGAAAAGGGATTAATGAATTTCTTCTTTTAGTTCAACACTTAGAATGTCTTCTTCAATCTAAGAATTTTGTTTGGCTGGTTGACGGGTGATCCGATATTACCAAGCCTTTTCAGCCCTATTTAATGATATAATCTCTTTATGCATTTCATCTGCATTAAAACATCTTTCTTAAATGGTGATGGTTGATTGTTTCGTTTGACTCTGATTGGTTTACATTTATTAAACTATTTGTGGAATTTTAGACAATGCAGGTAGGCTGTTCTTTAGATCTTTATGGGCTTTATCTGTATTTGGCCTGTGCTAGTTTTGGTTTGACGAAGTTTATTTCTCATTCTAATATGGAGTATGAGAAGTGAGAGCATGGATCCTTACTACTGCAGGTTCCAACCAACCCTCCATAGAGTTAAAAAGCGTTTAATCATTAGAAATGATACAATTGTTTAGACGTCTATCAAGTGATTTTCCTTTTTTTTGAGTGTTAAATAAATATATTACTGAGCGTCTATCTAGTGATTTTCAATAATCAATTATAAAATTAGGGCAGTTAGGAACAATTTGTATGCATATCTTCTTTAACTGCTTTCTAGCATTGGAAACAATATCACACTACCAATGTATTTCTTCATTTATTCATTCTATGATCTCCTAAATTTAAAAATTCCCCCCTTGTTTCTCTTTTGAATGTATGCATTTATTGACTTATATTACATGCCACTGATGTATCAGTACTAGAAAAACAATAGAGCGCTATCGTGGATATGCCAAGGATGTGCAGACATACAAGAGTGACATGGAACGTCATGCCTTGGTTAGTGCTCTTTCTCTTCACATTAATCTCCCTTCACACATGATCAATTTCTTCTACATGGCTCACTTCCTTGGGGGCTTGAGTCTTTGATTTCATGATGGTTGGTGCAGCGTAGATGTTGAGCGATGAAGCAGGTGAAACCTTTCATGGTTGAATGGATAAAACAATTAGAATGATCAACAACAAAAAGATGCATATGAAGCAATGTAAATTATATAATCCATAAAAATTTAACCAATATTATGCCAAGTGCTCCTTCTAGCTCATATCTTAGTGTTCTCTCGATCAATTTAGAATAGTCCTGATCTTAAATGTTATATCCTCAATGAAAAATAAAATATTTTAGTCGTTGAAGTAGGTTGCTTGGATAAGGCACTTCTGATAAATCTTTATCATGTTTGCCAAGAAGGTAAGCGATTGAAGTTAAGCGGACAATCTTATAAGGGTTAAAATATTTTTAATACTTGTAACTAATTATTGTGGAAGTTTCTAGGTGTTCCTAAATCTAATTGTGCTTGAATTTTCTAGATGCTCTAGGGAGATTAAAAGTCTAGTTACAAGGGAAGTTTCTAGGAAAAATCCAGTTGGAGTCTATTTGTAAGAGGAGGATCGAAGATAGAGGTGATATTAACATGTGATAACAAATTAAATGTAATTCTTGTAAATATGAGAAGTCATTCTTCTAAATCCTCTATGCAACAAACGAATTTCGATCAATTAAAATAAGAAAAGAGAAACATACATTCAATTAGAATACCAAACCTCTTTTCTTCCTACTGCTCCTTTCTTGTCTTAGTTCTTTTACAACTAACGTCCCTCAACTCACCTAACCTCACCTCACGTATATGAAATGAATTGAAGGTAGTGGAGCGCATGAAAGTGCGTTTTGGAACTCCATAGTGAGTTTTTTATTTTTCTTTGCATAGGAATGCTTGCACTTGTGATTGGGTGAGACTAGTGCAGACCTAGGGTGGAAGACTTGAGCGAACCTCGTTGGAGACCTGCATAAAGTCAAGTCCAGGGCGTTTTTCCGAATTGACCGTCCAATTTCTAAGTCCGAGAGTGATATGAGGAAAGAGGGATGGGAAAGATAAGAGATGTTGAAGAGGAGAGAAATGAATGTGTTACCTGGCCCTTGGATGTGGGCTATATATAGATTCAATTAGTATGGAAGGTTTACATGGTAATATCTCCCACGTGCTGGGCATAAGGGTGAGAGTACGACTTAAAGAATGTCCAACGTCAACATGAGAGTGAGTCAAACTTGGATGTCCGACGTCCGTAACGTGGAAAAGAGTCGGACTTGGTGGATGTACGATGTCCATGTGGAAGAGAGTCGGACTAAATGTTTGACACTTGTAATGTGACAAAGAGTTGGACTTGGTAGAAATCTGACGTCCATCGTCTGTGTAGAAGTCGGACTTAGTTGGCATCCATGTGAGAGAGTCAGAATTGTCCGACTTCTGTCATATGGGTGAAAGTCGGACTTAGTGAGTGTCCATGTGGAAGAGTGGGATGGAAGTTGGATTTTAGTGGACATAGATGTCCGTTATATGTGTTAGTATTTCTTGAATCAATTTTCAATGAAGGAGTCAGGTCAAGTACCCGTACATCTGCCTATATTAACTTGGATGCATAGCGAAACTATAGCAATCCTCTTAAAACTTCTTTGATGGTTGCTACTTGAGTCTGCAGTCTTCATGTAATGTGTCTTTTGACCTATTCTGGTATTTCGGAAGTGGATGCTAACTCCACTGCAGATAAGGATATTGTGCTTACAATTTCAACAACTTGAGCTCATTAATAAGCACAGTAACAACCATATTAAAGGACGGGCTTGTGCCATTCTTCTTCTGCTCATGCATGGGAGAAATTTCTTTTGCATGGAAAGAGAGGAAAAGTGTGTATATATATATATATATAGACACACACATATATCATTTTAGTTTCGCCTGCAAATTTGGCGCCAAGTTAGTAGGTTTAGTAACAGTATACACATGCTTTCGATCAGAACAAACAGACAGTAGGAGAACTTGGTCGAGACTAGTCACCACTAATAATGCTTTTGAAAGGAATCCCAGCGTTGACAACATTAGAAACTGTGTTTTCACTAGAGATGCTCGACTGAGGCAAATAAGATTTTTAAGATTATTAATTTATTAGGTTAGGGCTAAACAGGTTTGTATGCTGCTGCTGTTGGTATATATTTATGAGTGCTATATTGGGAATTTGTAGAGCGATTTTGAAAAAAATGAAGGCAAGAATTAAAAATAATCATGAGATATCAAGAGAGATTTTATTGAATTTGTAGAGTGATTTAGAAAAAAATGAAGGCAAGAATTAAAAATGATCATGAGATATCAAGAGAGATTTTATTTCAAAATAGACTAAGTTACACACTCATACATTCACCACACATCCTTTATACCACTCAGAGCTTTTCTCACTGTGGAGGTGAAGGGAGTGGAGGAAGACTTTTCATAATGAAGTAATCATTTTTAATTGTATATTACTTTAAACCGCTAGGCATAGAGCACTATCAGGATTTATTGGATATCAGGTAGTACATACTCAAAAAAATAATATCATAACTAGGGTCATTGCTGCCCGATCTAGTTAAAGCAAAACAAACTCTCCCCTCAACCTTAGATTTCTCCTTAGGTTCGTGCTACTCTTATGTAACATGTACCTCCAAATCTCTCATGGGTTGAAACATAAAGTAGCTGAGCAGAAGCCAAAGAGAATAAAAGGCCTCACAAATATTCATGTGGTTGACCGTCCCTATTGTCCTTAAAGACTAAATAGAGTTTAAACTAATATTGCACCTATAAAATTAAATCAGAAGAGCTATTTAACACTCAAAAAAAAAAAAAAATCGGAAGAGCAAGCAAATATAATTCTATGAAATCATAATCCATAGTTGGTGGAAAAGGTAAGAGTTCTGGTTTGTTGGGGGCTCAATAAGCAGAAAGAGGAAGAAGCCTCACTGCCAGTCACTTGGAGAAGATTTATGAACCGGATATTTTATTTGATCAACATCACTGCTAAGTCTTTCTTGTACTAATAGAATGTTTAAATCTCTAATGCAGCAACTGAAGCATGAAACGGCAGACCTTGAAAGACAGATTGAGATCCTTGAAGCTTCTCAAAGGTTCATCTGTTGACTGGGAAGCTAAAACTTCTCCTCGGAAATTTTTCTTGTTCTTTGTTCTCTTAGTTGCCCAGTTTTTAATTCAAAATAGTTCTACTAAATCTGGGAAGTTTCATGACATAATTTCAGGAAGCTTTTGGGCCAAGGTTTGGGATCATGCTCCGTCGAGGAGCTACATGAGATGGGTTCTCAGCTAGAGCGAAGCTTGAGCAGCGTTAGAGCTAGAAAGGTGCACAAAATCTTTTGCATACTTGATTCCCAAACTGTCTTCACTTGAGTTGAGCACTTGGGAATAGTAATCTTGGAGCTTTACGATGAGGAACAATTTATGGATGGATATCAAGAGCATGGGAAAAAAAATATTTTTCCTTACTGACCTTCTTCATGGAAATTCTTGAGGCAAGTCGAAGCACTTAGACTTGTTCTTCACTCACCGAGCCTTCCTTTGATTGGAAAGATTTGGGTAAGAGGGAAGGAAATGCGACAAAGTCGTGCTATTGTGCAAAATCAACCAATTCATTTTCCTTCTGCTTGAACGGTCAGGGAAATGTGCTAAGTCCTCAAAGAAAACTTCCAGACGAAGGACAATGCTCCTCCCCGAATTAATCCCTCCATTCAAATTCCTACAAGTCCTTGTATCTAATAATGTTGTTTAAAACCCTCTCCATTTATAGGGATGCAATGGCAATGCTTATGGAAAAGTAAATGTCCAATCTCTTTGGTCAAAGATTTAAGCCACCTGCAGTCTTGAATGCATCCACACTCGTAGATTAAAGCACATTATGCATTATCAACCATTACTGCAAAACCTGCAATTATTATTCGCACTAGTATTGCACATACTGTTTGCAGCAAAAATCCTTCCATGTCTGTTTACTTTCTTTAGAGAACAGTACTTCAAGTTACAACTACACAACGTCCACATGCATATAAATAGTTGATTAGGCGTATATGAAATATTGTCTCCAAGAACCTCTTTTCAGCAAATCATTGATGCAACATGCCAAGTAACAAAAGAACCACTGGAAATATGATATATCAAGACTGCAAAAGTGTATGAGCAGTCTCGAGATGTCTGAGAATGATATAGACAAACAACATTAGAGATATGTATCTTGGCTGGTTGCTAGAAAAGGCCTAATGATCACGGGGTAAATTGGGGTCTGTTTTGCAGGCTCAGTTGTTTAATGAGCAAATGAGACAATTGGAGGTGAAGGTATGCGATTTAAACTAAAGACCATTTGAAAGTTTTCAGTGCAGGGATCTGTTACGAATTTGATAGTGTCTTGCACATTATTCCACTTGTTCCAGGAGAAGCTGCTGTTAGAAGAAAATGCAAGACTACTAGCTAAGGTCTGTGTAGTTTCTTTCCTCCGCCCCCAAATCACTCAATCGCTCATGCTTATATATGTAGTAGCTGCAGGATATTATGTTTGCCGTGCTTTTTTTTTAGGAATAATATCTCTTAGAATCATCATACAAAGTTCCCCGGTAGCAAAGCAAGGAGTGGCATTATTAGTAGCTCTTCAGCATGACATACTGAAGGAGAGACTTGTTAGCATATGATCAATCATAGGCTCTCGCTACTTCTGATGTCTGTTTAGCATATGTAGAAGAGTATGACAAGGGAATGGACGGGATAACGTACCATAGGCATTATAATGCCATGGAAGTTGGATTCATTTTTTCATTCTGATATGCTGAACTTGGCAGTGTTGTTTTTCAAGGCAAGTTATTGCAATAGCATTTATACACTACGAATTAGCAGTGCAGTGAAAACCATTGGGTGACATCAGCTTCTCAAGAAAGATCGACCGCAGTATACCAACCAAGCAGCAATGGTTCTTATGGGTTCAATGTTGAGACTGAACTGTTCATCGGGCTCCCTGAAATGCGTTATTCGCAGCAGCAGCAGCAGCAGCAGCAGCAGATGAATCATCCTGAACCTATCACCCTCAGCAAAACTTGATACTTGTACCCTTTTCACTTCTTGAATTCTGCTTCGCCATGGACAACCAATAGTGGAGCTTCTGGTGTCAATCTGGCTAGATAGGGTTTTGGCCATGCATACATTCAATAAGTGGCCAGGGAGGGTAATAATTCAGGGAGAATATAAACAATAATGTAGCTTTATTAGTTCTAGGATTTGTTGTTCATCCACGCTAAGCTGTATGTATTTTAAGATCAATAATTACCAAAATTATCGTTCCAATCCGATTGTGTTAGTATATGTTGCTTGCATTATAATTTTGAAGGAACATGTTGAATGGAAACTTACCACAGCCAGTAGGTATGCACATAGTTAATCTGTGACACTCCATATCAATATCAGAATTAATCCATGTAGAGATATATGAGATAATAGTGAAATTGGTGTTTAACTTAAATCAATTCTGATTGAATAGGTAATTTCAAAATGCACTTGAACGTAATATCTTTTTGAGATGGGGATGAGAAAAGAAAACCTAGTATGGTGGCGAGCTTGGACCATTACAGCTGTAGTGTAGGGCCCAAACAGGGCTCCCTTGACAGGACATGAGCAAACTAGCACCACACCTCTTCCACAGATTGGATATGCATTTCCTTTGACCTCTCCCCCCTCCCTCTCAATGGTTTTTGTGCATCCAATTTCTGGATGTTAACAGCTCAGTGGGAACTACGGAAAAATTCAGCAAGTAGGTAGAGGAAACATCTCATTAAGCTCTTTACAGGCATTGTTATCTCACTGTTCAACTTGTAACACAAATGCGGTGTAGTCATCAGAATGGGACATGGAACCTTTCAGGAGGCAGAGACAGGCAGCGAAGTAATTGATTGCAAAATAAACAAGGAATACCACCTTAAAAATCGGAACTTTCACAGGCTTTAGTCCTGGATAGACCACGGGGAAGTTTTGAATCAGCACTCTCAGTTTCAAATTTCAAGTTCTACCGTCCACATCAAACCCAGCGCCCGTCCACCCTGGCCCTGAATTCTTACCCTTCGGAACCACCCCAATTCCCTTCCCTCTTCCATGGAACTGAATTTTCTTCTTTCCCCTACTTTCACCCTCAGCAGAGGCTCTTGATTCTGCCGATTTGGGACTGTTGAATCCCCAGGACTCCCCCTTTTTTCTGCATTTTCAGCTGCTCCACTTGCTTCTGACGTGTGAGAAACTGAGGAAGCACCTTGGGCCATACCGCTTTCAGTAGATTGCATTAGTTTCCCATCCTGTGAAAGAAGTTGAAAAAGGCTGAGCATAGGTAGTTCAGCTTCAATTCACAGATAAATAGGGCGATATATTTTCTATTTTTGAGAGCTAACTCCTCAACCAAGATCTGTTTGATAAATCCACTCTGCATGCACAAAAACCAGTATGACCTGTCCCGTCTAAGAGCTGCTGACTACAATTTGAACAACTTGAATTATGAAAATAATTTATTCTGGACTTATGAAGCACACAGGCAGAAGAAGCAAAAGATTTTACCTGAATGATAGATGTTGATGATCTACTTGGGTTAAGAGCTGCAAGTCGCCTTTTCAATTCCTCCAGTCTAGAAAACTGAGAGTTGCTGCTTTCTTGGACCTGTTAAGCATAAGACCGTCAGAGATGTGCAGGTCAAGGATATTTCATACATAATCTATTAAGAAGTACCAGATTTGATAAATCTTCGCACAGCTTCTGCTTTAATTCTTCCTCATCCTTCACAACCTTTAATGCTGCTTCCCAGGCCTAGTAAGTTTCACTAAAAGATATCAGTAGTGGGAAAGGAAGAGTTCAAATGGAACAATCAGGGGACACAGCTCGTTCTACACAAGAGATTACATAGATCCCTCATCATCTCTGAGACCTAAGCTATCCCCCTACCAAGCATACTTATTGGGCAATAAGCAATCTCTAACATGATTTCTACATGAATAGTTACATAAAAAATGCATATGCACCTTTCTTCAGTTCAGACACGACGTTCACAGTGCAACTACTGAGTCAAATTGATATTAAGAAAGAAAGACCAATAGGCTCAATTGAACATTAAGTACTAACTGGTCTTAACTCAAACGCCAGGCAATCTGGGCTAGTAAGCATCATCCCACTGCATCAAAATTCTCTTAACTTTTACAATGGCAATCCAGACAGTAGATCTAAAGTACAGACTAATCTCTGGAGAGAATTGTTGAGTGATAACAAAGGAGTCTCAACGAGAACAAGGAAGCAATTGTAAATGAAATTTTTTTTTTTTAAAAAAAGAGGAATTTGAGCAGCAGTCAAAAGCAACAAACCTTTCGAGCCTGTTCTTCTTTCTGCTTTGCAACACGAATTCTTTCAGTTGATGCCTCTATTTTCTTTCTCAAGAGCTCGAGTGCTTGAAAGTGTGAGTCATACAGGATAGCAACGGAAAAATACTCAGATATATGCATCAAAAAGAAAACTCATCCAGCCATGAATCATCATAAGAAGAAGTTGCAACAACCTGCTTTCTTTGGTCCAGCTGTGAGTTTCATTTCCATTGAAAGATTTGCCAGCTCCCGTTCGACATCACGAATTTTAGAATAGTTTTCTTCGATGTATCTAAATGGAACACGCAAATTGAGCTCTCAATTGAGATGAGCATTAAAAAGAAAATCAAGGCAAAGTACTGTAAACTTTCCGATATACTTTTTCAACCTCAACGGCAATTGGATGTTTGTATTACAAATGTAGTGCTCACATCTTTTGGAAATTGAATCTAGGCCTCAATGTTTACACTTTTCCCCTTTTCAGGAGTAAAATATGTGGGAGAAAACAGCCAAGGTGGTTGAAAACATAAAGGCTGCAGGAGACTGCGAATAATGCAAAACTAGAGTATACGATTCGCCATTTTCTGACAAGTCCATCATGATGACAGCAAAAGAAAACTCCAGGTAGATCCAGTTGAAGCATCATCGGCGAAAGCAATGGCATGAATTCCGAGATCCAATAAGCAATGCTTCTACTACTCCCTCACACTCGAGCTAAAATTAAGAAAAAGAACTACATAGAAAAGCAGAGGGGACAGGACGCACTTTTTCAACTGAAGCTGCTCCTCCTCGATTATCTGTCACATAATTGGGGGGGGGGGAAGGCAAATCGACGGAGCATGAGAGAATCTCAGGGAACAGATAAAAGGCAGACGAAAATTCACGGTGAGAGACAGAGAGAATGAACCTTCTCGGTATAGGCGATGACCGGAGCTTCTCGAGGGAGGCCATCGGGTCCAATCTCCGGCTGAAGCGAAGGATTCAGAGCCATATCTGCGCAGAATCAATCAGGAATCTCTATGCACCGTCTTCTGGATCAAATGGCGTCACAAAAGCTAGTCCGATGTGCCTTTCGCATTGGTGTCTGATTGAAATTGACTTCCATTGAACATGAGAAGCGTTGTGATCCGTCAATCTCTTTCTCCCCCGCCTTCTTCTTATTCTCTTTGGGTTCCGGTGCCGCCGGTTTTTCTGTTAGATGCCACGAGGGATGTCCTTACACTACCCAGGCATCGCGGCGTGCACTTTGAAAGTTAATTGACTCCTTTAACCCCCAGCCCCATTCCCAGTTCGCTTTCCAGCCCATTTGGTCCATGGGCCGAGGGCCGAGGGCCGAGGGCCGAATCGTTTGTTCGTCCAGCTCAACATTTCAGGACCATTGAGATTGGTAAAATCGCCAATCCAAATTTTGAGCTTGGTGATTCTTATATTGTGCACAAATTATTTCCTCCGTTTAATTTTTCAACCTTACAATTATTTGATTTTTTTTATCTGGATATCTTTTCTTATTCATGTTGATATTATGAAGAGAGAGGAATAATAAACAATCTTATCGTATCTTACTACGAACAAAACCCAACAAAATTCAGGAAAATATCCTATAAAAAATTGTATCTAGCCTCGTGGAATTGCTTCACTGTTTCAGTTGAGGTTTAGGTTAGCCTTCGCTGGTTATCTCAGTCGACCCGATCAGATCATCCAATGTATTACTGTTACCCACACCGAATATTCAAATACGAAAATATGTATTACTACTACTCGTAGAGTATTGTTTTATTTTTCAATGAATTCTATGATACAGTAGAGTCCATACATAGCGCGAGTGCGTGAGTATCAAGGGGCACGTGGCGCGAGCGATGAGGAAGCGGTGGTAAGAAAAAACAAAGGTGAAAAAAAAAAAAAGGAAAAAGAGGAAGAGAGAAGAGAAGAGAAGAGAAGAGAAGAGAATCTCATAAGCAAACCAGCTTTAATTTGACACCAAGTGTACGTTGGAAACGAGACGCACATGATCTCCCTCTCCCTCTCCCCCTCCCTCCCTATCACGCACATCGAGTCTAGTAATCTGTGGCTGCTGATTGAGTGAGTTTTCTGTTTCTGACCCGATTTCTTCAGCCGCTCTCTTCTCCGCTTTGGATCATTCCGTCCATTCCACCATTCTCCACGACCTTCATCTCAGCCTTCCTCTTCATCTTCACAGAAGAAACTCCATTGCAACTGCAGTCAGTGTGACCGAGCCAGAACGGTCCGAACTCAGCTCGAAGGGGCTAACTATTACCCATGGCCTTTTCTCTGCAGCTCAACTCTCCCCCTCCATTATCTCGCTCTTCCTGCGTGAAGAAGCTCTTTCGGCCATCGAGTGCCGCGGCGCCCTCCTCACTCTCTCCTCTCTCGTCTCCGCGGCTCCTCTCCACGAGACCGACTCTTTGGGGACACTTGATCGTCAGAGCCTCTTCCTCTCCTGCTGCCATCGCTGAGCCTGAAGGCATCAAGGTCTCCCAATCCCGAAGCAAGATTGATTCTATTTCTCTTCGTTCTTAGCTCATGCGCTCCTTCTCTGGCGCTGCTCATGACTGATGTGATGCTATGTTCTCGCCATTGGTTAGATTAACTCAGTTCCCACGTCGCCAATTGAAGGCCAGAAGACTGGAACGAGTGGTCTCCGGAAGAAGGTGACTAGTTCTAACCTTGCAAAGTTTCTTCCGTCTTATACTTGGACCCCAACCTAACCATTGTGTGCCATCATGTAAATTAACAGCTACTCTGCACATCAGCGTGATCAGCCCCATACCCAGCATTATAATCATCTACACGCTGCAGTAGAGTTACTTCTTTTGTTTACTAGCTTGTTTCATGCCAATGACACGAAAATGCGCGCTCGGTATCGTTGTCATGTTCGCTATGTGAAATGTGTGAAGTTGTTGAAGTGAAGTTAATGCGTCAATGTTTTACCATGTCCTTGTGTCTTGTATGATCTTGACTACATGTGTCTTGCCCGAGGTCACACGGTTTTGACGTTTTTGACCACCGAGAAATTTATGATGCTCATATTATTTTAATCACAGGTTAAGGTCTTTATGCAAGGAAACTACCTTGCAAACTGGATCCAGGTTACATATCTTCCTCTCGCAAGGCCAGATTTTTATCCTTGTTTTTTCCCATGGTTCTTTCACCTGACTCATCCGTTTGCAGGCATTGTTCAATTCTCTGCCACCGGAAGATTACAAGAGTGGGCTATTAGTTTTGGGAGGTGATGGCCGATATTTCAACAAGGAAGCAGCACAGGTGCTTATCTCTATTTTTTACGTCCTTCACTGTCAGATGTATGAACAATGCTTTTTATCTAGCTCACTTTCCTTTCTGATCATGTTGTGGCCATCACATTCAAATCTTTGTCTGCGTGATGCAGATAATCATAAAAATTGCCGCAGGTAACGGCGTCGGGAAGATCTTGGTTGGCAAGTAAGTAACTGAAGGGGGCACTTTATTTAGTAAAATGATCTATCCTTGTGAGAATTTAATTGGCACATGCATGATGCAATGTCTTGTTTATATGCTTCCGATCACTCTTGGTAGGTGTCTCAGTTCTCATTTGATATCTGTTAGTAAGAATGATTGATGCCCTGCAACTTGTCCAGGAGGTCAATAAGCCTGAGTAGGGATTTGCTTAGTTCATCTGATGGCCACTCGATTGAGTGCTCATATGCTGTTTCCTAGAACTCTTCTCATTTCCATTAGCAAGCTTGAGCTTGAGACTCTTGAAATTTGATGGGCTCCTTAGTTATTTAAGCATGATTTTCATGCTGGACCAAAGCAAAGGAGTCTACTTTTAGTAGCTATTGGTAATGATCAATATATTTGGCAGTTCAAAGATGATAGACCATAATCCATTATGAGTTCTTGAAAACATTTAATGGTCTTTCTCTTTCACTAGATTCTCCTAACTTATGCAGTCAGAATATTTAGATGTCACCTTTAATCTTTGTACTCTCTTAATGGTAATTAAATATTAGATTTCACTGATGCAGGGATGGCATTATGTCAACACCTGCTGTTTCTGCTGTAATAAGAAAGAGGAAGGTGATCATGTGCTGCAGTTAATTCTCTTCTTTTACCATTCATCGCTTCCTACTAAAACTCTCTAATTCTATTTTCTGATACCCTGTACCTGCTGTGCCGACCATTCAATCTGGCAGGCCAATGGTGGATTTATCATGAGTGCCAGCCACAATCCTGGTGGGCCTGAATATGATTGGGGTATCAAGGTGTACTCGTATGCTCTACTATCTCTTGTAAAGCCTATAAATAATTAAGGCTTTTAATTGCTAATTTTTGCATAATTTCTTTTTCTTTGGAGTCATCTAACTGTCAAGCTTTTTGGACATACTTCAGTACAATTATGTACGTAAATTAGACTGGTTGACATGATAATTACTAACTTGATCACTTAAGAAAACTTGTTATTGTGCAAGTATAACTGTTTTCTAAATGAGCCTTCTTTCATGCTCATTTTTTTTAGTTCAACTACAGCAGCGGACAACCTGCACCTGAGTCAATCACGGACAAGATTTATGGCAACACTCTCTCCGTGAGTATCTGATAGCATATAAAACATTTTTTTCAGTACTTATTAGCTTCCCTTCTTCATGTTATTATTTGAAGGACACATACATTGCCAAGTTAGCATCTCATAAGTATTAGTCATAATGCCCTTAAGTTTTCACCAACTTTTATTTTCTTTTCTTTCTGTTTTTTCAAATATGATAATGAGATATGCTCGGGCTTCGCCCAACTAATTTCCAGAGTCACGCGGACATCTTGCAAATCCAATGGACAGGTAAGTCTGCCCGTATAAGCGATGTAGGTCACCCAATATGGGTTATTTTCCTACATGGTTTCACGGTAATGCAGAGTAGGTTCTTTACTGAGAGGCACGCAGCTCGACGACTACCCAACTCTATTGGATTCACAACTTGTATTTTATCTTTACGATGACCGATTTGTGAATTGCTACCATTAAGTTTTATAATTTGCTAACTTTGTCTGTCAAAGTTTTTTCATTTTCACTTGGATTGCCTATGAAATTAAGATCGATGATTCTGATGCTAACTTGTGATTGTGACACTTCTCATCCTTTTTGTATCATTGCTATCAGAGCTGCATGTCTGTTGAAATGTTGCATTCTGTATGACACATGCAGATATCCGAGATAAAGATGGCAGACATTCCTGATGTAGATCTTTCTCAGCCTGGAATCACAAAATACAGAAATTTCTGTGTGGAAGTTATTGATCCAGTTTCTGATTATCTTGAGCTAATGGAGGTAAAACTATGAAGAGGAATGGAATAAAATTTTGCGCTTAAATCCAGTATCTTTAATTTTTATGAAATAATCCTTACTAATATATTGGAGCTCTGCAGACGGTATTTGATTTCCAGCTTATCAAGAGTCTCCTCTCACGCCCAGATTTCAGGTATGATACGTCTGTCTTCCACGAAGCCGGAAGAATGTCCTAGATTATATAATTGTTATGTATTCATATTTTATTTGGCTTGTGACTTTGATGAAGGACATCAGGATATTTGGCATTTACCTACTCTATGTTTGTATTACTTTAGGTTTGTTTTTGATGCCATGCATGCGGTTACTGGTGCTTATGCAAAACCAATTTTTGTGGATAAGCTCAGTGCCAGTCCGGTATGTCTGTCCATAAATGGTGCAAATTTGATCATCAAATTTCATGGCAAAGGCATACTTGAATCAGTGTTCCTAAAATGTTTCTTTTGAATCATCTCAAGGACTCAATTTCAAATGGAGTTCCTCTTGAAGATTTTGGGCATGGTCATCCAGATCCCAATCTAACGTGAGCAAGCAGTCTTCGTTGTGTTAGAGATCATTTGTCGATACTCCCAAACCCCATTGTGACTTTTGTGGTGTTGACAGTTACGCTAAGGACTTGGTCAATATTATGTATGGTGAAAATGCCCCTGATTTTGGAGCTGCAAGTGATGGTAAGTTAAGATGTGCTTTAATATCTTTGAATGCTATGTGGTTTAGTTCAACTACAGGAGTTTCAAAATGTCTGTTCAGCTAGTAATTTTTGTCCAGGGTTTGTCTTTGCTGGGAAAACTACACAATAGCATTTATCTATATGTGGTTGTAGAGGGAATTTCTTCCAAAACAAATCTGGTGAGTTTCATATAGTAAGACTTTGAAATGAGGAATCATTGTTCAGGGGATGGAGACAGAAACATGATTCTGGGTAAAGGTTTTTTCGTCACCCCTTCAGACTCTGTTGCAGTTATTGCAGCGAATGCACAAGCTGCAATTCCTTACTTCCACGGAGGTCCTAAGGTAATTAAATCTGGCTATTTTTCAAGTCTTGTTTCTATTTTAGGTGAAAGCTTAGTTTCCATGCTTGTGCAAGATTTAACGTGAAATAATCTCTATTTCAAACATCACAGGGTCTTGCCAGATCGATGCCAACTAGTGGTTCTCTAGATCGGGTTGCTGAGAAGTTGAATCTTCCTTTCTTTGAGGTCTCACAGAGATGTCCTTTTGGCATATAATGATGCAATTTGAGCAAAAGTTGCCATTCCAGTGAGCTGAATTTGCATGTTCAGGTCCCAACTGGCTGGAAATTCTTTGGAAATCTGATGGATGCTGGGAAACTGTCTATATGCGGGGAAGAAAGTTTCGGAACTGGTTCAGATCACATACGAGAGAAGGATGGTATATGGTAATGCATCGCCATTTATCTCTTGGTTAATTATTTCACTGTATTGTTTCCTTAACATAATGAATTTGTAAAATAGAACTACAGTGACCCCGGGGATTTCTTTGAGAAACAATGATACGGTACAAGCCTGACGTTCGCTGACACATCTAGGCAGCATAGAAGCAACGTTCCTTCTAATGGAAGCAGTCTCACATATCACATAGTTCCTGCCCTCTGCGGACCTTTTCCTACATCTAGATTAAAACTGCTAAATACTTGCACAGTTAACATTATCAGTGTCTTCTCCTTGTATGCAAGTTCCTATAATGTATATGAGAATTCAATTCCATTTCTTTTCATTTCCTTTTCTTTTAACAGGGCTGTATTGGCTTGGCTTTCAATTTTAGCATTCCGCAACAAGGACAAAAAACCAGGGGAGAAATTAGTATCTGTCTCTGATGTCATGAAAGAGCATTGGGCAACTTATGGCAGAAATTTTTTTTCGAGATATGACTATGAGGCTAGTGCATTCTCATATCCCTATTCATTTTAGATAATGATTGGATTTCTCTAGTTTCCCAAATTTACAAATCTTATGGGGCTTTATCCTCCTCCAGGAATGTGAATCTGATGGAGCCAACAAAATGATCGATTATCTTAGAGATCTGGTCTCAAAGAGCAAGGCAGGTGAAAAGTATGGTAAGGTCCCAGATTTCTCTCATTCTTGCTTGATTAATAATAGACGCAGAAGTACTTAAAAGGATCATTTCGTTGCAGGTAGTTACACTGTTCAGTTTGCTGATGACTTCACCTACACTGATCCTGTGAGTTCAGTCCTATCTATGTTTTGATCTCTTGGTTGATTATGGTTATCTTGGATTCATTCAAATCAAGATCTCATACAATTATTTCAGGTGGATGGAAGTGTGGCATCTAAGCAAGGCATGCGGTTTGTATTTACCGATGGATCCAGGGTGATATATCGATTATCAGTAAGTCCTGACCTGTGTAGATTACTTCTTTTCCTTACCATGGATTTGTTGTTGGAGATTAAATGATCAAATTAAATCACAGCTGTGTAAAAAAGCATGAATGTTGTTTATTCAGGGAACCGGTTCAGCAGGTGCAACTGTTAGGATTTACATTGAACAGTTCGAACCTGATGTCTCCAAACATGACTTGGATGCTCAGATAGCGCTAAAGCCACTGATAGGTAGTCTTATTTCAACGCAGCTGGTTTTCTTAAAACTGAGATGCACCTCTTTATAATTTACGTGCTCTTCTTGTAGATCTGGCATTATCCATATCGAAGCTGAAGGATTTCACTGGAAGGGAGAAGCCCACGGTCATCACATAAAAAATAAAAGGCCCATTTGAATTCCTTGAGTTTCCTGAAGGTCCAGTGCTGCTTTTTCTCATAAAGAAGACCTTTTGTTGAGGATCGCCATTTTGGTGCCATCTGAAGTTAATGGGAAGCAACTGGAGTCATCATTTTTGCCTTTCTGATATGTGAATTTACAACTTCTCTTTTAAATAGTGTGTACTGTATGCGAACCCCCTTGGGAAAATGGAAGCTACTGCATAAGTTATCAAAAGGGAAAAAATAAATTCGAGAATCTAACCATATTTGTTATGTTCTTTATGCAGTTGAGAAAAGGAAAAATCAGCAGTCTGCAATAATCTTATACAACTTTTCTTCTATATTGAGCTTCCTTGTCCATGCATTGCGTTCCAGAGTCTTTTACAATGAGGAATGCTATGTTTAAGAGGGATCCGTGGACAGTATTTGTTTTCTCCCATTTTTCTCTCGTCTTTGTAACCAGCAAATTGTCATAAATGTGTTTAACCTTAGATCTTCGTTTCAGTCCTAATTTTTCCGTAACAGCTGTCTTGAATTGAGCTTGAGGATCATTCAGTCCCCTCCAATTTATCTGTCTGGTTCTGGGCAGTTTTTGCTTTTCGTTATGCATGTCTATGTTTTCTGTGCAGTGGCAGCACTCGTAATTCCACTATATTCCACTAGGTCGGTGGACCGAGTTGGGGTTCATTGCAGGTAAGGAAGACAGACAGGCTGAAGCTGAGGATATTGTTAACGTAAAAGTCTTATTCCTGAAGATGAAACAGAGCCAGCATCATCATCGATGATGGAAACAATACAACAGCCAAATTCCCGACCGGAAAATATGGGAGCTGAGTGTACAACTAAGACAACCCAAAGGACCACCATTTTATAATAATGCCCACAAAAGGACTCTCCTCAAAAGTAGTCTCTCTCTCTCTCTCTCTCTGTTTTTGAGTTGAATAGGTTCTTTCTGTTGAGTTCTTTCATCCAAATTGCTGTTGCTCAAAGTCACATCACTGCCCAGGCGCACTACTGCCGGTTCTCATAACATGAGATTAGACTGTTTTTTGTCTTTTGGGGGGGACAGCAGATAGTTTCGGCCATACTCTTCACTCTTCAGAAAGCCCCCTTACTTCTCTTTATCGGGACATGACGTATTGTCCCCTCTACTTGCCCTCAGGCCATGAACTACCATGACTAACAGTACATTCTCTGCACAGAGTATGTAAAAATATTCTGTGCGGTGACATGCCCCTCCACCCCTCCTTTACTGCAAGTCAATGTCTTCTACCAAAACAGTTCCAGAGCATGATACCATATCCAATCTTGACCCCTACATCTATCCCAGTCAATCTCATGGTCCGAGTAAGTTCCCTTTAGGTGTCGGCAGAATACACATGCAAGACAGGAAATACGGGACTGCATTCCCGATCCATAGACTAGAAGGCATCTGGGATTTATGGTATTCCCTGAGTAATAGAAATGAGGAGAGCCTATTCTAACCCATGGAGTGACCGAGTGACGGATGAAAATTCAAATTCCTAGCCATGATTGGTAGTAGGATTCGGCGCCTTCTTACTGATCAGTCAGTAGGCGATCGTGTTGAGTTAGGATGGGGCACTTTTTGGTGTGTGGTTTCCTACAAGGATCATGGCCTTCTTTTCTTTTTGAGAATCCAAAGAGCCAAATCGAATCAGGGATTATCTCTGCCCCCCAATTTCTGATGCTGCTTGCTGAGTCGCCCTTGTGAGGGTTCCACCACTGCGGTGCGGATACCCACCATCCCAAACAATCAATACTTGAGGCACGTGAAATATCAAACAGCCACATCCTGATCCGGTAATATGTTCCCGTCTATTTCTTTTCTGTGCGTATCAAACAAAGGACAATGGCAACTGTGGTTTGTCCTATTTCGATGTTGTTGTGATGGAGAGAGAGATCCAACCTCGTCGGGTCTATCTACCTATCAATAAAATTAATTGGGTATGCTCTCTCTCTCTCTCTCACTTTATTATATCATTAGTTGCCTCTGCTGGTGAAATTGACCTTGATGTCCCCTCCCCATTCCACCCTTTCCAACTGTTTTCTTGTGAGGAGTTACTATTCTGCAGCAATCATATTCATTTTGTGGAACAAGTAGACTAAAGCTTGATCCAGCTGATCTATATTGTTGGGTGTTGGAGTCAGAACTAGGGTCACATCACATTCCTTTCTTAGTATATGTGTATACATACATGGAGTCCTTATCGTGTGTATAATATTTGGAAGATTGTATACGAGATTATCTGACAAGAAGTATCCCCGACCATAAATGTATATGTTCCACATTCTATATATAGAAATAGCACTGTCGCTTTGATGTGCCTGCAGAGAACAGAAAGTTTTGTTTTTGTGGGGGTTGTGGAACTACTATGAAGAGACTAATATTGGCACTGGTCAGTGGGCGCTGTCTCGAAGACAGAGCGAGAGGGATGGGGAGGGAGATAGGGAGATTTAGAGAGATGGTTAAGATTGGTGTTAGGAGGAAAGCAAAAGTTATACAGAGGAAAACCAAAATCCCGGAATATGATAAGATCGATATATTCCCCCACATGATCTTGTCGGGTTTAGTGTGTGAAATCAGTTGAAACCGTAAACTCCGAACCCCTGCTCTGTTTAATCGATGGAGATTGTCTTTGTCCTTCGAAGGTCACAAATTTATTATTGTTATTGCTGTGCCTAGCTTTTGTCTGTTCTCTGACATTGATTAATTATTTGGCTGAAGCTTTGTCTGGGTGGTGCTGTCTATCTATCTCGCTAAGCTCAATTAGTGTTCTCATTTCCTGGCACTATCCACGAATGAGATGGAGGATTGTGATTTCCCACTTGATTGCTCAGATATTCTACTAGCTACTTGGACGAGTCAATCTCCATATTGAAGATGATCACAAGTATTGACGCTCTGGAGAGCAAGTCCTTAATCCAATGAATTATAATAACATGCACCCATAGAAGTGATGGTACTGTTATGGGACAAAAAATGGGATCAGATTTTTCGACTCCCCCCAGTGTCAACAGCCATGCTATCGTTGACAGGTATTATTCAAACAATCACACATGCACCTAAGGTTAGGTATCACAGAGTACATACGGGAACACGAGCACGATTAACACGAGCTTGTACTCCCTAGTTGACCCTATCCTTGCACCAACTATCGTAATGATGTCCACGAACAGTTTGCTGACTACGTGGCTCACGACTCCAACCACTTCCACTACTAACACTACTGTACTCGTTATATCACACACGTGCTAGCGCAAGGTTCCCACAGACAGCTTGTCGAGTATATGGCTCACGATCCCAACCGCTCCCACTCCTAACTCCCTACCATTGCTCTGTACCACACACTGGCTAATGTAAGAATACATAGAACTCTCAGTAACACCTAAAAACTCCCTGCTTGCCTGTGACTCTTCTTAGCCTTAAAGATTCACGCAACACCTATGCAGCATTCGGATTACTCAACTTAGTCTACAACTGAGTCCTTAGTCCATGTTGATCGCGTACTAGCATTCAAGCTCAGCACCACAATATACTGATAAACGTCTCAAATACCATCGCGCGCATATACACCCTTACACGTTGTCCGCTAACACAGCATCGGCTATCTATAGCCACATTTTGGTTAACACAGATTACTACGAATGTAATAGATATCATCCTACACTGGAGAGGAGGAACGTTTTTGAAATGTTTAAAAAGTACCAATAGCATACTTTCCCAGATGACGCCTTCTTTAGGAGAAAGTCTTATATGTAAAGGTTATACCACGTGACAGTGCTGAAAATAATTGAATCTCATTGAGTCGTGACATCATGTCAGTGTATGTACCCGTTACACACAAGACTCTCTCCTTCTTTAAGAGGGTATATCTATGGGGACTAACGTATAATTAATTAAGACAACAAACACATCTTGACCAAATCCTTTCGTGTGCGTCGGACTCCCCACTCATTGCCTCATCAAGAGGCTTCTTCTCGGCGTTGAAGTTGGGCCGACAAAGGATTGAGGGTCGGCTTTATACTCGAATCTGCACCGTAGCTTTGACCATATTAAATGTGTATATATGCAGATTAATTTTGGGATGAGTCTTAAAAATGTGGGATTGTGTGTATATGCTTGATGATAGTTGGAAAAAGGATAAATAGTAATAATGTTGATGATGGGAAGTGCGATTGTCGATTGTGGGAGGAGATTTGATTGCAAAGATTATAAAAGATTATGTTCCGAGTACATGTGGTCTGTTGTTTCCCATGCAACTATAGAATAGAATAGAGTAGAGGTCAACTGATTAAAGTAAGATGAGAGGACACCTGCTTTTACAAACACTAACAATCTGCTGCTCCAGCTTCAAGTGCCATATAAGACCAAATCCCAAGTGCTCCTACACACGTTTCCCACTTTCTGAAACAACATCCCACTTTTAAACCATCAATCCGTTGTGTATTTGATTGATGATCGGTGGGAGCCGCTATTCGATAACTGTTACCCATCTCCCTAAACCAATGGAGGGAGATTGTCATACAGTATCTCCTCTTGCATGATCTGTGCAGCACCGTGGCAAAATAAAGCCTGTACGATCCCCTTAATCAATCAATTCAGTAAATGCCAAGCTACTGACTGCTGATCGAATGCACAAACTCAATTAAAGTTTCTAACATCTTTTAATGGGATATTTGCTGCTTCGCCCCCATTGATTCTCATGCACTGTCAGATTATCTCTCTAGGCCGACAGCGAATAAATATATCCGAGGATACCCCTCTTCGAGCTATGAAGTGATCGTGAAATGGTGGTGACATGGTATTGACAAGAAGAGATGGGGCATTTCTCCTCCCGATCGATCAAGATAAGCTGAAACTAAAAAGGGATGTATGTCAAAAGTAGGTAATCAATAATTCTTCATGCATGAAGGATGAAGGATATATGCATAACATTATCTTACAAACATGTATATATGTATGCAGATGCATTCGAAAGCCAAGATACATAGGCCCCTCCCGTTCTCTCTTTACAGATTCTCCGGACAAGAGTAGTTGGGAGTACTTGTTACAACGGGGCCCAACTTAATAGTAATATTGCATGCATATGTGTAAAGGATTTTATAACTGTGTACGGTTCTGATATAATCCATTGGAAACACATTATGCCCGATCAATAGATTTGGAACAACATATGTAATCATCTCACCAAAAAATGCATGCACCTTATTAAATCTTACATCGATCATATAATAAAACGATAATCCTGAGTTTATAAGAGACAACTGTGTATCATGACATAATAGTTTAGGTTTTTTTTTTTTAAAGTGAAAATGAGATCGGCCCCTTATAAGATTCACTAACAATAATATTACGTATGTGCGTATTGACCGGGGAGAACAGTGAGCGACTCTAAACTCAAGTGTTTATTTGATCAGACAACATATATTTGTCTTTTCCTCTTCCATGAAATTATTTCTGCTAAAACTCGTGAGATCCAAAGCACCCAATGGCGCACTTCTTCGCGGTCGTCGATAGATACGTGCTTCTTATGTCGATGCAGCAAATCATCCAAAAGAGATTCGAGGATCTCTATTATTCTCAATTTCAGAAAACGGAGAATTAGAACTAATTACCACTTATGGTTTCAAGATGAAGAAAATGTTTCTGGAAAATAAGAATGACTTTTTTTTTTCTTGGATTATAAATGAGATTGTTAAAAAAAAAAGGGAATAAAGAATTATCGAGAAACATACGATGAAAAACTAAATCAAAATCTCTTGATCTTTACTTTCTTTTTGTTTCATTTCATTTCATTTTCCCTTCATTTTTTTTCTTTTTTTTTTCACTCCTAGAAGAAGTGTAAACAGCAGCATCTGACCCGCCCATCAGTTGACGGTCTCTATAGGGGAAGGAAAGATCAGCCTTTGATCTGTGGGATAATGACAGAGTTTTAACCATATCTTGTCCTCACCGTCCACTGATCTATTTCCCACTTTTTTTTTAGTAAGAAGTAATGAGAACTTTATTATTACTTAAAAATGAGTATATATGAGAAAATACTCAAGAGATACTAATTACATGATCGAAGACTACAGTAGGATGCTCCAAGATTAACTACAAAGGAAAATACATGTGTTAACCACCTCGAATAATGATCAATACAATTATAGCTAGTCAACCAGCCACCAGAATTCTGATCACAATCTTCTGTCGGTCTACGTGTACCCTAGTAAAAATCAAGTTGGGAGGGTTCTCAAGCCATAATCCATACAGATCTTAGATATCTTGTACAGAAAATTTTTCAGTCTCCATACAAGAGTAAAACCTGAAGGTGTCTTGAGCTATACATGGGCGCTTGGCTCCTCCGCACAGCAGAAACCCCAAAGGTAGTTCAAATCTGGGTGCTGAAATTGGGCTAAGATGGAGGAGGCAGATCTAGTAGAAGGCGAGGAGGGGCTGGGGCGGGTGCGGCAGATCCAGGCTGGTGGATGGCAGGGAGGAGGTGGAGGGAGGACACCGGATTTGGGCTGGAGGAGGCTCGGGCAGATGGTGGAGACGACACCGAATCTGGCAAGCTAAGGTTGAGGCAGGAGATGACGGCGGCGGAGGTGGTAGCAGCAGATATGAAAATAACCGGAAGCTTATGTGGCGTTGAGGCAAGGATAACCACACTTAAGAGGTTTCCATAGAAGGGGGAGAGGAGATGCACCGCTGGAGAACTGGGAAGAAGTGAACGAGCCGTTTGAGCAAAAGCCACCAACGTTGGCAATGGATGTATGTAGGGTCATAGTCGAGCAGGTGGTGATAGCCGCATGTCTAGGCTCGAGGAAAAGGAGGCTGACGTGTCTGGCAGGAGCCAGACGCGCCGGCTGAAAGGGGCTTTTGCAGGAGGAGGCTTAGAGAGAGTGAGGAGTGGGAGGGGAAGAGGAGGCTTGATCTGTTTCCCGCTTAAGGTAGTAGCATCCAACCCATGTATATTTTCTCCGATCTTCTGATCCTGCCTACAATAGCAATTCAATTCTGTTTTTCGGTTCTTATTTCGACCATTATTTTTCCAAAATTCTGTACTCCATCTGCCCAACTCCAATTAAGAACCACAGGTCTTGGGAAATTTAAATTTTTTTTTTTTAATTTTTCAACATGAAAATATATATTTAGATACTTCAGATAGCAACTCAAAAATGACCTCCACGAAATGGATTGGAAGAGGTAAGAGGGCGGTCTAAAGTTCGAGCTTGCTTCATGCTCAAGGAAGACAAGCTCTCACCGTGACCTCGGTATTTAATCAAGTTCAGGCAATGAAGAAAGAGTGGGACGTGAGAGGAAAGTTTTGCCATATTCTCTCTCCTTTTCTGAAGTGGCATTCATTTTTATGGCAAAATAAAGTGACACTCATTTCTTCATCTTAAGCAACCAAAGTAGACACTTGAGTTTGAGTACACTTTTTTAAGATTCAAGCATGCTCTGGACTTGAATTTCCAACTTGAAGTTACCCTGAAATTTGCAGGGATTAAAAAGAAAAAAGAAAGGTTCGATATATAAATATTATCTTCAATATGAGACTATTAGATCATATACTAAATAAATAAGTAGGTAGACATTTTATATGTATTTTTTTCCCGACAGAAGTGCAGCAAGTGTTGGCAATTTGGGCTCGACCAGCTTTTCCCTGATTATTATTATTATTATTATTCAAGAAAAACATGCTATATAATATTATCCTTCAGAATTGCAGATAACAGTGGCCCAAGCCCAACAGCACCCTCCCTTTCAGGCAACACATACAGACAAACAAGGACAGAACTGACCATCCAATGTTGTTCTAATAATAAATCTATAAAAATAAATAACTAAAAAAAAAGCTGTACAATCAAGAGACATAAATATGCTTTTAATGCTTTTTTTTTCCAAAAAAAAATACATGAATTTAGAAAGAGTTAAGAGTAGGAAAATAAGAAATGAAAGAGCACAAAAGTCCTATTTTTTAGAATTGTTAAATAGGCTTATACCAAGGCTTGTAAGAGACCACTGGATTAGCAAATTCTTAGTAAATTAAATATTATTAATAAAATTTATAATAGATTGATCTCATATTTAATCAAAAATTAAATTTATAAGCGATGATATGTGATTTCTTATAAATGCAGAAATTTTTATTTTATTTGAGTGATGTGAAATCGAACACTCTAACAAGAATTAATTAAATTCAAAATTCTGTTCAGGATTCAATCTTATATCACTGCAATAAAATGTGATTCTCCAACACAAATAATTAGTAAAGAAGATTCTCTTTGTGTCTATATAAGCATCATGAAGCTCTCCAACCAGATCATATCAAACCAACAATCCACCTTCTTCCTCCTCTCAAATTCAAATCCCATCAGCCCATAAAAAAATATACCATCTTAAGGCATGTTGGTTCTTGTCTCTCTCGCCAAATCCTCTGGCTCTTGAGTCTTCAGTTGCTGTCACTTTCTTAATATTAACTCAGACGTCAACCGGCCCTTTGTCTCTCTGTTTCAGTACAACTTGTCTGAGTTCTCAAAATTGCCACTTATTGCAAATTAAACCCTTCTGTTTTTTCCTGGTATTACACCATTCTCTAAATTCACTAAATACTCGATCTTCTTTTTATTGTAGGGGTCACATTGCAACTTCTCACATGCCCGAAGAAATGCCAATTTGCCATTAGTGAGAGCATTTTTGGCAATTTACAGAAACGACAATAATCCCATAATCGATGAGCACCCAAGTTGGCAAATACACACACACACACACATACATACATATTTATATCTAACTCCTCTACTGCAGTGGTCCTAATTGTGTGCAAAATTTACCCTATTGTCATGGAGAGGTCTGTAAAAGATTCAAATATTTGTTCTCTCATCTCCCCAGTGAACGGCCTTGGCTTTTCTTCTATCGTAATTCCCAAACTTCTTGTGCCAGTCTTCCCTCTTCATTAAAACATATTCTGTGAGCTACTTCTTCCTCCTCCAATCAATACAAACCCCTTTTTCTATTAAGGCTCATAATTTCTACACCTTCATGCAATGGCAATGGACTCTGCTGCAAGTGAAGTCTCGTCGGTGTCTCACCAGATCCAACCAATTGTCCAGAATCAAGATGACCTGCGAAAAGCTCTAGTCTTCGATGCCTCGGTGCTCCAACACCAGTCAAACATACCGAAGCAGTTCATCTGGCCGGACGACGAGAAGCCTAGCCCCAGTGCTCCAGAACTCCCCGTTCCACTGATTGACATAGGTGGCTTCCTCTCCGGGGACCCCATCGCGTCCGTGGAAGCTTCTAGGCTCATTGGCGAAGCATGCAAGAAGCACGGGTTCTTCCTCGTGGTTAATCATGGGATTGACGAGGATCTCATCTTGGATGCACACCGCTACATGGACAGTTTCTTTGGGCTGCCGCTATGCGAGAAACAAAGGGCACAGAGGAAGGTTGGTGAGCATTGTGGGTATGCCAGTAGCTTCACAGGAAGATTCTCCTCCAAGCTCCCATGGAAGGAGACCCTCTCCTTTCGCTACTCTGCTGAGAGAAGTTCGTCAAACGTAGTCGAAGACTATTTCACCAACACCATGGGCGAAGATTTCCGGCAGTCCGGGTAATTAATTAAAATATGTGATTGGAAATATCTTCCCCGTTCAATCTACACTCAATAATTCACACTGCACATGCTTTCATCTAATGACAAGCTAGCTTATACTAGCCTTTTAATTCGACCGGCACGAAGAGTCTTTCGCACACTAAGAAAAAAGAGAGAAGCAAAAGTGCGCGGGCACACAAATATATACGCACGTTGTGGTGGTGAAAATGCAACAGTAAAATGCTCTGGCCAGTGTCATTGCTTCTGAAAAAGAATATATATGCATATATCATTTTTGTTGAACAAGTTATGCATATATTATATTTAACCTATACCTTGATAAGTAATCCTTTGGGCTCTTAACATTTCTTTGCGATTGTTAATACACATGCAGGAGAGTGTATCAAGAGTACTGCGAGGCAATGAGCCGCCTGTCATTGGGGATAATGGAGTTGCTCGGGATGAGCTTGGGGGTGGATCGAACCCATTTCCGAGGATTCTTCAAGGATAATGATTCGATTATGAGGCTCAACTACTACCCACCATGCCAAAAGCCGGAGCAGACCCTCGGGACGGGGCCTCACTGTGACCCCACATCCTTAACCATCCTCCACCAGGACCACGTCGGGGGGCTTCAAGTCTTTGTGGACAATCAGTGGCGCTCCATTAGCCCTAATTTTAGTGCATTTGTCGTTAACATAGGCGACACTTTCATGGTATGCGTGTGCGCACCTTTCCTAATTCATAATTAATTTTGTAATATGAATAATTCCATATAATGAATTTTGCCAGTTAACATAATTTTCTTTCATGCTTCCCATTAAAAATTTTTTGTATTATTCTCACACTAACAGGCGCTTTCGAATGGGATATGCAAGAGCTGCCTGCACAGGGCGGTCGTAAACAGTGAGACGCCGAGGAAGTCACTGGCTTTCTTTCTGTGCCCCAAGGATGACAAAGTGGTGAGCCCCCCAAGTGAACTGGTGGTGGATGCCGTGTGTCCAAGGATGTACCCGGATTTCACATGGGCTAAGCTCCTGGAGTTCACTCAGAGACACTACAGAGCTGACATGAACACCCTCCAGGTCTTCACCAATTGGCTGCAGCCACACAAATCACCTGATCAGGTAGCTCCCACGGTTCATTAAGGTTTCCATATATGGAAAGTCAAGATCTGATGCTCAGTTGGGGGGAGAGAGAAAGGCTGATGATGATGATGATGAGATATTTTTAAGAGGTTATATAGCACAGAGGTAGGACATATATAACGAACAGATGGGAAGAAGTAATTAGCAACAAAATAAAAAGAGCTAGCTATTGGCAAGGATCAGCTAATTCTTGTAATTTCCCTCTTCTAATTAATTTGATGTAATATATATAATATATTCTACATAGAAGTTAATAATTGTAAATATTTGAGTGAGTAGTACTCATTTGATTGATATTTTCTCATATCACGTGCTTAGATTTAGGTAGAATCACCAAAGGAATTTTTTTTTTTTTATATATAAGAGTCATGGTTGAATCATATGGCTTCTCCATTGTTGACCAACAGATCCATGGATCAGATAATGGATGTCTTCGAACTAAGATGCTAGCTAGCTATCATCGAGAAATTCGCTTCAACATTGGGCAAATTTGGCATTTCACTGATTATATATTACCTCGAGATTTAACCGAAAGATTGGATAAACACTGGGATTAAATACAAAAGGCAAATTTGGTTCGGTAAGAGAAGAGCATGTATGCACGCATGAATGTGGGTGTGATTGTATGGATTAATTAATCAATCCATTTCATTTGCATATTATTAATTATGACTGATCGATAAGATGTAACGTTCACGTTTTCTCTAATAGGGTGTATATTGAGTATGAATATCGACATGGTATTATCTATTTAGAAAGGCTAGCTCTGATTACTTTCAACCCAACCAATGTATGTGTTTTGAATATTAAGTGAGGTGCGAGGATCGAGCTGAAGAACCCTTCAAGCAAGTATGCCAGATATATATACGAACAATGGCCCACTAATTGAATGATTCAGAGGGATTGACATGTCTCTCTTTGGAGCATAGTGTGCTGCTTAATTTCCTTTGTTTTTATCGCTGTCTCCCATTTCTCTCTCTAATATAACATATAATAATATATTGAATGTAACACCTATATGCGCTTATATGTATATATCAGGAGATTTGGGATGGTTCTGCAATATAGAGATGAAAGGCATACTTGGGACGTTGTCGAAAGCTTTGTCTTTAAATGCAGCAACACCTCTCTATTTCAATTATAAAAGACTCTTGAATTCGATTCTCACTCGTAAAATTTCTTTCCTTACATATGTTTGATCGATCTTAAGTTTTGTATCTCATTTGCAATTGAGAAATAATAATAAAATCAAAAGAAATAAATTGACACAACATAGAAAATAAATTAATTCTGTAAATAATGAATGAAAATCATTAGGGTTCTTCCCGGGGGTGGGGGAAGAGGGAAAAAAAATCATTAGGGTTGGTGATCGTCTACTCGGAGAAGACTCCGTATAAAATTACGAATATCTGCAAAACAAAGGGTTTATCTCTGTAATATCATCATGTACCTTACCGATTGAAAAAAAAAACACAATCATGTATCAAGTTGGAAGCAAAAGCCTTTTCAAATTAGTTTTACAAACCAAGTATAGCTTATCTCCGTAAATCCTCCTTCCCCCGAGTTTTCCTCTTTGAAATACTAGCGATTCAGTGATATGATATCAAGAATTTTTAATAAAACTCTAATCTTCTTCTCGAATTAATTGAAATAACAGGTTATCTACGGTAAGCCTAACGAACAAATTAAACACGAAGATAAATGATTTGATCGTGCTCTCTGCAGCATATATGTTAAGGGGGCAAAAGAATACGCTGGGAACAGACGGGACGAGGAGGAGGGTGTGGGTGTAGTAGACAAGAACATGGCCGCCACAGGTAAGGACAATGACAGTCCAATTTTCCCGTACTCCCTTCCACGGCACCCGTACCTTCACCTTCATCTTCACCTTCACGTGCGTTTATATATACACATTCTATATATATATATATGTATGTATTTGTTTCTTTCCTTTTCCTTATATTCTTGTCAGTTCTTCTATATATAAATATGCTAATTGTTTTCCCACCTGCGAGCCACAGCTGTAATTATCAAATGGATGTTCAAATAATCTAATCAGCTTTATTCATAAACTCAACAAGAAAGAATAATCTTTGGATTTCTGTAGAGACCACAGAGTCTTATCCTCACCCTTCTGTGAATAGCCTTTGGATTTCTGTGGATAACGACACCACCCGTCCTCTCCCTTCTGATTATTACATGTTTTTTTTTTGCTTGAACTAATGATTCAATGCGCAAAAAAATGATGTACATCACAACATCAGTTAACCCCAAAAACAAAGAAAGAAAGAAAGAAAGATGTAGCTCAAGATCACAAGGAAATTTTTACTGTCAAGGCTCTGATATCTTGCAAGATCCTGTCCCATCATTTTGGTCGCCATTTTTCTTATAATGCGTGGCATAATTAACATAACACGTACGGGGGAGACAGAATGTTGCCAGGTAGTCTTCATGAAGCTGGTGGGGAACAAAGAAGTTAAAACACGTGTTATTAATGCCGAGATTTGTATCTAAACTTATAATTACCAAATCTTTTAATCTATAGAAATCAAATCCGAAGGGTAGGCTTAAAGAGATTCACGTGGAGCAAACAAAAAAAAAAAAAGAATACTCCACTTAAGAAGTCTCATTCCAGGAATCCATTTTGCCTCGCTTTCTCAAGAGACATAATCTCTCACCTTTTCCTCTCTCTCTCTCCCCCCATACTTTATTTGTGAATATGAAACATATATGTGGACATATGCAGATAGTGCAGATTTCACCATAATAAAAGAAGTTTTGAGAAATTAAAATATAACGGTTGATATAATAACACGGATTGAATTTGATTTTTTTGGCAAAACTCACGATATCTTATTCTCTCCTTTTTTTTATTCATAGATCTCCTTTATAAAACAATATATATTTGAGGAGGAAAAGAATTCCTGACAGGTGAAATTGTATTTAGGTATGAACAACCTAAACCATTTGAAGAAAAAAAATCTTATCATATATTTATATTTCAACGTTTTACCTCTTTGTTTATATGATATGAAAACTTATTTAACTCGAATGTGTTGGATCTAAGTGGTTGTGGTAACTGAATGTTATGTTGAATGTATTAATTGTTAATGGATTGTTTAACCTATATAATTAAATAATTATTTTGGTAAAATATAGGGCAGAAATCGAAATTAATACACTAATAATACCTAGGAATTTAAAAATAAGAAGTGGCACCTTTAGAGCAGCCATTCAGCTTCTTACATACCATGATCAACTGCCTGGCCATGGACATCCATCTATATCTATGTATATAATTATATATTATATATATACGGGGACAATCGAGGGCTGCTGCATTTTTTTTGGTATTTGATGCCATGGCTGCTTCGATTGGGGAAACCTTTCGTCCTCTGTGTTTTTTCCTAATGGATGTCGACAAAGAATGGCAGATTCTTGATACTGGACAAATTAAAAGAGAAACATTGAATTCCCCCGAGGATACGTACGGATGATGATGATTAACATTTAAAATTAATTAAGCACTTCATCCCTCATCAATAATAATAATAATAGGGTCTCTGTCACTTAGACTCTTTTTTTTTTTTTTTATCAATTTTTACGTCAATCAAATTCTCGATGAAAATAATTCACCTGTATGGCGTACTCAAAAGTCAAATGGTCGTTCCACTACTCTTGCCTACAGCCATCTTTACTCTATTATTTCTTTACTCGTATCTTTCTCTTGTATAAAAATTTTACACATGTACCATGATACTGATACAGTTCCATCGCACATCATTCTGAAGTCATGGTTTGACTCATCAAATAAAAATAATTTACTGTAAAAAGAAATTATATATAGATTTCTGTCGCGAGCCTAACAAGCCCATTGATGGCCTAAAACGATGACTTCCCATTCGGCCCAGAGCAACAGAGACCTTGAACTTAGAAGATAGCATAGCACCTTCCCCTATTTTACCAATCTTTCCGTTTCTTGCTTTCTCTGACCGAGAGGGTTTTGACCATTAAAATGTCCGAAATTATTCAAAACAGTGTAATCCATTGATTAATCACAGTAACGGTGGAAGAATCAGAATTAAGTAAAAATATACGTTGCGGCTTACTGAAAAGTAGAATGGAGGGGAAATTTGATTAATCTTCATTCTATATGATTTCATTCATATTCATTGACTATGACATGTGACTATTTGTTCGATACACGAAAATATATCGGTACACCGTACAATTAGTCTTAGGTTAACCTGTTGATATACTAGAACAAGTCTCAACATTTGATCCAGAAATTCTGAGTTCAAATCTTATTAATAACACACTTCGTACCTTTTATTCTCTTTTCCTTCTATCATATTCAATATTTATATGCATACTATATACAACCCCAAAAAAATTGTCAACATGTGGGTATTTGGCAAGTGTGCATACATATATACACTTGAACATGCATACATGCATGCGCATGAGCAACCGAATTAGAAGGCGCAACTGGAACCTGCAAATAACTAATCAATCCAAATCATCTTCATACCATCTTAATGGAAGCTGTTACAACGCAAATCTAAATTAGTTTCCTCCTCCCCCAGGGTTTATAGATATCAATCATTATGCGGAAACTGTGATACACACCCACACACACATATCCACATAAAGGCCAACAGCTTCTTGAGAAATTCAAATGTCCAGTCACAATGCCAGTGATTTGAGTGACATAGCCTCAGCATTCAATCAGGAATCACACGCGCGCGTCCTTAGTCTCTTGATCAAGTTAATCCCAAAAAAGGAAAATCCTAAAAAACGATATCTTTATATTTCTAGCTAGGCGGTGATGAGATAAGTTTCCCGCTGCAGCCGTGATACATCAAGGCTTGTGGAAGCACATGTCTGTGATAGAGGAAAAGAAATTATCAGAATAAAGATTGATGCAAATGCATATAAGTATGAGATCAGTACCGCAGGATTTATTAGAAACCCTACGAAGTGTAGCAGGCATTGATTAACTTTAAAAATGTACCTCTGATTGGATGGTGTGTATGGTGGCATCATTAATTCTTGTAGTTGTACAGCTAGCCACGTCCATCCCTTCATGCATCAATACTTCGATGGCTCTCGATAAGGGCAGATCAGATTTCTCCCTGTGACCCGAGTGAACTACAACCTTAACTCCTCCAGAATATGGCTGGATTTCAATGGAACTTGTTCTGACAACCCGATGATTATCTTGTAGAGCTTCATTATTGCCCATGAGCTGATTAGGGATCCTCTTCAACTTAGCTCTCTTAGTTTCAAGTTCTTTGATAAAGAATTTATGTAATCCAATGCTGCATTCAGCTGATCCAATACTGCCCTCTTTCCCTATACAGGTACGTAAGGTAACCAACCATTGGTTGGGGGGAAAAAACCGTAATTGAATTTCAAATTTTCATACCATTCTCAATCATTTGACCGGTACCTGCTACAAGAAACAAGAAAGAGATAAATACGCTCTTGCACCATATGAAAGGAGACCGTTTTCTCCAGGGTAGCTCTTGAATTAAGAATTAACCAATGAATGGTGACAACTAGAAAGTGCCCATGATTAAGTACATAATACGTGCAGAAGAAACTGAATGGAAAAAACAAGTAAACCCTAGCTACGGGCAATAACTCAAGAGAGATTTGATTGGAAAGTTTACTTAGAGCTCTTCGATCTTCACCTTAAGAAACTGGAGAGGTAGCAAAGACCGAAGGGAAGCATAAAGGGCGTTCATTTCTAGCCTTCTCTGCCGCTCTATATTTCCCTATGAAGGCTCTTCTTTTGCTCGTCTCCGTCACCATCACCACTCTTATTACTGTTATCATCGGGTAGAGGTTGATTTGGACTTGGTGGCTGATGCTCATGATCGGTAAGCTAAAGCCGGGCAGTGGATTATATGCACAACGATGATGATGGTCATAATCATTAAGAATGAGATCCTGAGGAATCGTTGATGCGCTGAGCTGGTGTTGCAGTGGCTGCTCGAGATCGGATGAAATCGCAGAGAGATCTTCCGTTGGGTGTAAAGGAAACATTTTTCAAAGAGAAATAGAATGATGTGGGAGCCTTTAGCGCTTTTGTCGTCTGTGGTTGAAAGAGAAAAAAGCTATAAACCTAATTAGGTTGATGTTAGAGCATATATTTCATATATTCTAAAAAGAAAATAAAACTAAATAAACAAGAATTACTATAAATATATAAATAAACTTTTTTGGGGGGCGATTTGGATGCATGACTTGGGCCCTAAAAGATCAGGACGATCGACATCATATGAAGATGATCTGCACTTCTCTTCCTTCACGATTTCATTTTCAACTAAAGAATCATATAAAAATATCATTTTAAGTATTAATTATGATAATTACTATGAAGATTCTATTTACTCATTTATTATAATTTAATTAATTTTTTTATTAGTTAAAAGACTGTGAGGTGGTACTTCGAACTGACGCCACTTGGATCTGGTGTTTACAATTAATAATAAGTGGCTTCGTCCGATGCTAGGGTTCATGCAATACTTGAGTTTTTAGAAACAAAACGGGCCACTGAGAGCAATGGGCAAAATTACTGCTCATTTCCAAAGAATTTTGTAAAAAAAAAAAAAAAGCATGTTTATAAGTATTTTTTAGAGTACTGTTTTAAAAACGTCAGAAAGAGTAGTGTTTTCTTTAGTAATTAGTAAAAATGAAAACACCAACCGATCATTTTACAAAAAAATCGCCGACTCAATTAGTGTTTTCTTTTTGTTGCTACAGTAATCAAACAAAACTTCAAGTGTTGGTAGGAACTATCTTTCGACGGGGCAGGTGGCACTGGCCTCGAAGCACCGACCCCCAAGCCACCCTCATAATCCAAATGGCTGCTACAATACCTACAGGAGATACGGACGAGGCCACATGGACCCTAGGCTCGGGTAAGTTCACCGCAAAGAGTGCATGGGAGTACTTTTGTGGACCTGCTGAAAAACTACTCTGGACAAAGAGTATCTGGTTTCTTGGCAACATCCCAAAGACTTCAGTAATCAGCTGGTTGGCATGGCTCGACAGGCTCGCCACCAAAGAGCGTCTGAAGAAGTGGGGTATTCAACTAGCGTCAGAACTATGCGACTTTTGTAGAAACGAGCCGGAAACACGCAACCATTTGTTTTTCTCTTGCGAATCCACCGGGCGAATATGGCAGGCGTCCCTCACAAGACTGGGCATCCACCATGGACGAGTTGACTGGGACTTCGAAACTCGGTGGCTCCTCCAGCATCGAGGAAAGGCAATAGACTTCGTGGCCTATCGACTCTTATGGACCCAGTACATACACACGATATGGATCGAACGGAACAAGAGAATTTTTTATCGAAAGGCTGGAAGTGAAGGAGCATTATCGAGTTCCATCGTGGACACCGTCAAGTTGAAGATCTCCACCTTTCCTCAACTAGCACTTAGACTTCGTAATACTAGGATACCTTTTTTGTTAGGTCTATCTTGTATATATGGTAGCTTTTGTTCCTGCAGACTACCAATGTACAAACGTTGAACACAGTTGAATGAAACTCACCAACATTCCAAAAAAAAAAACTTCAAGCGTTGGTAATATTATCAGTAAATCTTAAGTGTGTAATATACAGTAATCTCGTTTTGTAAATTTCTCTCAAATTTTTATAAATTTTTAAAAATAAATTTTACAAATATCGACATCTAATAGTTTATACAAAGAATTCAAATGTGTCATATGTTGGGCTGTGCAACGGTATGTTTTGGGCTACAGTGTATTTCCAGTGGGAACTTAATGTATGACACATTTAAATTCGTTGTATAAACTACCATTCAGGTGTCGACACTTGTAAAATTTACTTTCAAAAATTTATAAAAATTTAACATGCGTAATAATCTGAAAGAAATTTATGAAATAAAATTATTATGTATTATACACTTTAGCATTTACTCTTAATATTACCGGACGGGTAAAGTTGTATTTGATGACTGTAGCAACAATTGGCGTTTTGTTAGTAAAAAATGCCAATTAAGTTGGTATTTTCACTTTCTTAAAATTACTGAAGAAAAAGCAAATTCAGTTAGCATTTTTACTTAAACAAAAAACGCTACTCCTTCTGGCATTTTTAAAACGGTAGTCCGAAAAATGCTTATAAACGTGCTGTTTTTTACTAAATTCTAGCGGTAATTTTGCCTATCGCCCGCACCACCGACCCAGTTACCCCTACTAATTTGAGGTCTAAAGGCCATCAAAAAGGAGCTGAAGAAGTCGCGGAATCATCCTACTTTACAGCTGAAATTGCCAGAACCACAACCAGTATATACGTCAAACAAAACTTCCACCGCAACGCAACCAGATGTAGCTTAAAAGCCAAAACAGAACATACTGATGCCGATGGCACTTAACTTCTAAAGCAAAGCAAGGTACTGGCACATCTGCATCTCTTTTGTTTGCAGAACAATTAGAAAGCATAGCCATCATCAGTTTGCCAGCAGAGCCTTCGAAGTGGTTTATCCTCTCCAAGAACGTGCCCAACCATATGAACGACCATACACATAAATTTGAGCACATGCAATCAATCATCTGAAACTGAAGAGCCTTTAATTCACGCACCACAACAAATACAAAGCCTAAACAGCTCTTCAAAAGCACTTACTGACAGGAGTGATCTTATCTCGATTGAATCGTTTTCTTCAAATGGAACAGGGAAGTAACATACCTAATTCTGAATCACTCTAGCACAATTTGAAGCAGTAGATTCAAACTATCAAGAACCCTGAGGCTCTGCACAACTCATGGCTTAACGCACAGAAATCATACTTCAAGTCATACCCGTCAGATTAATCCCTTACTCATCAACACACAATGATTAAATGTTTTCACTGTTTCATAAAACTAAATCCTGCAAAGGAATAGAAAACAGTCATAAAAGGATAAAAGGTACAGTTCAATTGCATCACATATTACTATCTGAATTGGTATTGCAAAAAATAGAAAAGACAGCTGCATATTAGCAAGGCATAGCTTAAGCCACCTTTTATTTATCAGGCAATATGCTGAAAGCTGCAGGACAGAGGCAGTTGGAGGCAGTGAAATAATGTAGAAAAAGAAGAGAAAAGAGAAGGTGAAGTGAGCACCTAATACCAGCCAAAATTGATAAAATTTTCTAAGATGATTCTTCCAGTCACTTTGTCACTCCTGAAAGGCTGAAACTGAAGGAAAAACTAAGTTGGACTGGCACCTACAATTTCACCACTAAAACCAGGCGCGTCTACGAAACTGATACAAAATACTAGCATAAAATTAGCCAACAAAAGAAGCTCTAATCAAATGAATACAAATCAAATCATGTATAATCAACTTTACACCAATCATCCACAAAGAAGATGGTGACCACTGTACTGACAAGCAGTTACAGTTCCATAGGACTGGAAAGTGGAACTCCCAGTCACCGACCCTTCCTCTTTGACTTAAAAGGGAAGCGAGAAGGCGGTGAGGGGGAGAATTCGACCGGCAGTTGAGGTGGATCAGAAGCCCCAGTAAACATAGCTACTACCTCCTTCATTGAAGGCCTGCGAACAGGCGATTTTTGCAAACAAAGCAGGGCAACAGTGATGCACAAGAGGGCTTGGTCCTTATCTAATTTCTGAATAGACTGGTCAACCAGATCAAGAAGCTTCCCTGCACGGGCAAGGTGCCGAGCCCACAAAATGAGATTTGCCCGCTGGAACTCTGACATTGGTGAGCCTGTTACCTGAAGCGGGCGACGACCTGCGACAACCACCAGTAACAGAACTCCAAAGCTGTACACATCACATTTCTCTGATAAATCCCCACCACCACTGTACTCTGGGGCAATATAACAAACAGTTCCTCTCATACTTGGTGTGCTACTGATGCTACCACTCTTGGCAATCTCTCCAGAATCATAGCTATTCTGGCGCACTCTCCATAGGTCTCCACTAAGCCCATCCAACCACCCATCCATGCTACCTTTGCTGCTCTTCCTGCTCCTGCTCTTGCTCTTCTTCTTCCTTTCTGAATACAATTCATCGTCTCTGGGCCACCATTCCTCTGCTGCAGTGTAACTATCGTCATTCGCACCGTTCCCGGCTTGCCGCTTCTTTTTCTTCTTATTCTTCCTGGCGAGTTCCTCGCAGTATTCCTCCTTCCACCACTCCCTCACGGGCTTTCTCTTCTCCTTCTTGGTGTTCTTGACGTTTTTCTCTCCGTCCATTGATACCCACCAATCTAATTGCTTTGCGCTGTTCTTCCTATTCTTCTTGGGTTCTGTGGATGTTTCACCTCTCGAAGAGCCAGCCCCCAACCAATCGCTCTTTGGCCTCTCCTTGATCTCGCTCCCAATCCACTCCATCACATAATCCTTCACCCTCCCGCTCTCTGAGGCCAAATTATCCTGTTTCCACCACCAGTCTTTACCAGAGGGATTTTTCTTCATTCCCTTGTTGTAGTTCCTCTTCCCACCATCCAAGTTCGCCTTGTCAAAGCTCATCTCAGGAGAGCTTGGTGCTGCAGGGGCAGTCCCGGGGGAGGCTGATACTGCCTCCGGTGGCGTCTCTGAGACCAAAATCTTTATGTGACTCTCCGGTGACTGATCCATTCCGTTAACATGGCAGTCATCAAATCCATTAGCAGCGACACTCTCAGTCTCAAGCACAGATCCATTGTCATCGACAGTGGCAATCTCAGAATGCGGTGCTGGTTCAGGAAGTTGAGTCTTCTTCATTTCCTCCAATCCTCCCCCTCCTGGTTTTGAGAGCTCACTCTCGAACACTCTGATTTCACACTGGTTTTCTGTTTTCACCCTTGCGAGTCCGAAATCGCCTATCTTTGCTGAAAAATACTGATCCAGAAGAATGTTACTGGGCTTGATGTCTCCGTGGATCACGGGAGGATCTAGGGAGTGAAGGTACTCGATTCCTCGAGCTATGTCAACAACAATGGTGAATCGACTCTTCCACTCCATGAGCTCTGTACACTTCCGGTGAAGGAGAGCGTCCTGGAGGTTCCCGTTGGGCATGAGCTCGTAGACGATGAGCATGCGGCGGCGCTTCTTGTTGAAAGAGAAGCCTAGGGCGGGGACAGTGAGAGCAGAGTTTAAGATTCCGGCGAAGAAGAGCTCATTCTGGAACTCGCGCTCGCCTTGGAGAGATCCAGAGTCCATGAGCTTGACGGCGATAGGCTTGTTGGAGCTGGGAAGGGAGCCGGAGAAGACAGAGCCGAAGCCACCCTGGCCGAGGCGACGGGAGGCTGAGAAGGAGTCGGTGGCTCGGCGGAGGAGGGAGTAGGGGTAGCGGTGGGGGGGCTTGGAGTCCGCGGTGGTGGCGGTGCGCCGGCGGGTGAGCCTGCTGAAGAGAAGGCCGAGGAGGAGCAGGCAGGAGAAGGCGGCGACTGCTGGGGTAGCGATTGGAGTGACGACAACGGCTGGGCGGGGGATGCGCGGCGGCGTAGGCTGGGGATAGGGCGGCGGAGAGGAGGACATGGTGGAGGGAAAAGATGGTTAAGGTGGCTGAGTCAACGATGCGGAGGGTTCACGTTCATGGGGTGGATTGAGCGGGGAGCTAAAGCTGGATAGGGAGTCGAGATCAGCTGAACAGGCTCAGCCTCAAGGAGAAGATGGCAAGTGATCAATTATCAACGGTGATCATACATGGATGAAGAGGAAGAAGAAAAGATGGAGATGATCTGCTCCCCTCTTTTATTACCCTTTTTTTTATATCATATATTCAGAAAATTGAATTTGTTTCTATTAATTTAGATTTAGGGGTTTTAGGTCAAGGCAGATAAAATTTAGTCTAATGACATATTTGTGTAATTCATAAAATTTGAAAGTGAGACTTGTTACCAAGAGGGGTTGGGCCGAGTGGTAAGCAGCTCGGTGCCGCTTAAGGAGGTCTCAGGTTCGAGACCTCACGTACGCAGACACCCCCCCTTGGGAGCCTCACCCGCCATTGCCAGGCGTGCGACCCGGGGCGACCAATGCCCCCTTGGGAGCCTCACCCGCCATTGCCAGGCGTGCGACCCGGGGCGACCAACGGATTAGTCAAGTATGGTTGGCTGAAAGATGCCATCTCACCGCTGGTGGGGCCTGCTTGGATACCGTGGCTGGCGACCAAAAAAAAAAAAAAAAAAAGTGAGACTTGTTGAGTTTCTTAAAAAGAGAGAGGATGTTAAATCACAAAACTTTTTTACTATTAAATTTTTTACTGGCCTTTTAAATATTATTTTATTTAATTATATTTTGATCGTTAATTACTTTATTTTATCATTGGAATGTGAAAACTTGGACCAATGTTACGTTTTCCTTCTGTTTTTTTTTTTTATAATAAGCATAAATTAAATTTCTCGTTATCATCCCTAACAAGCTCTATTCATAAATTCAAGAAGGGAAGAAAATCAGAATTTAGTTTGCCTGTGTCATATTATATCATATCACACAATTCCCCCTTTAATTCTTTATGATTTTTAAGATATTGATTGAGGTAGGCGGCTGAGGTGATGTCGTGTGTGTGCGTGTATATATATATATATGTATATGTGTGTGTATGTATGTATATACGTACGTATAGGGGGCGTCAAGTCAAACCCCGGTGCTTGCATTGCATTTTCCCCCTACCCCACCCAGATGCATGTATTTGTGTGTATGTATGTATATACGTACGTATAGGGGCCGTCAAGTCAAACCCCCGTGCTTGCATTGCATTTTCCCCCTACCCCACCCAGAGGCAGAGGAGAGCGCCAAAGTCTTATTCGCTTTTGGCAGGTCTGATAATCAAGTACATGGAAATAGAATGAATAGAAACTTCTTTTGTTCTTTGTCTTTTTGCGGTTTTCATTCTCAAACAACGTTTTTTTTTTCATTTGTCAAACTTGTGTCTGTCGGTCGTGTCTGTCATGCGCTCATCACCTCCATCAAATCCGGTTCTTCTTTTAAGGAATAGATTACGCACACGCATGCAGATCAGAACATGTGCATATGGATTCATTCTTTACTTGTATGAAGTGGAATGTTCGTTTTGTCTGTATAGGGTAGGACGAATTAAAGTTAGAAAACACCATCTGATCACAAAAAAAAAAAAAAAAAAAACAGAGAGAAAGAGGTTAAACCGGTACATGGCCTAACGCATCAATTCACGACAGCAACTCAATCAATTTCATTTACTACAATTTTTACATAAAAACTCTGTCCAGCCGAAGAAGAGACTCGTAGAGCTCAAAGCCATGGACCTAAAACCCAAGCGCAAGACCATCTACTAAAGCTCCTCAGCACATAATTTCCTTTCTTCCTTAGCCCATTTTTCTTCTCCACCGCCCTGGCTGGAAGCAAACTACTATGCTGCAGATAAAACATACCGGACAGAGGACGGAAGATGATGAGGAGGAACAAACTGAAATAATCAAAAGAAGAAGGAAGCACAGAGTGAGGAAATACAGAGAGGTTAGGGAGGACGACCTGGTGTCCCGTCCAGGTACATCATTAAGCCAATTCCGTGGCATGTCTTAAATTAATCGGTTTCCTAGCTCTACACCATGATTGGGTTGAGTTGCTCATTGATTGGTTGGTCATTATAGCTTTGAGCGCGGGATTAGGAAAATTATATTCTTTTGAATCCAGTGAGGGATTGAACAGTTGAACTACATAGTGGACAATCGGCAACTTTACTGAGGTTATCTGCAAGCCAAAAACCATTAAGAAGAACAGCAAACACATAACCACCAGCATCCATCCGATACTCTCAGCAGCAAGACCGGGGTTGTTATTTACATCTCCTTGTTCACATAGAAACTTGAAAACAGGGAAATACCGATATCAACTGTACTAGACAGACATCATTGAAAACTAATTTGCAGAGAAGACGTTGCCATCGACCTGTGAGCTAGCTGCTGCCTCCATCATTCCATTCCTTATCTGCTCAGTGATATCCCTAACATGGCCAGGCCCATGAGGGATGAAGACTGTGGTGTTTTTGGAAGAGTTCCCCAGGTCCTTAATCGTGTCAAAGTACTGGGTCACCATTATGAGATCCATAACCTCCTTGGCTGAGGTTCCTTCAACCTTGTGGGAGAAGTTGAGGATGTTCTCTCTCAGCCCATCGGTGATCGCTTGCCTCTGCTTGGCAACTCCCACCCCACCTAAATACTTGGCTTCTGCCTCGGCCTCGGCTTTCTTGACAAGGAGTACCTTCTCAGCCTCACCTTTGTATACACTAGCCAGCTGAAGTCTCTGAGCTGCAATTCCAGACATGTGAAAGCTTTTACTAAGATGAAATCCATGATAGGATGCATAACATCCCCCCAGAATCGATCAGGAGAATGTTGGACAAGAGAAAAACAGAAGACCCAGAGATTCACCTGCATTGATCTCATTCATCGCTTTCCTCACTGAAGCATCAGGAATGACATCAACCATCAGTATGTGCTCTATACTGTAACCATATGCACCCATCACCTATCATTCAGCAGATTGTAAATAGAAACATACGGAACTTCCCCGCAGCATGTATACATGCGATGCGGATATGCTATAGAAACCATGCATGTCAACAGAAAAATGAAAAATGAATAAAAAGATTAGAATGCTCTAACTCAAAATTAGGATAAAACAATCCAAGATATCCCTTATGTATGCACTGAGAAAAACTAGACCGCATGGAAAAGCTAGCTTGGGCATACAAGAATTATTATCGGTCAAGGAAATGAAATGGGACCGACCGCATACAATATTACCTTCTCAAGCTCCTCCAAGACAGCTCTTGCAACTTCACCCTTCTGTTCAAAGAGCTCATCCAAATTCATCCTAGGTACCAGAGCACGAACCACTATAAACAGCAATATAAACAAGCCATTTTGAATAAGATAACCACTGGGAACTTCATCTCTAATGAAGTGATTCTGAACATTACCATCAAATACATATGCCTGGATCTGCTCTTGGGGGTTTTGCAGTTCATAAAATGCATCATCAGCATTCATCTTGATAACTCTATACTGTATTGAGCAAATAAGTTGCACAAAGACATTATCCTGCAAAATAATAGCAACATTCACGACTCTCCAGACAAATCCAAAAGAGATACCGTGAAATCAAGGTATGAATAGCTGTCAACCGTTGAGAGTTAGATCAGAGAAGCGACATAACTACAAATTACTTTGCTGTCATGAGGCAACCAATGGCATCTGAGCTTGTCATTACTTTGTATATAGATTAGCATTTACTTGTTACATCCTACTGTATTTGGTTTGGAGTGAGAGGAACCATAGAAGTTAGAATTTCTCAAAGCAGGTGTTTCCCTCTTTTGGAATTAAGGAGAGTCCAAGGAATGATTAGATTACGAACACAGTCCACAGGCTAGATCATTGCCCAGTTTCTAATGTCCTTAGCTTGAGGCAGCTTTTGCAAATTCCACTATGCACATTCTAATTGTTTCTTAATGAAAGTTACTTCCAATTATAAAAGAAAAGAATTCGTTTTTCCTTCAATTAGGAGATATTTATATGCATGCGAAATTTTGATCTTGTGATTCTAATTTGTTAATGACAGTATAATTTCAAGAAAAACCGCCAAACGAGAATTACACAGGTTAAGTATAAATAATAAAATAGTTGCAAATGAAAGGAGCACTTATCGAAAATTTGTATCTTGTACTACCGAGAAGGGGGGAAAAATTGTATCTTGTTCCTATCTAACCAGGATTAAATGACCGACGAGAAGGGATCGGCGATAATTGAAGGAAAACAAGCGATTCGTAGGTCTAGAAGTAAGAAGATTATGTGATAGTACCTTGGTCTTCGTCTCGATGCGGACATCAAGGGACCGGATCCGGGTGGAAAGAACGCCGGCGAGACATTCACCGGCGAAGGGATTGAAAAAGTGGAGACCCGGTGGCGCAAGCTTCTCGAAACGGCCCCATCGCTCAACGACACCGATGCTCGCTTGGTCTACACAAGCGCAGACGCCAAACCACGTGTTCCCCATCTCTCGCCCTATCCCTCCTTCAGGTCAAATTCACGTTTATGTAACTTTATTCCGGGAAGAAGGAGAGATGACCGCCAGCGCGGGATTAAGATCTGCCGTTTTACTAAAGAAAAATGAAAAAGAAACTGTTTTGATGACCGGTAACGGGCTTCCTGTGGCAAAGCCGCAAAGGGGAATTATGGAGATCTAGCAGAGATGGACAATTTAGACCCAGGTCCATCGACCCACCTTGTCCTAGCCCGGTTTAGGGCGGGTCCAATCTGATCCTTGCACGAGTTCTGAATCTGTCCCTGGGCCCAACATGCTCCGCTCCATCCCCTTCCGACCCGCAAACATTATATATATATATATTTATATTTATTTATATTTATAACGACAAGTTTATTCTCTATGGCCATGAACACTCCGCATCACCATCACATTATATTATATCATATCATACTATATTATATTTTAAAAATTAATTTTGTTTAATTTATGCACACTTTTATCTTAATAAATAATATACCAGTTGTTCTATTACTTAAAATTTATTTAACTATACCACTATAGATATGTAAATTTCTATCATCTATCATATTTTTATATATTTATTATTTTTTTACGAATTCAGTCAATCTATGTTGCATTTCATCCCGTGTGGATCGAGGCGCGAGTGTTTAAATACCTGCCACGCTCGGCCCTATTGTGAATCCTATCTTTAGGGCATGCGTGCTAAAACCTTGCAAGTTTGTTACTGGCAATTTGGAGTCAGGCTACGTGAGGAAGCGAACCAACTCGTAATGATCTCATGCCCATCGAGCCCTCTCATCAATTTCCTTGGGCATTTGCACAAGTTGAAACCTCTTAAATTACCTTGGGAGTGACTCCTCTTACTCACTTAGATACAAACCTCTGATACCATTTTGGAGTAAGGCTAAGTGAGAAACAAAACCAATTCATGATGATCTTGTGCCCAGTGAGCCTTATTACCACCTTTCCTAGGCATTTACTCAAGTTAACGCCTCCTAAATTGCACTTGATAATGACTCTCTTACTCATTTGGATGACCTCGATAACCTATTACTCTTCATAAATCTCCCCATGCTTCAATCCAAACAAGCCCTAAAGGTCTTGTTGGAAATTAGATTTTGTAGAAACATTTCTAAGTGGGATTAAAGCTATGATTAACATGTAGTCTTAATTTATCGCATGCTAAAATTTTCTTTTATTGGGGAGCTCTTTAATGGAATCTTGGCCATCTACGAATGTCTCAAGCACTCCAGGTGTTTCGATCACAAGCGATGTATTTTTCTTTGCTGAATTTTCGATTCATATCTAAATTAAGTATAGTCCATTGGCTCCAGTGCGGTGGTTAACATAGTGAAGTTGATGCTGCAGTGGGTTGCTGATGTAGATTGGAACCTAAAAAATTAATAGAATCTCTTCCATGTTCACCTTCCAAGATTACTGATAAAAAAAAAAAAGTTATATTTCCAAGATGACTCTGTTTCTCAATTTTTGCATCCTCTTTGTGGTGCTTCTTACTTTTGAGGTGTCGAGTGTCTGCGTTGATTTTATACTTGCACCTACAGCGTCAACATCATATTGATGATCAGTGCTTTGACGATGTAGATGAGATGGAGCACGAAGCCAACCGAGGTGTCACCATTGGCTTATATGTTGGAGCTATGATAACTCGGCCAGAAATAGAATAAGTCTTGTTGATAAATGGGATGGTGCTGTTGTTGTGAAGGCAGCATCCCATGGCTGAAAGTAGATTTATTTCTCTCCCTTCCCGTGGCTGCACAAAAATTGATGACGATGAAAGGAGGGCTGTGGCATGAAGTTTCACACAGTGGATGGGAGAACATTGCAGGATCACGCACTGCTTCTTCCACATAGTTTGTTGTCTCATGACGCATGTATTCTGAGGTCATGAATGGGTGCCATAGGAATGGACAGTGTTGACGAGGGGCAATCGTCGTCTCTCCACTGAATATAGTCTAATCAATCTCTCCATAGGTTCAGTTTTCCAGCTGACATATATATTTGATGTCACTAAATGGTTGCTTGTGCTTGCAGGGAAGGATACGGATACGGAGGGGAATCTTATACGCCCTCATTTCATCAATTAAACTCGTTACTTGATTCCCTAAAAATCTTGCCACCTGTTACTCAAAACCCAGGATCCATACGTAAGATTGGAGAGGCAGCCGCTGGATAATTACAGGTGGGGGAAACTCAGCTACGTGGCTGGTTGGTAGATGGAGAAACTTCTCTCGATGCCATAATGGTCGCTGCAGCCTGCAGCTACTAGTGGCCTGGCCTAGCCCGTCCTTCAAACACAATTACACGTACAAACATTAACACTTACCTCTGGCACGGTTATTCAATGTCGGATGTCCATGCACGTTATGATTCTCCTCAAACCCTATATAATACGGGACCTGCTATTTCGATAAATTTTCATCGTCAGATTGTAAGGGTCCTAATCAGTCTGCTGAAAAAAATAATCTCCATGGGAATAATATTGAATCATTCAAACAAATGAATAGGAGGAACTTCGCAGAAGACACAGAGATAAGTGTTTAGTGCCAAATGAAACGTACTGATGATGAGGACCGATCAGAAAGAAAACCCAGGTACATACTTTTTTCTCTTCCTCCCGAATCTCGCATTTCCTCGTACATAGGGATTGAGTTTAGAGTAGAAATAGGGATTGAGTTTAGAGTAGAAATAGATAAATAAGTAAATCTCAATGTTCGTACTATTTTGGGAGGGACATGATATATATATATATATATGTGTGTGTCTCAGCACATCCAAGATGGGATCAGTGCGAATTTTCTTATCTATTTCACGTGCTTACTGTAAATGTCTTTGACATTTAACCAAAAGAATAAAAAGGTTGGTAGCGAGAAGAGCTAGTTCTGTCGGGTATCTGACTTATATCTATACATAGTTGGGCCGAGTGGTAAGCAGCTCGGTGCCGCTTAAGGAGGTCTCAGGTTCGAGACCTCACGTACGCAGACACCCCTCTTGGGAGCCTCACCCGCCATTGCCAGGCGTGCGACCCGGGGCGACCAACGGATTAGTCAAGTATGGTTGGCTGAAAGATGTCATCTCACCGCTGGTGGGGCCTGCTTGGATACCGTGGCTGGCGACCAAAAAAAAAAAAAAAAAAAAAAAAGATGGCAAAAAAATTCGTACTCCGTTATCTTAGCCGCGTCCTAAGATATGAATCAGTCATGGAATTAAGGAGAAAGAAAATGGGGCCTCATAAAAGCGCATTATTGGAGCAGTTGCCACCAAAGTGGCGCGCATTGATTTGATGCGACAAATACCATCGATTTCTCCTCCTAGTGCGATGCAGTGCAGTGGCATTGGTATAGACGGTTCACTTTGCCCGTCCTTATTGCACGCATCAACTCAACATCGAATTCGTTTCTTTTAATTTTTTTCCTTTGGAGAATGTTATCTCAACAAAGAATTTGCCTTTTCTGTTCAAGATGAGATGATTCAGGTCGAGCTCAAGCTATATGTTTCATGTATTATCAAAACTATAGGCAGATAGATCTTACATTGATGTTTCATAATTTGGGTGTTTCAGTTTTGTTTATTTTCTTCCATGATGAATGAAGGGGGGGGGGGGAGCCAGGAGGAGGGCAGGGAGAGGGATAAAAGCAAGTGCAGATTTTGAGGTCGAGGGAGCAACGCCCCGATCCCCCACCCCCGTAAGCTCTCCGACACTGGTAGAAGCACTGCCTGTCTTCGCAATTCCCACCAGGTATGTGATATTCCTTCCTGCACCCTGCTGCTGCAGCTGCCAGTCCCTCATTGCCTGCTGCTGCTACCCACACCATCGTCACCATCATCATCACCGTCACAAGAATAACACACCCTGATAATTTCATGGATTTCATTTTTTCTTCTCTCTTCTTTTTTTCCCTTTATAGATTTTGTTTCCTGCAATTTTTATTTTTTTTTCGCTTAAAAGGATAGTGGTTATATATTGTGAAAAGTGTGTGTGTGTGGGAGCTAAATAGCAACAGAGAATGAATTAAAAGATGGGATTTTGTCATTTATGGACGTGGATTTTTTGGGTCAATAAATTGGATTGCAGTTTCCAATGTTGCACCAGGAAGAGGAGGAAATTCCACTGTTGTCATCGTGACTGCGAAAATGGCGCTAAGGAAACTCATTTAAAGATGAAAATCTCTTTGAAATTATTACCAAAAAAAAAAGGAAAATCTCTTTGAAATATCCTAATAAAGGTGAGCTTTGAGTATTTCTATAATTATATATATATTTAAGATCACCTAATAAGCATAAGAACGTTTAGGTTAATATGAATCAAATCTCTTATCGATCAGCAAAAATCTTACAATGTAGCTCGAAACCTTTAACAATCAAGCGTCCATTAAGCAAAAAGATCACAAAAGCTCATTTTTTTTTAAAAAAAGATTGATGGATTTCACTCTAAGGTAAACAAGTGGAAAGAAGAAAAGGGTAAAACAGTGAAAAAGGGAGATGGAATTTTTTTTTCCTTGAATAGATGTCTAACCTAAAGTGCGACTTGATGGACGCAGGGTCTGTAGAATGAACATTTACCACTCAATTTAAAAGCACAAAAAAGAAAGAATAATAGAGAAAAAAAGAAGAAAGACAAGGCACTGTTAGGTCCACAGATGTAGAAAATGATGAAAACAAGGCCACACACATACCCTGTCTGTTGTAATTGGTCAATAAAAGCTCGGAACCAGCTGGAGATCGATCAAAAATACTACCGGCACAATAATATCCCCAAAATTGATTTTTTTTTTTGTGGGTGGGGCACGGTATGATCCACGAGACATCATGGCAAATGATGTTTTCCCGATTTTTATTTTATTCATCGGACATTGGGATGATGGGTTTCTTTCGGCTCTTTTGTCATCCTAGAAAGAAGGCTTTGGTCTCCTCAACTCAATTCACTGAACAAATACCATTAATTATTGCCGATGCTTCGTTTTAATGAAAAAAAATGACTATAACAAAAAAAAGTGACTATTAATGCTTTTTACAATACTACCATTTTACATTCAAGATTCAATGAGACGTGAAATGTATTAGAACGTGATTTGGTATATGAAATAAAACAAAGGAGAAATGAAAATACGAGAGTGCCCTTGTTTCAGGGATTGTCCTGACGCAGGACATAGGGAACTCAGGGAGGGTGGGTCCCGTCCCCATCTCAATCCGTCCCCAAAACCGATGAATAATAATGCAGAGTAAATGAGACCCAAGTGAAGTGTGAAGGCTATTATCGTAAATTTAACAGAAAAAGGGAGTGAAAACCCTGCGTCGACGAGCTGAGCAGGCCCCACGGCCACAGGGCTGGACCTAGAAAATTGGTCTACCAATCTCTGGGCAGCTGTCTCCGACTAGGAAATCGGGTCTTATAGGTTGCCGAGAAATCGAGTCGAGTCAGTGCGGAGTTGTTGAGACAGAGAAGGCCCACTTTTATTTAGTTCCCCAATTCAACGTAATATTAATTTTCTATTCAATTACCTCTAAAGTGTAAATTCCTTTTTCAATTATAAGATTTTCTTTGACGCTTTTCTTATTGGGTATGTCTGTGTGTGGAGATGATTTCGAACCAAAGAATTTGTGAGGGTTTTAAGATGAGAAACTTGCCAAAAGTTGGGTGAGTGAATAACAGAATCATATTACAGAGACAGAAGGGTACAGGACACGAAGACAAGTAGACCTTATGAACGAAAATGAATGGGGTGGCGGTGGGTGGGTGTCATTGGTCATGCACACCGTTTCCTATGCTTTGGTTTGCCAGGTTCCCTTGAAAATCCGAAACGCAGACAGTGCAGCCAGGGAAAGGACGGGTTGAAATGTGTAAAATGCCGAAACCACCCCCAACAGGACAATCTCCATCCATCGAATGGGATGGATACAATTTTAAAAAAAGAAAAAAAGAAAAAGAAAAAGAAAAAAAGAGGTAAAGTCCAGCAGATTTTTTATCAAAAAAAGAAAAAGGTTCAGAAAACGACGAACACTATCATGTCACCTCTCTCACCCGTCGGTCCCACTCCTACAGTCCTATTTCCTTTCTAAAATAAAAAAAAAAAAAAGCACCTGTTGTGAGATACAAACACAGAAGTCAGAAGTTAAATCGTTATTTTTTCAAAAAGATATATATCATAATATTCATAAAGTTAATAAATGTGAATAATAATATAGATTACATTTAAGTCAAGAGAGGTTACTGCTGTAAAATAAAATTCTCTTAAATCAACTTTTATAATTTATAAAACTCAAATTTAAAATACTCAGTGAAACCCACAAACCTAATACTGATATTAGGCAATGTGTAATTTATAAGCATGGTGGCGCTCAACCAAGCGCTGCTGCACCATACTTGAAAATTTTTGACTTTGTATTTACTTACCTTTTAAGAATCTGTCTGTTCTCCGTTACCCGCAAATCAATGACAATGGCCAATTAGCCACAGCATAAAAAATATTTAAAAAAAAAAAGGAAAAAGGAAAAGAGAGAGAGAGAGACAGAAAACCAGAGCAGATATTTAAATTTTGAACTCCCAGATATAAATGGCATCATTTCCCTGCGTCCCACTTCACTCCCCACCTTCACTCCTTGCTCAGGCTCAGCAGAAGCCCCTCCCCGATAAAATGCGCAGGGAGTTCAAATGCAGGTGGTGGTGCCCGCCATTCTCTCCGGCGCTCCTAGCACCGGCAGTCATCTTGCTGCTGCTTGCGGGCCCTTCGTCAGCATGGCGTCCCTGGCCCCACATGAGGACGAGCCTCAACTCCTCCTCCGATGATCTTCTATTCGGAGGGTCCAAGAAGTACGAGGGCTCCTCCGAGTTCGTCCACCTCAAGTACCACATGGGCCCCGTCCTCACCAATAACATCACCGTCCACCCCATCTGGTACGGCTCCTGGCCTCGTGCCCAGAAGAAGATCATCCGTGAGTTCATCACTTCCATCTCCGCTGTCGGATCCAGGCACCCCTCGGTGGCCGGCTGGTGGCGTACCGTCCAGCTCTACACCGACCAGACGGGGGCCAATATCTCCCGCACAGTACGGCTGGGCATGGAGAAGAACGACCGGTTCTACTCCCACGGAAAAGCCCTCACTCGCCTATCGATCCAGAGCGTCATCAAGAGCGCAGTTACGGCGCGGACGAAGCCGTTACCTATCAATCCCAAGAACGGCCTGTACCTGCTCCTGACGTCCGACGACGTGTATGTTCAGGACTTCTGCAACAATGTGTGCGGGTTTCACTACTTCACCTTCCCCTCCATCGTGGGGTGCACGCTCCCGTACGCGTGGGTCGGGAACAGTGCGAAGCTGTGCCCAGGTGTATGCGCCTACCCATTCTCCGTCCCCGACTACATGCCGGGCTTCAAGCCTGTGAAGTCGCCAAACGACGACGTCGGAGTGGACGGGATGATCAGCGTCATCGCGCACGAGATCGCTGAGCTGGCAACGAACCCCTTGATAAATGCCTGGTACGCGGGGCCCGACCCGAGCTTCCCGGTGGAGATCGCCGACCTCTGCGAGGGGATCTACGGGACGGGGGGCGGAGGGTCCTACACGGGACAGATGCTGGAGGGTAGAGATGGAGCCACGTACAATATGAACGGGATCAGACGGCGGTTTCTGGTCCAGTGGGTGTGGAACCATGTGGTGAGTTACTGCAGCGGCCCCAACGCGCTCGACCAGTAATAATAATTGGGTTTCATTTCGTGTAAAATCAAAAATGAAAAAGAAGATCCCTGTTGCGCTCTCTCTCTCTCTCTCTCTCTCGCCCGATTAGAATGTCTACTTTTATTTTTATTTTTTTGGGTCCGATCACTTACCGCTCGTGGTTTTCTATTATCGGTCGTGCCAGTGCCAGTGCCAATATGCCATGTTGGCATTAGTTATGGGTACTTAAGCATGTTAAATATGTAATAATAAATTTATGGTATACACCTGCCTCTTGTATACAAAACAATAGAATGAGTTATGTAGGTCCCAACAATATATTTCGTACTGTCATGCTCGCACTCACTGTACTGGTTCGAGCTGGGGAGTCCTTAAACTGCCGATGGAAACGGTTTGGTTCCAGCTTAGTGCGTGCGTGGCTGGAGGAGGCAGCTGAAACTGAAAGGCAGGGGTGGGGGTAGATGGACATGGATGTTGGAAGCTGGAGGTTTTTAAATGGCATTGCGCGCTAAGTTGGTGGGCTTACCCTACCCTACCCAACCCAACCATGCCTCAAGTTCTTTCTTTATTCTCTACAGCTATAAAGGAAACCTCTCCATGTATATCGTTCAGGTCTTCCATATAATTCATGAGCAAAAGGGTTCGCGTATTTTTATTTTGATTTTTATTTTATATCTGTGAGTTACTTATACATCCATCCATCCATCCCACCGCACAAGGTGCCATTGTCCCTTTTTTTTTTTTTTTTATTTATGCGTGTGCATGGCATTAATGTAGCTAAACTTGTTGTGCATGTTTTTATGGTAATATGATATGATATCAACACATTGAATTGCTTTGGACCAATCCATAAGACCAAATAACCAAAATAAGAAAGAGAAGCCACAGACAAGAAAGAAGGAAGACTGTCTGTCTTATCGTACTGTCAAATAGTGATTAATACTAATTAAGCAATTTTGGTGGTGATTTCCCATCATCAACCACTTTCTCTGTCTTTTTCTTAATTTCACAATTACAATTTGCAGTAACACGACATGACATGAGGCGTGCAGCTCCAGGATTACAGTGGCCATATTGGGTTTAATGCTAGTTTAAGTGATAATTAATGTGGCTGGCTGCTGCTGCTCCTGCATATCACTGGGCTGGAAGGATGCAGTAAAGTGCAGTGCACCACCATGACCATCAAACTGTTCTAATGTTCAAAACAACAAATGGGAGTGCTAATTCTGTCGGGTCGGGTGAGCAGGGTTAGGTGAAGGTGTCAGGGTGTGGGGCCCAACTCTTTTTCCTCACCCAGGGCACTTTTTTGGGGATTTGAGTCCACTTGTACTGTGAGCAAGGAAGTCCCTTTGTCCCTTTCCCACCCCCCATTTTCTCCACTTCTCTAAAATTATAATAAAAATAAATAAAAGATATTTTTATTTTTATTTTTTGTTTTTGAAAGATATTTTGAATTGCTTTTTCAGTTCTATCCGTCCTTAAAGTCCGAGCAGTTGACCCCTTTTGCTTTTTCCCTTTTTTACTTTTTCTTCTTTTTTAAGAAAAATGGAAATTTCAATAGAATGATGGATAAATAAGAAAAAAATATCAGTTAAAAGCATTTTGACAGCTATTCTCTGCAAGTAATATCTTGCACTTAAATTTTCTGAATGAAAAAGTTTATAATTAGAATAGTCTTAATTTATCTTTTATAAGTTAATTTAATCCGATTATATAAATTATCTGGATTGAAAAAAGAATTTCTTTCTATGTTGATTACACTTTACATTATTCTTCAGCTATACCAAAGTGCTTCTTGGAGCTAGGCACGTACTTCTTTGTTTCTACAGGACATTGAAAGCGCTGTTTCTCTTTTCGTTTATATAGGGGGAAATATAACTTCATATATGTATGTACATACATATATACATACACCGGATATCCTTCTATATGAATTATTGATACTAATGAATGGTAAGTGATGGTTGACGAGGTTGAAGCTCCATTCCGGGCCTGATTAACCAATGAGGCAGCTCCGCCGTATGTATCGAACTCTTGCAAAAGTCCTTTTTTTTTTTTTTGGTTGGAAAAAACTGTTGCAAAAGTCATCATTTTACAGATGGGTCACACGCACGCGTATATATAAACACTACTCAAATGATCAAAATTTGACTGTTGAGAAGAAGACCAGAATTAAGAAGCGGCGGAAAAGCAAGAGTTAGAGAGGAGAGGGGCGCACGGCTATATATGAAATGGTCTCTATGTTTGCGTAAGGTTAGGTAGCACCCCACCCAACCCTTGCGCATGTAATTTAAGCAATGAATTTGCCCTAGCTCAATGACGAGGAGGAGGAGCTCTCTAATGATTGCACCCTCCTCCTGCTCCAACAATTTATATATGTATGTATGCATGTAAATTATATTTTCTTCTTTTCCCGCAATCCCCTCCCGGTCCCTCTGTTTTCTTGTTGAATACCGTAATATAAATATTATATACATACACGAGTTTAATGATATGCATATATATATGTATGTATGTATGTATGTGCATGAAGTAGAGGAATTAAGGGAACATAAAAATATGTCGCTGTAAATTAGACTTGGAACGGAGGGTGCTGAAAATTATGATAAGTGATTAAACATATATAATTTATTATTGAGTAAATTAGATTGGATAGGGGATGATGGTACGTTGCTGGATTGTGCTATAAAGGAAGCTTTTTGCTTAGCTTTTGTCTACTTCCTATTGCCCTCAGCCCATATCCCTCCAAGGACCAAATGTATGTTTGTAGTGCTGCTGCTGAGCAAAGCGATCGGCAAGCTAGCAGATAAGAGAGCAGAGAGGTCTCAGGCACCACCACCACCACCCACCACAGATGGGATGCTATTGCTCTCTCTCTCTCTCTCTCTCTGCTTGGCGTTCTCTGTTCTCTGTTCCTGGCTGCTTTGTCAGCCGTGGGGCTTGCCTGCTCTCTTATTTTGCTGCCCCTCCTTCCTTTTCTTCTCTCTCTCTCTCAAAAAAATCAAATGTGTTTTTTCCCCTTCATCTGTGCTTGCCTTTGAATATGATCGAGTATGTATAAAAATTTTTAAATTGTGAATTTTTTAATTGTAAAAAACTCAAATATAATATTTTAATAAACATGTGTCAAATTAGCTGAGCCAATTGATATGAGTAGAAGATTGTACTTTCAGAGTAAATGAGTGCAGATCTACTCCCCCCAGTACAGGAAGAAAGAAAACAACACAAAAGTGGACGTTGTATATTTTAACATGAAGGACAGGAGCAGAACGAAAGAGATTCCCAAGCATAGATGGCACCTAATTTACACCATTTCATCCTTAAAAAAAGAAAAAGAAAAAGAAAATAAGGAAATATTTTAAAAAAAAACTGCAACCTACCATTATTAGATTGCTGAATTATCACCAGACCGTCAAGTAATTGTAAAAACCACATGCGAACGTTGTGTCTTGATTGAGATTACAGCGGCCTTATAACCTTTATAATCTACTATCGTGACTTATGACAATGTCATCATCTGCACCCTACCCTTTATCTATTCAGCGGTATATTTTGTTGGTAACTCAGCTCCTTCCTCGACCCCTCTTAGCCTTTTATGTCGTTAAAGTTATCCGATAAAATTTATCTGAAGACAGCATATAGAGAGAGAGAGAGAGAGACAGAGAGAGGAAAGAGCACTGCAAAGAAACAGCCCTTTGACTATGAAAGAGTACCAATGCACTGGTTGAGAAATTTTGGGAAAGAGCTGGCAAGCTAGTTCAATTGTATGATCTGCACTAAGTTAAGTGGATTTAAATTCTAGTTTCTAGCGAGTATGTAATAGAACAATTGCATTTTTACAGATAAAAAAGCATGTGGATTGTGGAGCAGCGTATTTTATATCTTTTTTATTAGAAATTGGAGTATTAATTGTTCGGTGACTAAAAACTTTCATAAATCAACATTGAGCGTTCTTCTTCGCCATATTGCCAATTGAAGTCCAGAGCACAAAATTACTTGAAATCGACAAAGTCTGCGGGGCCCTTTAAAAGCAGCGTCCACTAACCATTCCCACAATGAACACAGCAAATTATTCAAAATGAATGGACTTACAGATCTCGCACTCGAGAGCCAGTGAGGCAGAGCTTAGTGGGCCTCTGTCCAATCCAAGCACCATACGTCCATTGACGACTCAGAGGGCCGTAAGAATGGCCTTTCCAGTCTCCAGATACTTCCTTCATCTCTCGGTCGCAGAGCCCGCTATTGGATGAACAAAAGAAAAGCCGGTAACTCAAGCGCGGCGCGGCGGTACCGGCAGGGCCATTGGCAGCCGGACTTTCCAGTTATGCTGACTGTCTCGCGCCCTCCGAGCCTCTCTCTCTATCGTTCTTCATCCAAAAGCAAGCAATCCGACCGAAAAGATGGCCGGTACATGAGCCGCCAGAACAAGAAACTTCGCTCTACTCTCTCCTTCCAGAAATCATCTCCTACCCCTCTCCTCATCAATAACAAGCCCTCTCCTCGGACCAAGCTCGAAGCCTTGGAAGCTATAATCAACGATCTAGAATCCTCCATAAACAATGGCGTAATGATAGATACCGAAACTTACGCCTCCCTTCTCGAGACATGCTACCGCCTGCGAGCCCTCGATCAGGGAGTCCGCATTCACCGGTTAATCCCGCCGAGCCTATTGCGCAAGAACCAAGGACTGTCCTCGAAACTGCTCAGACTCTACGCGTCGTGCGGTCGCGTGAACGAAGCCCACGAGGTGTTTGATAGAATGTCTAAGAGGGACGTCTCAGCTTTTCCGTGGAACTCCCTTATATCGGGTTACGCTGAGTCGGGTCAGTATGAGGACGCCATCGCGCTTTACTTTCAAATGGATGAAGAGGGTGTCGAGCCCGACAGGCACACCTTTCCTCGCGTGCTAAAGGCTTGTGGAGGAATCAGATCGATTCAAGTTGGCGAGGCCATCCACCGGGATGCGGTCCGTTCAGGTTCTCTAAAACTTGATTGGAATCTGAGTACCATGTAGCACATTTTAATCAAACGGCATGTTGCCATACGTAATAGATTTGAATTTACTGGGTTGGTCTTGGACTATAATAATTCAAAGAATTCCATTAACGTATATCCTTTGTGGCCTTTTGCTCAAATAGGTTGGGTAAATGATACGTTTGTCCTCAATGCGCTGGTGGACATGTATGCCAAGTGCGGTGACATCGTGAGGGCCCGTAAGGTGTTCGACAAGATAGTGCACAAGGACTTGGTTTCATGGAACTCCATGCTGATGGGCTGCAACCGTCACGGGCTCTTGTTGGAGACATTGGACATATTTCGTACAATGCTGTTGCACGGGTTTCAGCCGGACTCAGTTTCATTATCCTCAATTCTCACGGGAATATCATCGCTGAAGCTTGCTTTACAAATCCATGGCTGGGCTGTCAGGAGGGGAGTTCAGTGGGATTTATCAGTAGCCAATTCTTTGATCGTTGTCTACTCTAACCATGGCATGTTGGACAGAGCAAGGCAGGTATTTGATAGCATGCCTGGGAGGGATACCGTGTCGTGGAACTCTATAATCTCCGCCCACTCAAAGTCCCGACACGCCCTCTCATATTATGAGCAGATGGAGAGGGATGGCTGTATGCCGGATCGTGTCACATTTGTTTCATTACTCTCAACATGTGCTAAGTTGGGTTTTGTTGTGGATGGGGAGAGGCTGTTCTCCACAATGAAGGACAGGTATGGGATAAGTCCGAGCATGGAGCATTTCGCATGCATGGTGAATCTTTACGGGAGGGCTGGGATGGTGGGTGAGGCCTATGCCATTGTCGTCGAGAGGATGGAAGAGATTGAGGCGGGGCCGACTGTGTGGGGAGCACTGTTACATGCCTGCTGCCTGCATAGGAACGTAGAGATTGGAGAGAAGGCTGCTGAGAGGCTGTTTGAATTGGAGCCCGATAACGAGCACAACTTCGAGCTTCTCGTAAGGATATACGAAGGTGTGGGAAGAGGGGAGGATGCGGAGAGGGTGAGGATGATGGTAGCCCAGAGGGGATTGGATTGAAAGTTTTGCAGGCTCGTGCAACCATTTTTCTATAAATTGTATTGTAATTACAATGAGTATACTTGTATTTTCATTATATTGATTAGGTACCTCGCCTAGAATTTTTTTACCTTCTTATTTTTCTGATTACTTATAGCTTATGAACAGTTAGCATTAACAATTATGATATTTGAATTTCCCAATAAAGAAATTATCTTTTACTCCATGAATTAGACACATGATTTATCTCCTCCTTTCACTCCTCCAGCTCATAATATTCATCATTAATTAGTAGCTTCAAGAAATTCCAATAAAGAATTTGATAAGAGTTTAAGGCAAAGCTGTCTCACTCCAGACAATAATATAATGTGATGATATTTGGAGCTAAAAAATATCTCCTCAATCATGTCTTAAAGGCCTGTGATAAAATGAGAAAAAGGAGGAAAACACGTTTAAAGTCCATTAATTAATTAGCTCACCCACCTCATAATGATCTTCTTAGATCTGAGAGTCATTTTCTTCAAAAAATATTAATATTGAATGCGACTTTCTCATCGTCCTAAGAATAGTAATTAATTGTCGAATTAGACTAGTATGCACACATATACATATACATATACGTAGCTTGCATTAGAATATGCATGCAATCTGTAAATTATTTTAGAGGGAAATATTTTGAAGATACCCAGTGATCCTGCTGTGATTGTGAATCTTGATTAGGTCTGGAACAAGTTGAGGCGATTTCACATGCTAGCATGCAATCAATCATCCATGGGAAATAGACAACTTTTGTCGACTTCCATGTACGTGCTGTCTTTTGTTTGACATTTTAAGTATATCTTTTTGCTTGAAAACGGTAAATAGACATTTTAAGTATATCAATACTTAATAATTGGTGCTCGTTGAATGTTTTTAATAATGTACACGCACCAATTTTCAAACTATGTGAACTATGACGTTAAAAAGTGTGACACAAGTCAAAAGCTAGTTAACAGAATAACTGTTGGATTGGAGACAGCTGCTCCTGCTCCTGCTCCAGCTCCAAGTTTTGTCCTCAAGCCACCCCCCTTTTTTCTTCTTTAAATAAATAAATAAATAAGAAGATAATTCGTAACTTATAAAAAAACACATCTGGGGTAGGGTTCCTTGTCGGTGCCTTGAAAATAATAATAACAAGCGCACGCGCATCAGGGAAAACTTCCATATCGAACGGCCGTCTCATGTTTTATCCCAATTTTTTTATTATTATTTATAATTTCATTTGCACGGCTATTGCTCGCTTGCCGTAATTCGGTACACATCAACTTCCATATAATTAAAGCAGAAAATCGTTACACATCAGCACTGTCGGCACAAAAAAAATATTGCAATTAAATTACTTCCGACGGCCATGCTCCATCACTCGCTCGTACCATCCCTCCGGGCTTCGGTGTTAATTAGGCTGCAATCCATTTTTATCTAGATCGACAAATGCAAATTTTAAAATTACAAAAAAAAAAAAAGAAGAAGAAGAAGCTGTAAGTAAGAATAACTTCTTCACGTCTTTCTTCAATTACAAAAAAAAAAAAAAAACAAAATGCCCAAAAATCTATAAGATACTAGTAAAAGAAAAGGAAATATTAGAGTGGCTATGGAAGAGGAAAACCTTTCATAATTGGCTCTCTTTTCTTTATTGGTTGTACGGGACCCCCATAATTTTAACTTTAATTTCTCCATCATCTGGATTCTGGCACCGGCAAATTCGACAGTTCAGTAGTCAGTTACAGTGTTGGAGTGGCGCCTATAAAATCCAACTGGTGGAAAGAAAGCGGAACCAGCCAGCCAGCCAGCCAGCCAGCCAGTTAGCTAGCCATTCAGCATCTTATTATATCTTCTTCCTCCTCCCAAGTCCTCTCCCTCTCCCTCTCCCTCTCCACTCTCATCTCTTCTCCACTCACTCGTTAATAGCTTAGCTTAGTTATACAGATCAAATGGCAGTGATAATGGTTAGGCTTAGGCCCACCATTCTCCTCGTCCTCCTTCTCCTCGCCCTCCCCTTAATTTGCTCGGGCAGCAGCGCCCCCGTCACCGCCACCACTTTCATCAAGTCCTCGTGCTCCGCTACCCGCTACCCCGCCCTGTGCGTGCAATCCCTGTCCTCCTACGCCAGCGCCATCCAGCAGAACCCACAGCAGCTGGCGCAGGCCGCGCTGTCGGCGAGCCTGGTGAGGGCCCAGGCTGCCAAGGACTTCGTGGCGAAATCGACCAGGTTCAGGGGCCTCAAATCGAGGGAGTACGCGGCGATCAGGGACTGCCTGGACGAGATGGGGGACACGGTGGACCGGCTGAGCAAATCGGTGGCGGAGATGAAGGGGATGGGAAAGTACTCCAGATCCAAGGGGGAGGAGTTCCTGTGGCACGTCAGCAATGTGCAGACGTGGGTGAGCGCGGCTCTGACCGACGAGAACACATGCTTCGACGGGTACTCGAGCAAGACGCTGGACGGCCGCCTGAAGACGTCAATCAGAGGACGCGTGCTCCATGTTGCCCAGGTTACTAGCAACGCACTCGCCCTTGTCAACCGCTTCGCTTCCAACTAGGCTAGAGACTAGAAGGAGTGTGCCGGCTGCTGCTTAGTTAATGTCTAACCGGACGAGGACGCACCACTCCATTTCCTTCCGGTTATTCCAATAAGTGAACTTGAACTTGGAAGTGTGACCAGTTAAAGAATCAGAATGTTTCGATATCTGGACTGGATGGATGCTTGTTGTGTTGTGTTGTGTTGTCTACGGATACACATATATGCCCACCCATCGATCAGTTATATACACTGATTGGGTATAGAAAGCATAACTGCTGTATACGCATACACAGAATATTGCTGTAGCGTTTTTCTTTTTCCAGCTTGCCTGGCCTGGATCTCTTAGATTATATATAGTTGAGGTTTTTGGTTACAATGCTTTGGACATGATCCACCATTGTTCTGTTTCTCCCTCTCAAGGCTCACATTAGTGCAAAAGGATGGAAAAAAAAAAAAAAAAGGCATACGCCCCTAAGCGTTGCAGCGAACTTCTGGTGTGCCATCGTTGATCACGATTTCAATTACTCCTCACAGCTTTTCATTGTGCCTTGCTGTAAGAGAGGTAAGAAACATTCGGTAATTAATCTGATCAAACGAATAACACTTGAGAACATCTAGATCTAGACTTGCTTACCATCAACTCCATGATCGAGGGGTGGCGATTTGACCTTAAATCAAAGTTCACTTCCTTTTCTATGTTTGAAGGTTAACTCAATCAATCAATCATGGAACAAGAACAGTGCAATGAATAGTTTTTAAAATGGATCTTTGTTCTTTTTCAATGTAACTGTTGTCCTTATAAGATTTCACTATTCAATTTTTAACCCTTTCTCCTTTCTTTTTGTTTTCGTACAAGATCTGATTTAACACTATCACGGTGCATGAAAAACACCGATTAGATTATCAAGTGAGAAAATGAGTATCGGCCACTCAAACAAGAATAATTAGCACAAATCTTTATTCAGTAAGCAATTTTGCTGGGTGTTGTTGCTTAAAATCAAGGTATGATCTCAATGATAATCCAGATGAGTGCGTGCACACGCAACCACATCTTTGATAGATCAATTACCGATGTTAAATCCAGGATGATTGATTCTAGGCACGGATCCTCTTATGCTCGGCTCGTGAACTCCATTGAAATTTGGTCCAAATTCGATTTCAAGAGAAGCAAGCAGCAGCAGAAGATCCAGAAAGACATTGATAATCGTGGGACCAGGTTGGGCCCGTGATTTACGGACGGGGAGATCCGATCCTTTTTTTTTTTTTTTTGGTCGCCAGCCACGGTATCCAAGCAGGCCCCACCAGCGGTGAGATGGCATCTTTCAGCCAACCATACTTGACTAATCCGTTGATCGCCCCGGGTCGCACGCCTGGCAATGGCGGGTGAGGCTCCCAAGAGGGGTGTCTGCGTACGTGAGGTCGATCTTTATTCTGTATAGGAAGACTTTTATTCAATTAAGCTGTCAATCTTGACAATCTTGGGGGATACTCATGACTCTAGGAGGCGGCTCTGCTCTACCCTCCCTATTTTTTAAACCGGACCCTATCTCCCAGCTCTAAATTTTTCAATTACTTTTAATATACAGAGTTTAGCATCTGAAAAATTTAATGTACTTTTATTAATTTAAATTCGAGTAAGTCAGCCAGTTAGCTTCTTAAGTGTATAAAAATTATTTTCATTGTAATTGTTTAAAATCTATAAGATTTAAACAAGATTTATATAAGAGAAAGAGTGCTAAATCAATTTAATTTGTGGAAACTAATTTTCTTTTTCTCGAGTTTCTTTTAATTTTGATTATGAAAAACGGAAATCCAACTCATCATTTACAGCTGGCGCCTGTGAGGATGGAGACTCGGTTTTTCCTTGCAAGTGGGGCTTTTCAGAGGGATAAGTGAGACAGAGAGAGAGAGAAACATGTAGGCTAGCTCAACCAGGAAAAACAGCGTGTTCGGTAAATGCTATTTGATTTACCACACCCCCGCCCGGTCCCCCCCGTCTCTCTCTCTCATCCATTCATTGTACCCGGAAAAGGGCATAGGATTTTGAGAAGAGCATTGGGGCAGGATACTTGCGTGAACAGAGAGAAGGCTGCAAAATACTCAATAAAAAGTTTTACAGTGAAAAGGACGCATCATTACCAGCAGCAACCGCAATTAAGAGCAATTAATTAATTTCATTTCCCTTTGAAAACAACGAGACCAAGCAGTCCGCACTTCGCACTGGATTGTATACTTTCCATCGTTCGTTTCTCTGTGTGGACGCGTGGAGATGTCATCAACCACGATCCGCAACCCCCATCTCTATTGTTCTATTTTCTGTTTTTTTTTGGGATCTATTCAATTTTCAGAAGAGTCAAGAGTAAAAAGGGAAAAAAAAAACAACTTTAATGAAAGAATGTTTAACTTCGTCAAATGTCCAGCTCCGTATTTCTGCAGCTTCTCATTTGAAAGTTTCATGTTCAATCCATAGATTACTGGTTTGAATCTCGTAAAGAGGACTCCCCCTTAATCCTCCTCGTCCTGCTCCTCTGTCAATTCTTTAGTGTATACTTCTTTCAAAATCCAAAGACCTACCCGTCAATTTATTTGAAGGCTGAATCAGCAATCTCCACCTCCTCCCAGCCCTAGCTTAACCTGACCCAACCCCATGGATGACGGACACGGACCTCTCCACTCCCTCGTTAACAGATTCCATCTCTTATTCAACAAATCCGTACATGATTTGAGCCTGATTTTGTCACTCCATCTCTACGGAGGTCATAAAAGCAACCAAATAAATCCGAGTGTTACGATGATGGGTGTAAACCTGAGGGAGATTGTGATCATCTCTTCAAACACTGTGAACGCATTGACATCCATATCAGAAGCACAGTACAGAGCTTCCCATCCCTCGAGATGACGAGTTCAGAAATGAATGGGACATGTAGTTGCTGAGATTGTTCCAGATACTAATAATTGCAACGGAGGCATGTAGCAGTTCTGATTTGTTGGTTGGGATCCTAAAGCTTTGGGAGTTTAGACTGAGTGAGGAGACGAGCAGGTAAACATTTGGAACTGCCTGTGCGACTGCAGGACAGTGAGTGTTATCCTGTTATGCACGCCCACGCCCACGACCGCAGGTTCTCTTCGGTCAGTCCCCTGCACTGTATTCTGCGTTAAATTGGCCCCCTGAAGAACTTCCAAAAAAATCCATGTTATGCTACCTACAAGTCAGATTTATAATCTATTTGAATCAGCAGGATACAATCACAATTCTGCAATAATCCTATTTGTTACTCGGCAACTACTCTTCCAACTTATCACCCGTTTACCCATTAGTGCCTAGCAGTGTATCAGGTGAAGCATATCACCCTCTGGAGCAAGGAATATTCAGATAATGAATGACAGACAAACATTGAAAGGACTAGAACAACTTGCTGAAATAGAAATAATGTCTTAGAAGAAGACCCATCATCAGTATGTAACCTTTTGAAACTACATAACAAGAATGAAGAATTCCCTACCAGCTAAAAAAACTTACAATGCAGATACACTTGCAACACTTCAAGACAAACACAAAAAGAAAAAAGGAACAATTTCGGAAAATCAAAATGTCTCTGCACACTTTAAAAAGTTTCAAAACCTCAAAATCCTGTCTAAAAATACCCCCGTCCTATAGCTGTAAAACAACTCACTGTGACAGTCAACTTGAAAACAATCCAAGCAATCCTGCCTCCGTTAAATCTTGCAATCATCTAGCAAATATCAACGGAGAACTAAAATAGATGCTAAGAAGGTTGTAAGAATCGTCAGGAGCAGCCCTAATGTCCCAGGTGTGCTGGATATTGCAGACGAATGCTCTTGGGGCCTGCAGAAAATTATATGAAAAAAATGAAGTGGGTTATGAATTATGCAGTTTTACAGAGATGACAAAGGAAAAAGAGTGGTAATGGGCATATACTTCTGCAAGTTTGCAAGAGCTCCACAGTACAGAACATTATCAGGCGGTGCCATCTCTGTTTTACCATTTTCCTCTGGATTCACAATTCTCATGTAAGTCTCTTGACCGAGATACCATCTATCAAGATTCTCTGCTCTTATATTCCACACTCCTGGATTGTCGAGCGAAATAAAGACGGCAGTCCAACCACCAGGATAAACCTTCACACGACGTAAAACGATGGTTAACATAATATCCAACTTAAAAGAGAAATCAGGAGGACATATCTCCCAAATATCTCATGCAACCATCTCATAGGAAATGAGAAAACTGTATACGAGCCTATGACAGTGCTCTAATTCCAATACAAGCATATACAGTGAAGAATGGAACCAACCTGGATCGTGGCTCGTGAGATTGCATCCCAGCGATTGTAGGAACCTCTATTGTTCTCTGTCCAGTCTCCATAATCCATCCTGCATTGGGTGATCAATGACAATCACAGAATTCATTAAAAATCACAAGAATAAGGGTGATGGTAGTAATAAAGCCAAATGAAAGCTTACCCAACCACAAAAAAGGAGTAACCATCTATGTGAAAGCTCTGCATTGTGGTATCATTGTTCTGAAATACGACTTCGATAAATCCCTTATATGTAGCATTGATCAAAGATATGTCTGTCTTGGGTGGCCGATCGAGGGGCTTACTTGGAAAGTCCAGTTTATAGATTCCCTTCACATTACGCTGATCAGCGAGCCTAACAGGTGTGGTCAGATTGTTGAATGAGATACCATTGAGAGTGGCTCTCAGTTTCCCATCAATCATAACTGGGGGTACAGTCTTTAAAAGGTATGTATCCGTCACATTAATCGAACCATAGTGAAAAGAGCCTTGAGGATTTGGTCGAGCCCCGCTAGCAGTTACATTTTGCCTGGCCAACAAGAAGACCATCAAGAAAATAAGAACTCAAGATGAAAGAATTGTGACAACAAGCATCACCACTGAACAATGCTCAAGAGTTACTGAATGTCTTCCAGTGATTCCATGAGAAAACAATAAATGATTAGTTGCAACGAGGACAGACAAACTCATTGGAAGGAGCATGATCAAAACCTTTAACTTGCGAACGGAAGATGCATGAAGAGCTAAACTGAACATACGGTCAAGCCATGAAAGCGTACCTGATGGACTTTGCCTGATTCATAGACATTGTCTTGTCATAGACATCATTAGGTGGATCAGGTAGAGGACCACTTGCAGGTCCTTTGGAATTAGAGTAGTGCAAAACACCAACGCCAGTAACTCTTGGCCAAAGTGATCCGTTTACAAACCTTGCATTTGCCACGATGTAGTAATCACTGCTTGCATTTTGATCCATTGTAACTAAAAAGGAGTACGACTGCCCGACATGGATATCCAAGTTAGTGTAGTTTTGCTGCACTGTATAGTGACCTTCCGTTTCCACCAACAAAAGGTTATGATTCTGAATCCTAAAATTCAGACTAGTTAAAGAACCAACATTGTGCACCCGGAATCGATAAGTTTTCCCTGCAAAAGAGTGATCAAGTTAGTCTGTCCTTCAGAGGGAAAAAAAGGAGCAAAAATCATTCTACGCGAAGCCAACATGTAAGGACCAGATGATTAGACATAGCGTTTTTGCAATACTGAACAAATTACATAGCATTATGGTGTAACAATACCAGAAAACTAGTTTTCAGCAATCATCATCAAGGTAACAAGCTAAAATTGAAGTGTGAGATATAAGATGAGTTGAAACGGCATTTTTAGACTGATTTTACAATAAAAACTTACCTGGTTCAACATTTACAGTTTCATATGATATGCCATCAGGCACAAGTGAGGTGTTGTATCTAAACGGCCCCTTTCCATTGATGAGAACACCGTCTGGAACTCCAAGATCTTGTCCAGCATCAAGTGCAGCCTTCAGTGCCTGAAAGAAAAACCGCTTTCAATTTTCAGACTCAAGTGAAAATGCCACAAGTAGACACCAGCTAAATTAATAAAGAATAACTAACCGTGTGATTCCGAGTGTACCAGTCGCCAATTATTAATATGATATCCCCATCAGGTTGTCCAAAAGGAATAGGAATAATGTCCCTGTTATTGATGATAATAGGGCCCAAGCCACCTGAAGCTCTCTGTAGATTGAGAGATGGGAAGTAGAAGAAGCTACCAATCTGATCCTTCACCTGGAAATTGTAAGTCCAGTTCCACTTTGCAGGGATTGGACAATTGGTGCCAATAACACCATCTTGCCACGAATTCTTCCTCATTTCAATCCCAGGCCTGTTACAAATATGAAACCAATATCCCTCAGTCACCCTTGCAGGTATACACCAAAATGTATAATAACAGACAGCGTGTAAAACAGATGACTTCTTGTAGAACTTACCATGTCATCAGAAGGGTTTCATCTAGGTCATTATGGACATTCACTACAACGTTGTAATTGGTAGTGGCATTCAGAGTAGGACCGGGAAACTTCCCATTAACAGCTATAACCTGCACTTGAAACAAATAAAACGTATGTTGAATGCCTCATATGTGGTGGAGAATTTGACCGGAAACTCTTTGCTACTCACAATTGGACCAGCTATGTTATAATCCGTTTAGTGGTAGAATTGACTGTAACTAGATAATGTTCCAAACACTACTTGAAGATTCAGCAACGGCAGATCCAACAAATCATAGAATACGTTCCAGTAGGAAAGGTATAACTAAAAGAAGAACGCAACAACAGCCCAGTCAGCGCCACCTTATTTACCACTAGCCACACAAATATCCCAATGACTTTTGCTCGAGAGATAAAACTATCTGACAAGACACGCTAATTATGAATTTCTAAAAGAAACTTGATGATTAAAAGTTTTTCTACAGCAGTCTTGAATCTCGATTGAAGGGGGGAAAAAAATAAAAATTACTGATCAAACATCACCTCTCCAGACTCCAGAGAGGTAACAAGAAGACAAATACAAAAAATCCCATTGCGAATCAAAAGTAGCCTAACGTTCTTCCTGCATAAATTCTGCTATGAAACGGATCAAATGAGCACCTTTCTCAAGCTTCCAATCAGCAGCGCAACATAACTTATTGGAGTGAGAAGGGGAAAATGGAAGAAAGAGGGACCTGCTGAGGAACACCCAGGGGAGATGCAGTCATGTAGCTGAGCTTGAAATCGTAGAACACGAAAGGATCAGCAGCAAAAGAGAGGATCGATAGCAGAGCAATGAGGATTGCGTAGAACAGACACAGTCGAAGCAGAGTAGCCATGGAGTGAGGCAGTTTAACGAAGCTACTGGGATCTATGGGTGCAATGTGAAGCTATTTCTCTCAGCGTGAGTGGTAGGACTTCACATTATCAATGGAAGAAGCACTAGCTAGCAGGGGGAGGGAAGGGGAGGAAGCGAGAGAGCCTTCTGCGTGGGGTGGGGTTCTTTGACTTTGTTTTTGGGTTTAAGGAGAAGACGGAACACGGAATTTGCCCTAAAACGGCTCGCCGGCACGGTTTTTATGTGGACACTAAGAAGTTTGAGGTACCGGTTACCGGCTACAGTCATTGGGGCCTCAGGCTGGTTCATAATAAATTTTTTCATCATCTTTGTTTTGCTGGTCAAAGATTCTTTTTTTTTTGGTAAATAAAGATTCATGATTATTATTTACTCACGGACAAATGGTGAATGATTAGGCAATAATTTATGTGTCATTTTGAAATAAATATATCCAATTAATATTGAGAAAGAATCTTAATAATCGCAACCCAACCTACCTTTGCAATGAAATTCTTCACTGTTGTACTGAGGTCAACCCATTTGATCAATTTGGCTTGTATTCATATTTCTCAAAGAAAGTTTGGTTTTAAAGTGTTGAATTTCTAATTTTAATTATTAAAAAATACCAGAAATGTATTCAAGGAAAAAAATTTACAAATAATGACATAGTAGTTGCATATACAAATTTAATTGACATAAATTTGTTTCAATTTTATTTTAATTTTAACTTTTCCCTTCTATCTTTGGAGTCTCTTCTCTTTTAGGTCAATTTTCGTTTTTACTTTTTCTGGTTTCCAATTAACCGGCTACTGCCGGTGGAGGGCGGGGGAAGTTAGTGACAGCCAATAGTCAAAGCCACACAGCACAAATTTCGCCGCGCTCACCTGTCATCGCGCATTCCGGACTTTCCAACGTTCAGATTTCTAAGCATCAGCACATGCATTCATTCCCACAACCCATCCATCGATTTCATTTCAAAAACAGTCCGCGTTAAATAAACGGTCGAGATCTTCCCGCAGCAGCTGGTCACGGCACCATGGGATTACGCTCACCGTCTCACGCGGTACAATCCAATCCGCGTGTGCAATCGAATTCACGGAAAGTTTGACAGCTGGCTAATAATACTGATTCTGTAGGGGGTTTCCATTAAGAAAGGACGGAGAGAGGCGAACCTGGCAATAATGAAATCACCAAATGAAATCTTATGTAATTTGGTATGTAATCGATTGAGAATCCAAATTGGAAGATTGAGTTTCCATTTGGAACTTATTGCATTACTTACAGGCATTCCCCCCCAAAAAAAAAACAAGAAATTTCCTTCGGGAAGAAGCAAATGCTGACAGCACATGTGTGTCGTGTCAATTTAAAATGATGCTATGGTGTTGTCTCAAATCAAGGACAATTTGAACTCCTGAAAGAGATGTGACCCGCCCCCAATTACTGTGAATATAATATGATTCTCCACTGTCACTGTCGGTCATCATATTTTCGCCACACAACGATACCGTCTCATTTTACCAAAAGGTGAATTCATTCGGACTTATTCAATTATTCTACAGCGACCGTCTTAGCTATTTTATAATCATGCATGAATTGTGAAATGATGCAATTAGCAAATTGCCCATCTATATGTTATTGTTTAACCGTGCACTGACATTTTCAACCCCATGCAGACATTTGTCTACGAACAGCGATGTTAAGATCGGAAAATGGTAGGAGGAATGAATAAGAGCAGGAGTTATGAATGTTGTCTTATTGCCTTTATTCCGGGTGTACAGGTCCCATTTATATAGGGACGGAGGGGACACAAACATTTAATACGCATTAAATACACGTCGTGTGCCTTGTAGGGGAGCGACTTCTGCTGTACGGAAGATGTCAGACTGGGGCGAGTCAGGCGGTGTCAGTCGTACGGAAACGCCGCTGGCGGTATGGGCGCCACCCGGTCTGGCGCACAGCCGCGCCTAAGCGCCGGTCCAGCGGTTTGGGCCTACTTCCTGGGCCTTCATCTGAGCAGGGCTTCCCTGAGGGGAGGGCCTTGGGCCCGGCCCCTACACTTGCCCCCGAGTTTCACGCGTCGGAACGCGCGGGAAACTGACTTTTGAAATTTGGAAATTATGCCTAGCCCGGGGGTGACACGTGTCTGGTCAGGGGATGATGAACCGTCCTGTCAGGGGCAGTGGGGAGGTCGCGCCGCCCTTTTGGCTTCCCGGGGCATTAATTGCCCTTCTGGAGGGTAGTAGTCGGCCCCGCCCCTACCCCTCGTCACTTAGCCCCGAGCCTCACATCTCTCTTCGCTTCAGCTCTCTGATTCCTCCCTTTTCCGATCACCGGATCCTCCGTCTCTTTGCTGCCATGGCCTCGTCAAGTGCTCCGGCTTCTTCCACCGGAAACCCAGGTGATGAGATCTTCGTCAATAAACTCACCCCTCCTCGATTTCTGACCGTTCTTAGGCTAGGGGAATTGGGGCAGACTTCGCCCCTCGGTTCCCCCGTGAGGGCGAAGAGCCCTCGGAGCCGTGCCCGGGAGAGTTCGCGATCTTTCCCGAGCAGATCCGGGCCGGCCTCCGTTGGCCGTTGGCCGAGCCGGTAGCGGCCATGTTGAAGTACTACCGCTTGGCCCCGGGTCAGCTGTCCCCCACGTCGTGGCGAGTGTGGACAGCGTTCTACCTGTATTGCCGGGAGCAGAGGATAGAACACAGTAGACTCCTCTTTAGTTTTTTTACCTGCTAGTACAACGCTCAGAGGAGGGCTATTACCATTTCCAACCGCGCCGCAAGAAGATCTATGGAGCGTTGGTGACAAACTATGGGTCCACCAACTCCGGGTGGAAGGAGTCTTTTTTCTTCATGCGGGACGCAGAGGGTTGGAAGTGGCGGAAAGGCCCCGAGAGGGAGTTCCACGACGGGGACCCTGGGGGTCCATGAAAAAGGGGGAGCGGGCCAATGCTGAGAAGTTCCGGGGCGTGAAGATTGACGCTCGGAACATCATCACAGAAGAGAATTTGATTAAGTACGGCCTCGTGTCCGAAGCGCCCTGGAGGTGGAGCGTCGATGAGGACATGTGCGGCTTGTCCAAGAACGCCTTGGTAAATTTCTAACTTCCCTCGGTTGTCTTTGTTGATTTCAGAGAGAGGCGAGTGGACGAAGATCATTGACAAGCTCTTGGTACAGGAGAAGGCCCTCAAGGAAGTTCGGAAGAGAAAGCGTGAGGAGGAGGATGTGCTTCTGATCTCTTCCTCCGCGGCTGGAGGTTCCAGCGCTGCAGCCCAGGTGGAGGAGGTTCCCTCCGAGCGGGAATCTAGCGAGAGCGGGGCGCTGGCGCGGAAGCGGCGCAAGATTCGGTTTACCTCCTCCAGCTTGGTTGGCGCCTCTGCCCTCGGGGCTTCGCAAGGAGAGGTCAACCCCAGCTCGCCTCAGGTCTCTGCCTTAGAGGCTCCAGGGCGTGCAGCGCCTCACTCCCTGGGGCTCGGCTCCCCATCGAGGGGCCCCAGCCCTTCTGAGCCGGCACCTCCGGCGCCTTTCCCGAGTCCTGCCCAGGGGCAGGAGGGCGAGGGATCGGAGCGAAGGGCTTCTGGAGCGGACCAGGGCGAGGAGCACGCTGAGGTAAGTGACGCGTGTTGCCAGGTTCCTTGTTAGAATAACTTAGCGTATTGCTGATCGCCTCTTTTGTGCAGGCGTCCCTTCCTACGACTGGCTCTCCCATCCGAGGACTACTGGGGGACGTGGAGACGCAGCTACGTTTCACCAGGGCCTCCAGCGCCTCGTGGGGGAGTTGCCCACTGGAGACAAGGGATGACCTCTTCGCCCATGCGCGCTACTACTCGCTAATGGTGAGCGCCTCTTCTGATATCCTGTTTCAAATGGTCTGCTAGTGTTCTGCGTCTCATATGCATTGCTGACGATGCGTTATGACAGGGGGCCATGATTCCTGGGCTGCTGATGGACACCTGGAGCCAAGAGCGTGCCAGCGTTCCTGAGCTACAGGCTCAGATCCAGCGGCTTACAAATAAGAGGCGCAACTGGAGGAAGCAGCGCCAGAACATGCGCGCCAGCATCCAGTCCTTGGAAATCCAGGTGGATGCCGCGGAGCAGGAGATGGCTGGAGCCCGGGACGAGGTCGAGGCGCTGAAGACGCGACTTGCCTCCGAGGAGGCGGGGAAGGCCGAGCTCCAAGAGGAAGTGAGAGTCCTCAAGGAGCAGCTGGAGCGGGAGCGGTCCGTCAGGTCTGCCGAAGAGGGGAGACTTCAGGCACAACTGCAGGAGTCTGCCCTGGCGCTTTCTTCGGCTGTCGCGGGAAGAAGTCGGCGGAGGTGCGTGGCGCGTGCCAAGCAAGAAGCTGTGGAGGAGTACAAGGCCAGTGAAGCCTTCACAGAAGAGCTGGCGGCGCGTGGGGGCAGAGCCATAGTGGACTCCCTCCGCTCTGTTAAGGATGACCTCCAGCGCCTGCACCCAAGCGTCGACCTGTCAGAGATCCCGAGCCTGGACTGTCTCCGCCTCCTGGACGAGGCCCGCGGCGCTGCAACTCCATAGGCCTAGGGGTAGTTTGTAAATAAAACCGTGTAAAGAAGTTATGTAACGCAGTTGCCTTTAATGAATTTGGCGTTTTTTCCCGAGTATTGTGACGCTTGCTCCTTTCAGCATTTATTTGTTAGTCACGACCCATTCCCTCGTCTTTGTTTTCAACGCTTTCGAAGTAATAGCTTGCTGCACGCCGTTTGTTGTACCGATCACTTTTAGTATTTGAAAGTGTTTCGGCGCTTTTTCGGCTCCTGTTTTAGCGGTATATCTTGAGGCGTGCGCGTTCCGCGCTGCTTTGCGTTGAGGATGACTAGAGTAGCTCATTGTAGGTCGAAACGCGATAGGCCGGTATCTCTGCGCCGCGGTTGGTTCCTCTTGACATTTTAGGGTCTTTTCTTTGGGTTTTTTACGCGCTTGTGTGCCTTAGCGGTGCTTGTTGCCTTGGGTCTCGGTGGCCCACTCGGCGGGAACCTTCGTGCCTCAGGAGGCTTGAGGTCTTTAATGCCTCAGGCGTGCTGAGGTCTTTGTGCCCCCGAGCGTTGGAGGTCTTTGTGTGCCCCAGGAGATCTGAGGTCTTTTGTGCCCCAGGAGATTGAGGTCTTTTGTGCCCCCGAGTGTTGGAGGTCTTTGTGCCCCCGAGTGTTGGAGGTCTTTAGTGCCCCCGAGTGTTGGAGGTCTTTGTGCCCCCGAGAGGTGGAGGTCTTTGGTGCCCCCGAGTGTTGGAGGTCTTTGTGCCCCCGAGAGGTGGAGGTCTTGTGCCCCCGAGAGGTGGAGGTCTTTGGTGCCCCGAGTGTTGGAGGTCTTTGTGCCCCCGAGAGGTGGAGGTCTTTGTGCCCCCGAGAGTTGGAGGTCTTTGGTGCCCCCAAGTGTTGGAGGTCTTTGTGCCCCCGAGAGGGGAGGTCTTTGGTGCCCCCGAGTGTTGGAGGTCTTTGTGCCCCCGAGAGGTGGAGGTCTTTGGTGCCCCCGAGAGGTGGAGGTCTTTGTGCCCCCGAGAGGTGGAGGTCTTTGTGCCCTTTTTTTTTTATATATATATTTTAAGACGAGCGTGTTGCAGAATAAGGGCTACATTTAACCATGTATGTGCAAGGGTACAAGTAGAATACGGTGCGTTAATAGAAGAACTTTTTGAGTACCTCTGCGTTAAAAGTTGGTGGCAGGGTGCGTCCCTCCATATCCTGCAAAATGTACGCGCCCGGATAAGGGATCCCGTTGATGCGGTAGGGGCCTTCCCATTTGGGTGCGAGCTTGCCCGTCTGGTGTTTGGAGAACTTGTTCTGGCGGAGGACCAGATCCCCCACACTGAATTGTCGCGCCCGGACCCTCCGGTTGAAGTAGCGTGCCGCCGCTTGCTTTGCTTTGTGCATATTGGTGAGAGCCCGCATGCGCTTTTCTTCTGCCAGGTCCAAGTCCTCCCCCCGAAGACGATTGTTGTCCAGTTCTTCAAACGCGGCCACTCGACGTGTGTTTACTGCCACTTCGGCAGGAATAACCGCCTCCGACCCGTAGACGAGGGAAAAAGGTGTCGCGTCGGTGGCCGTACGGGGTGTCACGCGATAGGCCCATAGCACGTTGTCCAGCTCGTCGACCCATGACCCTCCTAGTGCGCTCAGCCTTGTACGCAAGCCGTGAAGGAGGGTCCTGTTAGTGACCTCGGTTTGCCATTTGTTTGAGGGTGCGCTACCGAGGTGAAGCGTTGTTTGATTCGGAGCTCCTGGCACATCTCCTGGAAAGCTTTCCTCTGAACTGCGTGCCGTTGTCTGAGATAAGGGTGTGGGGGATGCCGAATCGGTACACTATATGCTTCATCACGAACCTGCGGGATGCCTTGTCCGTGATGGTGGCGACTGCCTCAGCTTCCACCCATTGGAGAAATAATCCACCGCGACGAACAGAATCGGCGCTGCGCAGAGGCCATCGGGAAGGGCCCTAGTATGTCGATCCCCCATTGGGCGAAGGGCCAGTGGTGACATCATACCAGTGAGTTCAGTGGGAGATCCGGTCGGGTGACGCTCGAATGCCTGGCATGCGGGGCAGCTTCGAACCAAGGCTCGCGCGCGTCCATCATCGTCGGCCAGTAATAACCCTGTCGGAGGGCTATGCGGGAAATCGCCTTGGCTCCCTGGTGACTTCCCGCAATTCCTTCGTGGATTTCGCGCAATACATAATGTGCCTCCTCTGGACCAAGGCAGCGCAAAGGGGCTGGGATACCCCGCGCCGATAGAGCGTTCGTTTCGCCCATATGTGTTATCTGGCGGCGCGCCACCTGATACGCCGAGCCTCTATGGGGTCGGTGGGGAGGTGATCTCTTTCCAGGTATCTGTGAATAGAGTCATCCAGTTTTTCCTCGTTCTGGG